>JAUOZQ010000091.1:0-376967 GCA_030710315.1 Anomotaenia brevis
CTAATACAAGTTAATACGTTCATTCTCGGTCTTCTCTTACTTGGAAAGTATTTTGAAGTCTTTAAAGTGATAATCACTTTAAACCAATCGTATTAGTATAGTATTACTTTAACTCAGTTTCTCACAAGGAGTGGTTCGATAACTTTGCATTTATTTGATGCTACCAACATAACTCTACAATAGCATTTATTTAAATGGTTTTAGATGCAATCATGCTGGTTCATTGGAATTTCATAAAACGTACCTCAGAATTTGAATTACTCATAAATCACATGAGAAGATGGTTTTGTGCAGAAGCCGAAATAATGCTCAAACGAAGCTTTCACCTTCTGGTCTCGAGAGTTGATGTAGAGATTAGTTAAGCCATAGTTATTTCAATGTGAGTTTAATGGTCGATAGAAACGAGCGCAACCATTGCAATATGCGCCGTGAATAAGCTTTTCCAGACTAAACGGTTGAGGAAATTGCAAGTTGGCTTAGTTCAAACCGCGCAACTCTTCCTCTTGGTAAAGCGCCTCAACGTGAAAAATAGGTGCCTCATTGAATGTTTGTCGAAAAACATCGCAAATTTGGAGTTGACATCTGATCGTCTCTTCGTTTTTGCCGATTCGTTTCAATATTCTACACGTACGACTAGTGACTGGGTCATTTATCGAAATGTTAGGAGTCTCAGATATAGGTGGTTTCGTAAAGGCTAAAGACCCTAGCAACGGTCGAGTTGGGAACTTCACGGAAAAACGGCCCTCATTCACCCATTTAGGATCACCAGGGAATAATTCCTTTTGAATTGTTACAACCCAATGCAACAATTATTAATGTTTAAGTCTACTCTAGTGAGTCGTCGAAAGGGAGTAATGCTTCATTAGGGCCGTGCAGCACAAAAGATAAAGGAACTTGCTTGGTTGACAATGCCACATTCACGTTACTCTCCCGATCTGATCCTATTTGCTCCTTAGTTTGCACTATGATTTGGAAGAAAGCGATTTTGTAACGTAGTCAGAAGTGGGTGAAAGTGACATTTATGAGTTTCGTTGAGTCCAGTCAAAGAGAACTGATGATAAATCTTTAACAAAATGTGAACTTTGTTCACCTATTTTTATCCACACTTCGGACAGAATCCATGTAGTCATCTGATGTAATACTGCCTTTGTTTCAGCAGATCGCTTAATTCCAATCTGTAATTCAGCTGTGTGAAATATTAAAAGGAAAATTAGCTGAAACCCTTGAGCCTTAAGGCGGCGTTAGAATTATTTCTTTTGTCCGAGTTGATCGAATGTTAAATTTCTAAAGTAGAGATTTACGATTCTTCATTAAAACCCACGTTTTTAATGTACAGGTGGTTTCACTTCTGTGAAAAGGAGAGAAACTTAAAAAAAAAACAACATTTAAAAAGGTCTTAAAATGATGTTGGTCTAACTAAAGTACTTACATTAATAAGAGCAACAGCCCAATTTTGTGCCCAGCTTACTAATAATCCCAACCACCTCATTTCAAATGCAAAAGCTGATTTGAGTGGCTTGAAACCGGCTATCGTTGTAGCCATCAAAGAAGTAGGATGCTTTACCAGCCTTGTAGTCACTCTAGTCAACATTTTAATAGAGATCACTCCAGGTGAGTAGACGTCACCTGATCAATCCGGTCAAGTATCGACGAATTTATTCTTAAAAACTTTAAAGAGAATATCAGACTGCTTAATAGAAGGGGCCACAGAAACACGGACTAAGAAGAGAAAAAATATGACGACTGTTGACACAGGTCACGTTCTTCAGTCTTCAGATGCCACCACGAGAATGGAAATGCCAACAGCCTTGACAAGGCGACAGGCGAAGACTAAATCTACTTTTGTTTTTATTCCATCTAACCGATTGTCTTTTTCGTTAAAATCGATTGGATTAAAGCAGAAATTTACACAGCTTGTGATTTTTCGAGTTCCGCTTATGGAAGAGCTCGTTCGTGGTTCGACATTTGCCATTCAGTTACACACCAAATTAGGCAGGTCAAGAGCGGCTGTTTTAAACAAATAGAAATGGTCTCAGCAGTGAGTCATGCAACGCTCGATCTCTTCAAAAGTCGCCGGGTTTATTCGGTTATAAATGAACTTTTTTATTAATTAAACGTAGCTGATTAGTCCTTTCGAGAATCGAAAGGCGAAAATATCTGAAATTCAAGAAATTAAAAGCAATTTCCTTCAATCCGGAGGCACGCTTGACTTCTTGGAACGTCTTTGTCTGTAGAAACAATATTTTCAGAAATCAAGTGATGAGTGCGTGTATTTGGCAACCAAATTGCATCTACAGCAAAGCCTACTGAATTCCAGCTAAGTAGCGTCAGCAGCACTGAAATATTTAGTTTATGATATTGGTTGAAGTTTTAGTTTAGATCAATGACATATATATATATGTTTGTGCAATGAAATAGCTATCTATTCGCGTATAATTGACGAAACCGCCATCATTTACAAGGCTGTCGACTTGACCATTTTTCACGTCTTTCGAAAGGGTTACTGCTGCGATGCTTTTGCATCGGGCGTCCTTTTAAGCATCACTGACTAATCTGGATGCTTTTAGATGATTCTCCAAGCGATTCCTCCATTGCTTCCACGCTGTTGCTACTAGATGTCAAAAGATATCCACAAATTGGTAAATCTGCTCTATTTCTGGGCTTGTGATTTTTCGATAATCAGTACCGGCGATTCCTTCTCACCGCTAGCTCAACTTAACTCCCTTCTCAAGATTCAGAAATGTTCACTTCTAATCTACTCAAGGATGTACAGCCATTGGGACATGGCAGAACAATCGTCGAGTGCATACCAAGGCAGATGACAACAAAAAGATCTATTTTCTATCAGGGTTGTCATCTATTCCATTTAGAAGGCGAGTCTGGGCCATTTCAACTCCTTTTTCTTACCCAAATGTCAAAGTATTTCAGCAGAATGACCTCAACCATTGGCGACTATCCCAACCTTAATACGACCTCATCTCGAAACACTAAGCAAGCTTATCTTATGCTTATTGCTAAAGGGAAGAGTCTTCTTAAAACTGCATAGTTTGTTCTGTTCTCACTTAAATAGGCTTTTGTGTCCCTCTTGGAATGGCAATTAGTGTCTTTCTTGACTATGAGGTTTAATCCGTATCTTAAGATCTGGGGAAACCGATCAGCAGGCAGTCATTACACGTTACTGAGTAGTAATATAAGTTCCGTTCTAGATGCATCAAGTGATCTTCATTGCTCGGCCTTATTTCAAACCCTTAAAATCAGGCCACTGATCACAACTGCATTGTTCATATGATAAATCATGAGCGAAACGTCATCTTTCTTTGCGAAACCTCACGTGTGTGTGTGTGGTATCGTTTGAATGATTTAGTTTGCGTCACAGCTATAGCGCTCTTCAATTTTTATGGAAATACGAAATTTTCCTAGCGAGCAAATATAACATTAACACATATATCTCATCAACCAAATGCGAACCATCCGAATTGCAATATATATATAAGTTTTTAGAAAGAAGTTTTTAAATGGAACACTGGTGTATGTCAACGTGTTCAAATCGCGTTGAGCAGTTTTTTATATTCGAACTTCGTGACTCAAGAACTAACTCGCGAGCGTTACATTCGACATCAGAATGAGGTGATCACAGCAGTAAGTGTTTACGACATCACGATAGCGCATGACTGCAAATGAAATGCAAATTCAGATATTTGAGCTCACTACTCAGTTGAAAGCGCTTAAAACCTGAAGGACAAATTATTAATAAACTGTATAATAAAACAGAGAAAAAGTTGTTCGACGTTTAGTTAGGCAATAAAACGTATTGGTAAGGTCAAAAATACGTATTGCTAAGCAGTTACCAGTAGTCACATAAGTGTAATTACCATTTACTCAACTTGGGTGTTGTCTTCGGTCCGGTATGGATTCCAAGCCTCTCAGCACAAGGACGGAAATAAATGCACAGTGTGCGTAAAACAGAGGAATAATTCACCGTGCCTATTTGTACTGCTTGCTCTGGTGAGAACACGCGTGTACTTCATCGTGCCTCAATCGCATTAAGCAGCTTCGTGTAGCCGAACCTGTTGACTCAAGAAGCGACTTCCAAGCCCTCCATTCGACGTCGACATAAATTGGGCTTACAGTCCTCGACTCGAGAACAAAATTATTCAACTTCAAAAATGCGTGCCGACTACTCATTAGGCTGATGTACTCAGTCGAAGGTGCTTAAAAATAGAAGGACAATGTAACATGAAAACGAAACTTGCGGAGAGCAACCAAGGGAAATCATTTCATCTCTTTGTATTTTAGTGCCTAGCTACTAATTCTTGGTAAAAGTTTTGCATTGCATAAAATGCATTTTTTTTAATAAACTTCGGCTTAGTCGAATTTTATCGCGGCCCATCCCAGTTGGACGAGATAATTTATCAGATTGTCTATAAAGTTAAAATAAATATGTCATAGAAACCCACTGTTGATATCCTAGCCACTCTTATGATTCACTGATAATCATTAACCAATAGGAATGCAGAAGGCTGGAGCAACTCAACAGACTGAGATCTGATTGGTTGATAATATCATCAAAAAATCCCCATTGGAGTATTTGGCCAATGGTGCAATTACCTTAATTGATGTGAAGCTCAATTCACATTCCTTTTTTACTTCGAGTTCTTTTGAGGGTATTATACTGATTTCCGTGCGCTATTTCGAAAGAGAATTTTCGACATTTTACATAGATTATAAAAGATTAAATATTCGTGACAATTCGATTCCTTAGAAATGGATATCGATTTGTCAGATCGTTGTTACTTCTCCATCATAAGCAGCACTGCTTTGCTTGAGTATTATTTTACTAACACTAAATAAGATTTTTAAATTGTGGCATATTCATTTATTGAAGATTAATAATATCCGAATCACGGAGGGTCCCAGTGGTAATTTTATAATTGATGTATTAATGCTGATATAAAACATGCAAATTAAATATTGTGGAAATTTACTTTGAGAGAAATTATTTGAGTTTTCATTGATTTGCTACCAATACTCCATAAGGACCTACTTTGAGCAAAAAGCATTAATCTTTAAAACCTTTTTTCATGAATCTTTGCCAATCGAAATTAACTGGTGTTCATCAAATTTGAAACAGATAATTTATCGGGTTTCTTAAAAGTTTAAATAAATAAGATTTAGTAAAAGACTGTCAATATCCTAGCCATTCTTGTGATCGAATGCTAATCAATAGCCAATCAGAACGCAGAGAGCTGAACTAACACAGCAGACTGAGATCTGATTGGTTGATAATGTCAATAAAAGTGTCCCTAATAAAGTGTATGACCAGAGGCTTTTTTCATTGGTGTCTTTACGTTACTTGATGGGAAACGCAATTAACACGCATTTTATCTCTTCGGGTTCTTCTGAGGGTATTTCAAAATTAAATGCCATTGTCTGCTCAATACCTCCAAATTCACTCCTATAAACACCTACTTGTTTTTTTCTCTGAAGAAATCAAGCCTCAGGGAGATAACAAACGCCGCGGAGGTCGTTAACCCCATCCTAAGAGTGAATCTGTAAGTTATCGTGAGTTTACTACTTGAAGGTGCAGGAACATGATGCAATTCTGCATAACGGCGTTAATTTCTTCCATTCGCAGAGAGTCAAGTGCAAGTTGTCACCGGAACCAATCAGCAGGCAGTCACTTCACGTTACTGAATAATAATATAAGTATAGCACTAAATGCATCAAGTGATTTTCATTGCTCGGCCTTATTTCAAACCCTTAAAATCAGGCCACTGATCACAACTGCATTGTTCATATGATAAATCATGAGCGAAACGTCATCTTTCTTTGCAAAACCTCACGTTTGTGTGTGGTATCGTTTACATGATTTAATTTGCATCAGAACCATAGCGCTCTTTAATTTTCACTGAGAGGTTCAATTTGCCATCCGATTTTGCAAATCGTGGAATAAGAATGTTACCGTGCTTTAAGTTCTAGCATATGATTCCCAGATAGTGGCAATTACCGGGTGTATGGTTAACTTCAGCGCATAGAAACGTGTCCCATTCCCACAAATGGGCTAAGCTTTACCAATCTCTAGTGCAAATGAACAAGCTGGGTATCATACACATGAACTCAGAACTTGTTAACCCACTTATAATTCAACATGATTTTGCACTTGCATGCTCTGCGGAGGAGGCTCACAGCATTGAGAAGCAATTTTTGCCGTTCCATTGACTCAATGGCTCCTGAAGTGGCCATAGGCGCGGATGACTGGAGTTTGGAAGAAGTTCGCCTTATTTGATTTGGAAATCTGAATACTTGGGTCTGGAACAGGCATTCAGGCATTAGAATGTCTTTTCCTTCGTCTTTGAAGTTGTCAGCAAACATCACGATGCTTAACTGAGAGAGCTCCATTAGGCAAATGCGATCGTGGGATCTTGGTGATCTCAGTGAATTCGATGTGCTTCATGATGTTGACGGGGAATGCATGATTCTCCTTAGACACTGATCGAAGCCAAAGATTTCGATAGCAATTGCGCCATATTTAGTTAACACATGAACCGTAAGATGTATTTTACGGAGGCATGTCACACTACTAGCATCATTACCATGGTCACAGAGCGTTGTATCCTGCAGGCAAGGTACATTGCGGGAATTAAGGTGGATAGGGAGGTGATGAGTGGCTCTGAAGGCTTCATAAGTCATTTTTTGTTAACGAGGCATAACTTAGGCAAAGTCATAACTTTGGCCCATATCTATGGGATTAGGTATGCCACATGCACAATTTGGACCCACGTCGATGGAGTTCTGGCTCCTGACCTCGAAGACGAAGGAATGGTTTTCCCCATCTTCACCATGGTACATCGTTTGTTGAAATCAGTTCTGTTCCTTAGCCTCACCTACCCTCATATCTACTTTGTACTATGCACGCATGATGATACGCCTCGTAGCGATAGTGATGGACCTATATAATGAGATGGATCCCCAAATGCTCATCGAATTCGTCCTTCTCATTTTCGAGAATGCAGCACGCTTCTTTATGGCTACGCTTCACCAAACTCTAGTGCATATCCACAAGCTTACCTCCTACACAATGACTGATTTCAACGAATTGATTGGCTTCATGATGCTAACGGAGAAGAGACTGTCAAGACGAAGGCCGATTCTCTCCAGATACAAAAGGCTTGTTTTCAAGCCAAGCGTTGGTGAGCCATGAAAATGAGCGTGGCATCTTCCGTAGGGCTCTGGAGTGTTTGCGTGTTGACAAAGCTTTCATCACGAATTCCGGTTTGACGTCACAGGCAATGGAGGACTTGTGATTAGATTTGGTAATAAGTAACTGAGGAAATGTACAAACACTCACGTTTTCTACAATTCCAACTTTTCAACAAGATTGAGATGAAAGTTTGCACCACATGTTACTAAAACAGAAAGGGGTTTTTAAACGACTTCAAAAAGGTAATATTTATTGTTTTCACTTAAAACCCAATCGAATTGGGGCGTTCTTGGACTTTTTCGAACTCTCTACAATGAATGCCAAAGATAACGTCGATTTTCTAAGCAAAGTACGAGCCACCAAAGACAGAAAAGTGAGTGCTATTTGAATACTGCTATCAAATGAGCACATCTCTATTTATTAAAAAGTTATCATACTCTACAAAATTAGCCTGTTACCACTTGTCTCTAAAGCCGCATCTAATCTAATGCACATCCTAGAAATGAGTTCAGTCAACACCTCATGTATTTATAACCTGGCTTTTGGTTAATCCACTTCGTCGATGAACTATCTTCTTTATGAAGAAATAAGAATTGCCCATTAAGGCACTGATTTACATTCTTAGATAAACAATTATCAGTTTCCTAATCACTTTTCTCTTTTCACAGATCGAAGACGAAGTAACTTTTTGGCCAATTTTTTAACCACAAGTGTTTTTAACAAATCTTAAAAAGAATATAAGAATATGGAATATTGGGACTTCTCTTAAACTTAAAGGAGCAGAAGATGCAATATTATGCTTACTATTTAAATTAAAGTTGCCAAAGATTTTCACTGATTTAGAATTAAGTTTCAACTTGATGTCAATCAATAATATTAAATACATTGGATCCATTCGAAATTTCCGCTCATTTCAGTGTAATTGCTTAGTCATATCTAAGTATGATACTGTATGAGTACATTAATCATGAAAATTTATTTAATCTCACTCAAAATACACTAATTTTATAACTTGACAAACTAACGATTCAGATTTTAGGATATGTTTTAAGCACTATTTTTGTCCGATCAACAAAATCTTGGAAGTGATTTCTTTATATTTGTATTGAAGGAAATTAAATCATGTTAAGAGTGGTTCAAAGCAGCAAATGAAAGTATGATCCTAAGTCAAAATGATCAAAGCTGTGACCCACCTCAGTTGGATCTTCAGGTTTCATTTAAATCGGATCTTTAAAGTCGGCTCAGATATTGAGTCATTCTCTGAGTCATCTGAGTCATGATTAGCGCATACTTCAAGGTTTCTAATGCAAGTTTTCTTCGATTAATCTCGTGAAATGTGTTTTTGTAATCCAAATATGTATTCCTATCAAACTTCTTCCTTTTTATAAATTTCAAAACACTTTCAAAAGTAATACCTCAATTTTCATTGGCATAGCGAAAAGCATTTTCAATGAATAGATTTTTAGGTACAAATAACTTTGTTATAGCCTAAGAATGCAATTCGAATTTCGAAAAGAAGCAAGCTACGTCACTTGTCATGGCTTTTTATATTTAAATGCCGTTTACTTATTATAAGTTGATTTTCACATGTAGAGGAAATAGATAAACTGTAAAAGACAATCATTGAATAACATATCAGGTTTAAAAAGACGCAAGGAAGTGAGCACTTCAAAATATTGTAATAAAAATCAATTATTTAATAAAATAAAACAAATTGGAAACTCTTACAGTTGGCTCCAAATTGTCCACTCATATGCTCCTACTAAAACGGCATAAAGAATATTTCTTCGGTAAAAATCTGCTTGCTAGAGTCGACTAAAATCTCGGTTTTAAATCGTGTTAAAAATTATTTTTTGATATTAATGGATTCATATTATAATAACTTCACCGCTCAAAACAGCTATCTTTAAAAATTATTTATTTTTAATTAGTTGAGAATGACATCGCAATGAATCAGACATTAGATTTGATAATGACTTCTGGGAGAAAAATAATGAGACAGGAACAATCCAACCTTGAGTATTAATTCAGTTCAGCCGCAAATCCCGCTACTAAGCACTTACAGAATGGCCAATGACCTACATTCCACTTTTAGTAAAAAAAGTGAAATTCTTAAATACAGCTGGAAAATTGTGAAATATAATTATTCGAAATGACTGAGTCGAGAAGCTATAAAGCATTCGTTTTCGATTTCCGTATTCCGGAAAAAAAACATGAGCATCAAACTAGGAAGTTAATTAACCAAAACCACTTTCTTAAAATTAATTCTAGAACTGAAAAGTGATATAAAAATAACGGGACTAATACTGATGCCGGTAATACATTGTAACTGAATATTATCGAATGATATCTGGCAAGGTTTTTCATGTTTTAAAAGGAGCATTGTTCCGAACTGCATTTATCTAAGTAAGTGTGTCTTTTTAACTAGAAATACCTCAGTGTTAGAAAAATTCTTGGCGTACGCTGAATAAACGGAATAAGACGAAAATAATAGCATAGATAAGTTGAAAATACAGCCGGATCAGTCCTATTCACGCTATGCTACTCATTTCTTTAAAAATTTGAGCAACTATGTTAAATACTTGGTGAAACCGTTGGTGAAACTAATAATTCAGTAATGACCATCTTTTTTAGGTATTTCTAGGGGGCATTTATGATCACAAATACCAATTAACTTTACTTGGGAACTATTCCACTAATTTGTCGTTCAACTGATGGTAGAAATTCCACAGCATCGCATCAGGTTCCAGGCGAGTAGTAACGGTTAGTCTTCAAGTGGTACGACCAGCTCATTGGTTGAAAGAAGACCTCAGAGGGTCTTTAAGTCATAGTAACTGCAATGGTTGCATAGTTTCTATAACACCAAACAGGATCACAGTTATTGTAACCAAGTTGTAAAACATAATGCTTAAATAATGCCATCATGCGTTTTGAGCTTAACAAAGTGCCTTAAGTGTGCAAATTTAAATTAAGAGAACGTAGCTGATAATAAATTGACATTTAGAAATATTTATGATTATGTATTTTCTGCTGAACAGTATTTGACTTAGCACGTTCATTTAGTGATTTTTCTAGGGAGCACTCCAATTAATTTTCAAATAATTCGAGCAAATTTCTGGGCGAATATGGATACACCTTTTAATAAAAATTAATACAGCTTCACAAAAACTAATGGTGTTCAAAGTCTTAATTGCAAAATTAGAAAATTAGGTGTTTTCTTTCCAATAGCAGTATCCACCCACACGGGAAAGTGATCACCTACTTTAGCATATTCAGTAGGCAAGTGAAATTCAACTTTCCTCGGAATGAGTCACTCCATACAGCCTTTGAAAGTCAAAAACGTGACCTTCGGATACACGTTTTTCTACCTCATTTTTCTTGGTAATCACTCTTTCGAAATGAAATTTAATAAACTCCAGTTTTACGCATCGCTTTAATTTCAATGTTCATACAAAAATACAAATCTATTCTACAAATTTCCTAGCTACGATTCATAAATTCTTAATTTTTAAAATAAAATGAACGTATTTTTATTTCCAGCCAGAGTTAGTTTGGATAACTGGAATTCGATTCATCTAGCCCACCAAACAATCCTGAATAAACATCTTCACACATAAAAATAACAAACTTGCCACAATATTGCCCGTAAGGCTATTTTTTCTTATTTCAGTATACACCACTTAGTTTAAGATGTTATTCATCACAGCACCGAGCACATTAATTGTATCATTGTTAATTTAAAGTAAATTTAGAGGACTATGACTCGCCTATCATAAGCACATTCATTAGTCCCAACTGTCGTATCAGCATCGTCAGAAACTCGTCATTTGAAACTCGCATCCTTCCTCAGTCTGAGTTAGGTTTGGGCTTTTTTGGGTAAATACCGACAGTCCGCGTTCATGTCTCCCAGTATAATCAACTCCTTCACAGTAAAAACCACATTTGGATAACATACATTGAGACTGTGTAAGTGCGATTCGAAGGGCAAATGTGAGTCCGTCCTAAAGAGGTATTATTTGTTGTGAATAAAAGTACAACCAAACCAAAACTAAAAGCACCTTTTCCAGTGGTAATAGTCATTACTGAATGTGAATGTGTTCACTTTACTTGTAAGGAGAGCACGAAACAATCTGATGGACGTCCGAATAACTCAGCGTTCCTGTGCATTGGAATTTCGGGAATGCTTTCCATAACATCATTCTAGCCGCTGCGTTAGTTGCTGAGTGTCCTTCCTTGAATTCGCAAAATAAAATGTTCATCAGATGATTTTAGGCACTTATATACTGGTGGGATTTTAATCAATAAACTGTGATTTATTGTTCTCTAAAACAAAATTTTATTGTTTCGAATGCATCTAAACGTAAAAAATGTATTTTCTAGCTCCATTAGACATCACGAAATACTCCTTAAATTATTTTTATTTAAATAGGTAAAGTTTGGACATTACTTATGGGTTGCCATGATAGATTATTTGTTGATTATTTTAATTAGTTGATAGGCGTTTTCCCTGAGATATCACAATATAATTTTTAAAGATTAATGGGACAAATTAACCTCTTAAATACTCGTGTTTTCCGAAACAGCGTATTAGGATATTATTCTTGGAAAATAGTTAGACACATGTATACCAGTTTTCTATTTTGCCTCATGTTAAGAGTGGAGTGGTAAGATGTCGTATTGTAACTTGAAAGTTGCCTTAAACTATTATTCTACTCGAGATTTGTGCCGATTTTCGATTGCAGGTTATGAATGTGTAAAATTCCTGCGCATATCAACACTACTACGAACAGTAGCTCACAACGGATATACTTTAAGGTGAACAATTGCGATGACCTCTGATAATAAAACCTTTTTTTGTGACCTAAAATAAAATTCGATTTGCAGAGGGATCTCAGAGAACCAACCGAATAATCTCTTATCTAATTATATTAAACTGACCTAACAGGGGTGTTCCCATGTAAATTACTGATTTGTAAACAGCGAGGAACTTAGCCAAGGTCATCATTTTGGTCAGTTTGGGTGATTTTAATTATCAACAATTTGGCCTGTGCTGGTTGTGTGAGGTACACGTTTGATAATCGTCTTTATTTTCGGGTCAAGCACTTAACCAGAGGGCGATGGTCATTACTACCTTCCCCCGTCCAAATCGTAAATTGTGATTTCATCGTGATTTAATTTCCACGCTGCTTTTCAGCGTATCCGGGTTATTTTAATTATAAGCAATTTGGAGTCTGTAGGTTTTGAGTGTTTCGAGAACTCCGTGGGTGTTTTTTCGGGTCACGGCCTGTTAATTATTGTAATCACTCTAAAACGAAAGCCATCGTGTAAATGAAACCACTAAAGCGGTGTAGAGAGTGGTAAGCACCAGCCATCAAAGTGGTTTCACTTTAAATATTCGCGCTATGAACTTTCGATCTTAGCGGAGTAGCTAAGTCGACCAATTTTTCAAATTGAAACCCAAATTCTCAAAAATGTGCTCATCCGAAGCTGCAAGTACCCTTTACATATAACAAAGATTTTTTTATAGAAAGCTGTTGACTAAAACACAAAAGTCTTGAAATCGGGGATGCAGTCATTTTTTCTTCTTATTCTCAAGCGCATACGGATTGGAATCGATAATTTTGATAACTGGTTATTAACTCTGACAAAAGATGAGAATCGAATGCTCTCTTACAAGACCATGGCTCTCTAGTAAAGCCAAATTTTTAAATTAGTTTTATGTAAATCGCAGTTTTGATGAAGAAAAAACCCCTTTTATATGGTCCATCATTAAGAGGCACGATTATAGGTCAAGAGATTAAATTTAGGGTTATTTGTAGTCCTTATCATTAAAATATAACTGCTAGGAACTACCAATCTTATCGACGTCGGTGTGTTAACGAGTTTTTCCTATTCTTAAAGCAGAACTGGAAATGAGCACAAATCTAAGGGCAGGAAACTTTAAACTGGTTGTAGAATGTGTGAAAAATTTAAGGAATATTTTGAACCAGGCCGAATGTAACGAAATAACTTTCTTCAAATACTTAAGGTTTATAGTTTTGGTAAAAGTGCGTGCAAAAAACTAGGACGGAAGGTTGAGGGAGGTTTAGCGTAAACGTCAGTCAGAAAAGACTGTGGAAACTGTTCTTGGCGGCTGATGAAGACTTTCCACCTAAGGCATCACCCTGATCGTTCTTGGTGGCAGTGGTCACAGAGAAGGAGGAGGAGGAGGTGGATTGAGCCCCACCATTAGACTGTCGCGACGGCGGCGGCAGCGGCGGCGTCGGTGGAGGTTTAGGCAGCGGAAGACGATCCTGCAGCTGCTTCTGCGTGGACGAGCCACTAAACCATCCACCACCCTCATACATTCGCCGTGTATGGGTAGCTCCATTGCCATCGTGCACTCCACCTGGAGCTGGCACCACATTTTGTGAACCGCCACCGCCACCACCACTACTACTGCCTTGATGTTGAGCATATTTCTTCTTATCAACGCCCTTCTCATCGTGCAGACCACAAAATGCCGATTTAATGGAGTTGTTCACTGCATCCAACCACTTCTTGTCCAGCGATTTGCATACTCTACGGTACTCATCTGCTATCCGGCGGACCTCAGATTCAGATAAATCCTTCGAAAAGAGCTTCATCCAGTTCGGCTTCTCATTAACTAGGTCATATCTGATGCGTGGAGCAGCGTAGTAGAGGCTGCCTGCTGCCACAGCTTCCATGGAATGACGCAAAGGCAGTGAGGTGAGAAGCATCATGCCTGTGCAAGCGAAGTAAGCGAAACTTGCTACAGATCGTGGAATCTCGCCGACAGCTTCAATGGCTTCCGACAGGATAAGCAAAGGCTGCTTCACCTCCATATCCTCGAAGCCAATCACAGCCAGAATGGCGGCTTCAAGTTTCTTCACGTTCATCTCCATTCGATGATATGTATATGAGTCTTCTCGTGGTACCTGAGTACGAAACAACCTATATGCCGCTTCAACAACCCTTCTCAATCCTTTGGCATCATTTTCGGCTTTTAGCGCTGTGTAGAGGGTCGCTATTGCCACCATAACTGGCTTTGCAACATTTGGTGATATCCGCTCATAGAAACGTCGCATATACATTATGGCGGTAGTTACTGTTATTAGAGTTCTATAGAACAATAATGTAAAGGAAAAAGCCAGAACTTACGTTGGCAGGCGATTTGCAATGTCTAAAATCAAAAGCGCACATTCGAGGCGCTTCTTCTCATGGTCATCACCGATGCAGTCGCCTTCTCTGCTGCTAGCATCCATCGTGCACACTCTCACCTCTGTGTTTATTAACTGGGCACTTCCCAAACAAACGCTATTATTCATATCAGTTAATCATGCTCATTTAAACAATTTACAATATATATCACGTAAACATTAAAATGCTACTTATTTCTGATTTATAAATAGAGATGAATAATAATGAAATTATTTTTTTATTTGTGTGAAGATTTTTTTGTTAATTGAGCTTCTGTATTTCTTAACTGGGCACATTAGAAACAAACGCCAATATTTACACCAGTAAATCAAACTCACTTAAACAATTAATAATGTTAGATATGAAGAGTTTAATATTTTAATATTTTAACTGATACATATAAAAGAACCAAAATAATGAAGTTAATGTTTTGTAGAATTTAAATGAAATTTTTCTGCTATTAGTACGTCTTTGTTTGCGTAATTTTTTCCTTATTCATTTCAGTATTACATTCAATTATGTGCATTAATAGGATCTGTCTTCAAATAAACAAAGAATTCAGAAACGCAGAAAAAAAAAATAAACAATTAAAATGAAAAAAATCAATTATTCTTCATTGTTTACAGGTCACACAATGTAGATTCTACTAGTGCATCGGCAGAGTTTGCCGATTGGACCGTGATGTCCATATCTGATCTTCATTCAAGGTGAATTTTCGGATTCAAAGTCCTAATTCTGGGCCGTTTGTCAACATTTTTCTCGAAACATTTTCTTTCTCTAGCTTTGAGGATTCTACGAAGAAGCCACTTTAAAGCATGCTCTTTTCATGCAAGTTCATATTTGAGGAAGACGTTTGGGTTCTCCATAAGTTTAATTTTTTAAATTTATATAAAGATTTTTTTAGAATTAAGATTTTTTATTAAATCTTATTACTCCAAGGAGCCCAAGCACACTCAGGAAGGAAACACTTGTATTAGCATTTTGAGCAGATGTAAACCCTCGATTCGATTTCGCACCGTCACTTTGCAGCCGTTGGTTTCGCCCTTGGAAATAGAGACAGAGTGATAAATGGGAGCTCGGTAAGGTTACATGAGTGAAACGCTGATGCAAGCGGCATCAGAGCTGAGAGATAAGTCACAGTTGAGTGTCCTTAGGCAGGTGCTTGATTTTCTACCTCAACCACCTCCTCAAACTTGCTCTGACACTCCGAGGCACTTACCCATTCATCTTCCACCAACTCCACCTCGTACATCTGGCCAAATCCACCTTTAAACAGACAAGAAAGAGGCATCAAGAACTCCCTCCAAACACTGAAATTGGGACATGACAGTGTCAGTTTCATTTTAAGTAATTCACTAAAATTCTTAACAATATTTTCTGAAGTGCACAAGAATTAGGAGATGAAACGGGTGCGAGAATGCAGACTAGTATAGAAACTGAATTTTTCAGAGTAATCTGAAGCCAGTGACAATTTGTAAGCAAACTTTTTAAGAGTTTGGGATTCTACCAAAATCTTAGCTGAACGAGAAAAATATGAAATTATGAAAGTTAAATAGAATTGGATGCCAGCAAATCACCTATGATCCACAGGGATCCATTCAGTGGCAGCAGGAAGCGAGTAGGTTCCTTTCTGAAATAGAAATCGCAATCTATTCTCGTCCATTGCCCACATTCTCCGGTTGTCGTATTATATCTTTCAAAATCCAAAAAATTTGTATCCTCATTGCAAACTAAGATAGAACCGCGGAAATAGCATGCAGAAGGACGCTCTTTCCATCGAAGCATCTGAGGCGCTCGTCGCCACGAAGTGACTCCTTCAGTATCACCATCTAGCCTCAGAAACTCCACTTCATTGAACCATTGGTCGTACAGTTCACCACCGATCACGAGGATTCCCAACCCCGGAATTCGCACTGCTGCTGCAAATGCTCGTCCTTCGTACATGGCCGGGATCCGCTCCCACCTGCAAATGGGTGCGCAAAAGAGGTGGTAATAAGGAAGAAGAAGAAGAGCGAAGAAGAAGTACGTGCTCCGCTTGCCTGCCCTGTGTCCAACTGTATCTCTCGCAAGTAGAAGTAAGTTCGTTGTTTCGGTCGTATCCTCCAAACACATAGAGAAAGCGTTCAGTGGCGATACAGGCGTGACATTGACGAGTGGCATACATGGATGGAAGAGATGTTCGCTGGTCGTTTACCGTGTGTATGCTTTCAAACTTATTACACACTCGCACTCTACCGCTTGAATCCTCTACTCTTCCGGTAATATAGATGTGGCCTACACGAATATAGGTGTCAACACAACCGCAGGACTCACCATCTCTCACTGCATAACCCGATCCACGCCTTATTTCGAGTAACTTTTCTTCACACCGACAGGGATCCAGGATTACCCTTGTCAACTGCTGTGAGAAAAGGTTAGAGCAGAGAGCCCAAAAGTCGTTGTGTCTTCTGAAATCGCAATAGAGCTTTTCTTTAGGTGATTCACTGCACGCAATAACAGCAATGTAATGCAAAGACACTAGTCACCTTAATGCAGTCTCCAATGATGTATTACCAAACAAAATAGGAGAATTACTTTTAAGCGAAACCAATTTCACCTGATTTCCAAGAAGTTTCTTATGTTGGGTATTCTTAAATAAAACTACGCTCACGGGAGTAACCCCCATTTAAATGAACAAAGAAATCTTGTCGACTTTGACCTAGGAATGCACTACCGTTCCTTTTGTACAATATTTCTTGCTTTTTAAAACCTTTAATTCCTGGACTTTGTCTGTGCTGGCAAGGAGTGCCCGTTATGAAGGTCGGTTGGTTGCTAAGACACGACGAGGTCTAATAAACAATGTGACAAACCGTGAAACAGCATGCGAAGTGCTTGGCACAGGCGTCGACGCCTTCATCCGTTCACGCAGCAACTCCCTACAAGTGAAAAACGAGTGCATTCGATGACTGAGATTAGAACAACACCCATTTTCAAGGAAATTGCAGCCGATTTCACCTGATGCCTTTAATAAACTGCCTGTCTTGTAATTACCGTCCAATTGCTCACAGGTCTTCGACAAACATTTAGAGTGAAGATGGGCATAAAATAAATCTTGTAATTGGCTGTCCTAGAGGTGATGATTTGAATCGACTGTCGATAGAAATACCTAATAACACCAAATACACATACGTTTTACCCCATTATATGGGATTCTAAACCTCCTGCTAACAGGTTGTTGCTATGATGTCGGCAATAACTGTGATACTCACTTGCTGGATGCTGGCAATGCGGCGACATTCTCTTCGAAGAGAAAATCGACCAGCTCCTGATGCGACACGCCGTCGAAGTTGATGAGACCCACGAGGTCGGGGAAGGCGGCGGTGCGCTGCTGCTGCACCTCCCTCGTCGGCGCTGCCTTTACCCACGCGGCGACGGCAGAGACCCTTGAGAGGGCCGACAACTTACTGGACTGCTCGTGAGAGAGAAGTTGCCTCAAACCCCTCGCCTCGGATGCTTCCAGCAGGAGAGGGTCTCTCAGTGCCTCGACAAAGTGCGCCATCATCATTGGAACGCAGGCGCAAATCAGAGTCTCATCTGAGCTTAAGTTGCCCACTTTCCACACCTCCCGGAAGTTCACTTCGTTGATTCTTCAGTGTAGAGGAAATAAATGGTCATGATCGTGGTACAGTTTGAGATAGGTAAAGCAGCTTACCGAGGGCGAATAAAGGCTGCGCACCACTCCGCTATTGCGGCGTAATTGAGGTCCCGTCCCAGGAGTAGGATTTTCAGTACATTGTCCTCGGTCACCATTAGGCATGTTCCGTATGCATAGTCAACGTTGGCTTCGACAGCCCTGCTAATTTGACAAAACGGGTTAGTTGGTGGATGTAATTAATTGGTGTGAGGGGACATGCAACTCACCCGGTGGAATAGCTCTTTAAATCGAGTCTTTATCTCCAAACATTGCATCGGAACTGATTACGCAATACCGGGAAACGGGTCTGCAGGACCCACCGTTGGGCGCGAATTCCTCTGTCTTCTGTTGTCTGCATATGCGAAGGGCGGTTTAGCCTTTACTTAAAACACAGCAAAGCACATCTATGAGAAGAGCAACGTATTTCCCAATGTCCCTCAGTTTCCTGTGATAATACAAAGTATCAAAGTATCAGCAGCATGCGGTTTGCTGAGGGTGGCTGATCTGGTCAGTCTGGGATTCATCTCTTCACACTAAGAAATAACTGCTTGAAAATTGGGACAAGCTGTGATCTGCACATTTTTAACAAGTGCGTCAGGCACCACTGCCTTCCACTGATATGCTGTTGAACTTGATTGGCTAGAGGAGCACTAGCGAAATCCTGCAGACAACGAACGTGTGTGTTACAAGCGTGAAACGGTTAATTCTGATTATCCAGGAATCAGCCTTTGATTGGTTGAGAGACAAGTTTTCTCAGTGGCGACAATTTGCTGGGTTCGGCGTGCGCCAATCGGACAGCTAAAATGGTGCAAGAGTACGCCACAGAGCCCAACCTCGCCTTCTACCTAGCTATTGTCTTACTTTTAAGTGATATATTTTGAGGCAACATTGGTAGTCAAAATGATCAAATTGCTACCGAATTCATCACCAATTTAGGGAGATAAATATGACGCCTGATACTTCGTAGGATAAGCTTTGAGCTATAACGCGTCCGGTTTCTAGTGTAACGCTTGCTAATCAGACCACTTTCGGTAGCATAGCACCTCCGCGGCCATAACTAACGCACTGAATATGCAAACGTAAACTCCAAATGAAATCGTTGGTAAGATCCCCGTTTCTGACCATCCCTGGACAGTCTCCAGATATCGATATAGCGGTTCTCAGATAGATAGTATCGACAAAGAATCGTTTACTCCTACAATGTCTTCATAATACAGCATACGAACCCTTTATTAATCATATTCTTTCTAGGAAACCCACAGAACCCTCGATGAGACTACCGTGGTTCGGTAAAAGGTCTCCTTTAAGTGCCCGTTTCCAGTGCTTCAAAGTCGCAATGGAACTTGGAGAAAATATTAAAGACTACACAACCACAGTCAACGAACTCTACTATTAGTTTCACTTCAGCCGTTTCTCATAACCTGCAAAGTCTTATCTATATATTAGGCCTTAGGAGCCCCGAGTCATATTCTGCTCGAGCCCAACGCATGGCGCTCCTGGACAAGGATCCCAACACGAATGCCCTTAGTCGTTCATCCCACTTTAGGGTGTCGACGAAGCGTTCTGCTTGTCTATTTGATTGAGTGCGGTAAAGTGGCATACGTAATTGCTCAAAACATCTATCTTTACACAATTGTTATTACTGAGCTGCCGTATACCACCTTACTACCTTCAATCAAATGGTCAAGCAGAACTCCTTGAGGGTAGGAACGATCGACTAAATTCTACAACTCCAATCCACCCCCTGTTCTTGCTTTCGGGTACCCTTAATTTACCAAACCTCTGAAGATCGGAAAGGGTCCGACTTACATTGCAACTACTTCAAATCGATCCGAAATAAAGGACGTAAACAAAATCTCAACAAAAGAGAAGTGCTGCAACTCAAGATAATTATATTTTCAGTTTTATGGTTATTTCTGACTATAATAAATTGGACCATTGCTACTAACTCTAAAGTGTGTGCGGTTGTTCGTTGTTACTGGGACACTTTTTGCTTCTACAAATATATGTTTTGAGTCATTGCGCATCCGTTCTTGGTGGCCAGATATCTTAGAAACCTAACGTAATGCTATTAATCGTACTATTCCCTCGAACATTACTTCATTCATACTTTTTTTATAAATTTCAGGAAATGATCTCTTAATCTCAGCCTTAATTATAGAAACTTAAACTGCCCCATTTAAGCTGGTTACTATAGCTGAATAAATATCATACGTTAAGAAACTTTCATTCATTTAATAGTTGCTTCCCAGTGATTCCTTGGGTGAAATACCGCCTTGAAGATATACACTACCCCTAAATTCCAGTGGAAATAGTTTGTGCATGAGGTGGTTACTTTTATAGTCAGGTCACAGAGGGTGTGTGTTTGATTGTGAAAGAGTAATAGGCGACGTAAGTTGATATTTCCGTAATGCGCAATTCAAAGAACAAGAGGAGTCAGCAGGGCTAAGAAAAGAGCCTTTGGTTGCACCTGTGAATTTTAGAGCAATAAATGATATTATTCATGCGATTCTGTATAAATAAACTCCATTTCATACCCTGTTCGAGTTATTGCCTACCGGAAAAGACACAAAAGAGGGTCGAATTGCTCGATTTTGGTAACAGTGTAAAATCATCTGCGTATCGAAAAAAATAGAAGTTATTCATTCAGAATCCATATATTGCAAATTTATCAAAACATCCCAACAATATTGACGAGTGTCAAAATTTCAAAACAACTAATCTTTCTTCAAGGGCATTGTCAGAAAATAGGTACACTTACTGCCTTCGTTTTCATTAGAAACTGCTGGTTAGTCATATTCACTACCATAATAGTCGTAAATTGTCGCATTTGCACACTCTACCTGTGAATCGCAGTTCCGGGTGCCCTTAAGTCTTATTGAAGTGAAATTTAGGAATTCCTATTGTCTGAGGTGCCTAGGGGCATGATAAAGTCCATTTGACTGTAGAGCACCATATCCATCTTTGTGGATCCGTGACGAGAGCCAGTCAAGGTCGGAAATGTTTGTTGGTGCCAGCCTAATTGTCAAATTTGAGACGATATTTGACCAGGGATATTCACACGCATTATCCCGCTTAAGAAGATCATCGGCATCTTGTTACACGTATCAGAAAATAACTGACTTTGAATTAACCTAGGTCCCGATAGACATCTATAAATGGAAAAGCTATTCGACAATATGTCCGGTAACGCTCCTAAAAGTCAGCCAAACGGAGGGACGGGTCGATTTCGCGCCAATCAGACGAAAAAACGGATAACCTCAAATCCTCGTCAGTTAGTCTACTTAAAGCAAAAACAATTTTTGAAATCTAAATAACTTTAAAATGCAAAATTGTAGCAATATCGTTACATTAAACACTAAAATGAGTCGTTTACCATTTTAATTTTTTTAATCTTTACCTAATTTTTTATTTAGTTATTATTTTAGATTTATGCGTTATTAAAGATTTGAATTAAATTTTAACTTGCACGTAATACCCCGCCAGACGCTCATTGCGCTCTTTCAAACCTTCGCAAACACTGTTGTTTGTTAGAAAGTCCTATCTGTACCAAATGGGGGATTGTGGTGCTAGTGAGTTCAGTTATTTGAAGACATTGTAGGACTTCCTGCACTTAATCCTGATTATTTAATTTCCTAGATTTTTAAAATTAAATGGACAGCGTATTAGAACGGGCTGACTTGGCCATTGGTAAGCTTGAAAATTTTAATTTTTTTAGGCTTTAAGATAGACGTGATTATTTCTCAATGCCTATATAATGCTTATGGTATAACCCTGAATCTATCAAAACTCTCCATCTTTATTTACAACCCGACGAAATTTTGTCTGATACACGATTCCCGGAGCAGCTGACATCCTCTGGATTTTATGGAGGAAAGAGATCCAAAGAAGGATGATGGGAGTTCTTGTCATGGATTATTCAATTTATTAAAAAGTTTTCGACAGCTCGTGAAATCGCCAGAGAGGTAAATTCCGTATCCACATAATCAAAAAGTATAGTTGTGGCAATATTGTAAAAAAAGAGCTAGATATGCTGAAGGTTTGAAGGGAAAAATATCCGCATTGCGTGTCAGCAATAAAGCTGAGGAGGAGAAGCGTTCTCATTACCAAAAGAGCATCGGCGATCTGCGTTCCAACTTGTCTGACAAATTGACTTCTAAGAGTCAAGTCGACTCTCGGGTAACGACAGAAAGTCGAAAGTTGGAACAGTTGGCGGAATCGGCAAGATCTGATGAATTGGAGGTACAATTGTTATCCCTTTCCTGGTGAAATTAACCAGTCTTGATTACTGAATGCTTAAACTTAAGCTGTGCAATCCCTGAAGGGGAAGCACACAAATCTTGAGTACGAGATAAATGGCATTCGACAGAAAAAGTTCCAGGTTGAACATAACATTGAGGATTAAAAGCATCTCCATGAGAAAATCGACCAAGAACTCGTCTCCGTTGTCCGAGATTGCAGTGACCTCCTTCTCCTCCAACAGATGGCCGAACATATTTCTTCTCTTGAGGTACGACTCTTGTCTACTTATTCGTCTTTATTTTGCTCCAGCAATTTGACAAGGAAATCAGCATGCGTTCAGGGGAACTGAGGGATTCGGTTAATGCTGTTGCAGGGACTGCCGGTGTGCTGAGTAATGTAGAGCGCGATATCGTAAAGGCTGGTGTCCGTGATGCTACCGAGATTGAGTTAGAGTGTATTTCTTGGCCTTTATTCGGTTTTCTTCCATACCACAGAATGCATTAGACGAGAAAGATCGTCGCAATTGGAGAAGTACCTCGTCACTTACAATCCCCTGGAATCCGAAGTCACTCTAATGGAAGCAATGTTGAAGACAACTAGTAGCAGATCCGCAACCGAGGTCTCCAATAAGGAGGTAGTTGTTGCCAAGTTCCCCTCTTCCTCAATTGCCTATCCGTTAATTTAGCGTGATGATGAGTGGGAAAAGGTGAATGAATACGCGGAGAGGCTGCAGAGACTCTACGACGTCTACGTGCAGAACCAGGAGAACTTGGCTTCGGATGACGCTCTCCAATAAGCCAGCTATGTGTGTGCTTTTTTGAAGTCTTCTTATACATATGTATATGTACACACTTTGTGACCATGTATATGTTAAATGCCTCAATTCTAATGTTGTTGTGGAGCTCTTACGGATAGGAAATGTATGAGCAAATGGGGTGGGTGCTTGGTTTTTGAATCGTGAGACGTCGCATCTGCATCCTCTATCTGTGAACCGCATTTCTCGAGGTGAAATTTATGAATTTCTTTTGTCAGGGGTGCCTAGCCGCTCTATGAAGCATTTGAAATCTGAAACAAGATTAATTAGGATGGCTTTAAGCTGAATGGGACAATCAATGCTGTTTAGTCGTCTACTCAGTTAATGAAACCCTCAAGTCTTGGTAAATTCGGGTTTAGCGTTATTTAAAGGCTAGAGATCAGCTTGGCTCCCTGCTATTGACAATTTCGTGGGATTTGGCTTAAAACACGTGTGCTACTGTTTGGCTCTTTAGGCATTATTTATCGAGAGATCCTCACCCAGATTTGCATGAAATGGACGTGAAAAAGGGCCTGGATTCCGCTACCTTTTTCCAACTTATTGCCACAAACTCAGTATCAGAAGCATTCAGTTGAATCCAGCGATACGGAAACACCCTACTTAAATTATTTGAGTAGAGCAAGAGGCCACAACACTGAAATCACGCAGATTATACTTTCATTGTTCAGTGGCACATTCAGTTGAGCAGTCTTATCAGTTCAGAAACTTGGAAGAGGGATGTAAGTAATGTCAGATCTCGAGTTGCCAACTGTTCTTCTCTCCTCCGTTCTCGATAAATTGTTTGGCCAGTTTCTGGTGAATCTCTTATTAAAGTTGCGTTAAGTCCATTTTAGCCCAAGTCTCATCACTGGCAGACGCACAATTGGCGACGTGTCGGCCATTGTCTCCTACGTCCATCGCGATCTTCAGAAGATGGGTGGGTGTGCGCTGTGCAGCACCTTCGATCCTTGCGCTGACTGGGCGACGCAACGCAACGCAATGATGAGTCACATGGTTTGGCTCGGCCCTCATCTTGTGAGTGAGCATGGGAAATGCCCAGATGAGACGTTACCGATCAAATGCACAGCAAATGGCTAATCAGTGCAGTGCAGCAGTTTGGATTGCTCTTACTGAGGCACAATTCCACCGAGCTAAATTTCTAAGGAGAAGCTTAGGAAAGGCAAAAGCATCCACAAGCAGAGATTCCTGCTCAGAATCGCAATTTACTGAAAAACTGAGTCATGTTTCTTGGGTAAACAAGGTAATGTTTCTATGGAAGATCTGGAAATATGATCGTTTTGGTCTCTTTTGGGTCAAATAGCCAGTTAAGCAATCACCTAAAATACTCCAGCAGTCGAATCACTTGCCTTCTAAGTAACCTGCTTATGATACCAATTAGTTGATTAATTTGTAGTGTGTTACTTATAACAGACTATTTGATAAATTAATGTGTAATTCGATGTCATTCCATCGACGCACGGGAATAGGGTTCACCACAGGGGACACAGTGACTCATTCAGTTGGGGCCACGAGACGCCAGGACCACGCACTGTGTGGGGACACCAATTTATCCCCCTGGGGTACGATCGATAAGCACGTGGGGGTCGAGAACAGCTACCACTCACGTTTCATTTTCGTTTAAATGAAATATAAGCAGTGTTTAGAAAAAAGCCAAGCATAATTCAGGATAATCCTGAACAGCGTTTTCGACGTTGAATCTGATTTTGAACGCTAAGGCGGTACTATGCAGCATTATTCGATTACGGTTGAGCATATGGGGAAGGCACCATACGTTTTGCCAGATAAAACGACTTTCGGAGCTTAGAAAAGGCAAAAGCATCCACAAGCACAGATTCCTGCTCACCATCGCCCAACTAGCAAACAGATCGATCTGCATTCACGAAAAATCCCAAATTGCATCGCAGTGAGTCCAGAAGCGAAAGCGCCAAGAATTTACAGTCGAGTCCTGTAAAACCACAAAGAATTCATTCAAAAGGGGTCGAAAAATTCGCCCATGACCTGCTGAAATGAGTGGTTAGAGGTCCCTGGCCAATGAGAGACGAGTTTGGGGGTGGTGATGGTGATGGTGTGTCGTGGAGAGCTGCAAGCGACACCTACGTGCACGCGCGCGTGCGGCCGTGTCACTGACCCCCGGCAGCCTCCCTTCCCATTGGTCCACTACCTGCCTGCCTGCCTGCCTGCTGGTGGTGGTGGTGGTGGGTTTCACAACTCCCCGCTTACCTAGTCGCCTCACTTGGCCACACGCCGCTTTCACCATCGCTCGTCTATCAAACGCAGGAGAGGATTCTTTCTACTCGAAGGAGCAACCTATGACTGATTCCACCATTGCAGCATCATCGAATGCTCTCTCAATCGACCCATCACAGCTGCTGCTGCTTCTCAATGCCAATCAAGCCGCCTTCCAACAACAACCACAACAACAACAACCCATGCCAGTGATTTTGATAGCTCCGCCACCCCATGCATTGCCTCTAAATCACACGCAAACACTGCAAATACTGTCGACAGCGCCATTCAGTCCTGCAGTGCCCCCCACCATTACTGGGTTAGTGCAGACCCCACCACAGCCACCGACACTGCCGCCGGACACGATGATGATGAGGGAGTTGGAGCAGATGCAGAGGAACCACCCTCGACGCTACGGCACTCTCCTCAATTTGGCCAGTGCTCAAATCATCACCAAGTTGTCACTTGCACTCACTGATCTCCTCACAACTGCCTCGAACGCCATCACGAGTGACGAGAACGCCGATTTGAGTGGCGCCGTGCCCGCCATTGACGAGCATATCAAGGCCATCACCGATATCGCCAACATGCTTTCAGTCTCTGTGAGCACTCTGAAGGAGAGACCAAGGCGTATTACGAGTGCGCCCAAGGCTGAATGCAGTGGGATTTTGGCCAGTCTCATGGCAGAGCCCGTGGTAAACCCACCGAAGCCTGCAGCTGAAGTGTCCGAGTTGAGTGCAGCGCCGAATGAGCAGATATCGGTGAAGAGGGAGGCCATCACTGCAGTGGGTTGCATGATGGGTAGCATTGCGTCGGTGGCGGGAATGCGCACCATCTCAGGTCGTCACGTGCTGCACTCCGCAACAAGCACAACAGCACCACGTAAGCAATTCAGATGCCGTTTCGGTGGCTGTAAAGCAGCCTTCAATCTAAAATTCCACTTGGTGCAGCACCAACTCATCCATCACAAGAAGACAGGAGGGAGACCCTTTGTGTGCTGCGAGTTGGGCTGCAAACGTCAGTTCGCACGCATTCACCAACTTCGCACCCACGAAATGCGAGTCCACAAGGGATCAAGAAATATCTCGAATGCCTCTATGGAGAAGGCAAAGATGATGAAGATGAAGAGGAAGACGACGACGAAGGAGAATGAGAAGAGGAGCAGTGGAATTGGTAGCCAGTGTGGAAAGTCCTCCACACGACGACTACGCGAATTAAACACTCACACGACATGCCAAACCGGTGTTAAGTGGTTCCACTGCAACGAGGGCAAATGCACGTCTCGATTCTCCAATCAGACTGATCTCGACAAGCACAGCCAACTCACTCACCAGCCCAAGGACGAGCCACCCACCCCGACCAACACGACCAACGAGGAGCAGAATGCGGAGGAGAAGGAGGAGGCTGTGGTGGTGGATGATGTGGTGGTGATGGAGGAGGTGGAGAAGAGGAAGAAGCACAAGTGCACCTATGCGGGGTGCGAGAGAGCCTACACGAAGCTCAGTAAGCTCGTGGAGCACGTGAGATGCCACACTGGTGAGAAACCGTTTGTCTGCACCCACCCCGGTTGTGGTGCGGCCTTTGCCAGGCAGTACTCCCTCACGCGCCACAGCAAAGTGCACGCCAAATCAGAGGCCATCGCCTCCAAGACGTTTTCCCTCATGCTCCATAAGAGTACGGCTACCTCCTCCTCCACCTCCTCCGCCTCCTTCTCGCCTGTGGCCACCTTCATATCCACGACGACTGCACCTGTGTCTCAAGCTTCACCATCCTCCACCTCCGCCTCCGTCGCCAATTTCAACTTAGTGCCAGCTCTCAGGCCATTGCAACCAGCCACTGTCTCTCCCAACACCCCTCCACCCACCACCACAGTCAAGAGTGGTGTGGCGGCGTCGGCGGTGGCGGTGGTGGCAGTGGAGTATGCCAAGTCGCGTGGCTCACTGGTGCAGCGCTCGAGACTGGCAGAGGCGACGCCATCGGCTGCGGCACTGGCGGAGAACGCCATAGTGGTGAGAGGAGCCTCGGGAGCCTGTCGCTACATCTGTCCTGTTGCGGGCTGCACCAGGTCCTCTCCCAAGCTCAACAAGCTGCGTGAGCACCTCTGCCGACACACCATGGAGCGACCCTACACCTGTTCCCACTGCCAGGCCACCTTCGTGCGCACCTACGATCTCACCAGACACCTGAAGATGCACACGAGACGACGCGACTCCAGTCCCCACAAGGCCACCAACTCCACCTCCACCTCCACCACCAACGTTTGAATCTCCCCTGGATGCATTCATTCCAACGCTTTTCTACCTGTGTTTGTTTTGTGAAGGATTTAGAGAAATACAGCTATATTTGATACACCTCTCCTTTATCCCTGTTTCGAAATCAACCGAGTCCTCTTGTGGTGCTTGTTGGTCTTTTAGTCCCAGTCTGTCTCTCTGCCTGTCTGTCTTGAGTTATATGGTAAAACTACCTTCGTCTGTCGACAATCTTGAGGCGTGCGAAAGAAGGATATTTTAAGTGGCTTTTCTAGAAATTTCTGAACTATTTCGTGAGAGGTTTCATAGATCGCATCTTAATGGCCTTATTAAAAGGCGAGTGAAACGAACGGCTGATCGACATCTAGGCATTTCACCGACGCACGCAAATGGTTCGGCACGGGGGCACCACAGGGGACACTGTGACTCATGCATGCAGTTGGGACCACAGGGACACCAGGGCAGTCACGGCCTCAGGACACCTATTCACCCCTTTCAGGGCGATCCTTTCGCACATGGGCACCAGAGCCGTATTTCACGCACCTTCTAATTTACCTACTTTCCAGCTGATTCTCGATTTGAATAGCACCAACGGAATATGGGACATTGCTCTCTTCAGAGAAAGCAATAAACAGTTAGTGCCAAAGGCAAAAGAGGGACACCTAGAATCAATTGAGAAATATCTCGGTGATACAGAGCAAGCCTTCATTGAAGAGTAGAAGCGGATGTTGAGCGTAGCACTAGAAAGACACACCACAAAGGCCACTGTGTTTCAGCTGTCTTGGATGGGGAAGCGTGTGGTGACTCACTTACAGGGCTTCTCAGAGATTTCAATCTCAATAAAGCTTTCTTGCATCCAGCATTGAGAGAGTAGTCTTAACTCCGAAAAATATTTATCTCGTTTTCTCAAACGCTGCAGATACTTTAATTAAAGAGAAAATCGGCTCCAGCTAGAATTAAAGTACATAGGTTAATTCTAAAGTGCGTGAAATCAGGCTCCGGTCTCCCGTGTGCGTATCGATGGCACATGTGAGGGGCAAATATGGTGCGCCTGGCCCCAGTGTCTGGCCCTGGTGCTGGTGCTCCGTGGCCCCAAACGATGAGTCACAGTGTCCCCTTTGGTGCCCCCTATTCCCGTGCGTCGGTGGAATACGGGGCACGTATTCCAAACCGACCAGTCCTCCCAATTCCTCCTTCTCCTCCTCCTCCTCCTCCTCCTCCTCCTCCAAGTATTAGGAGTGATCATTTTCGGAAAATATCTAGCCACCGATTGTAGCCGTTTGTTAGTGAGAAATATTCCAGTATGTGTGCAATTATGCCAAGTCAATGAGTCCATTGGTCTTCCTATTTACAAAGATATTAATTTCTCGGATTCAGATAGTTCTAATGGATAGGAATGGATAGTGGATTAATCTGGTGAGCTACCGTAACACAGGATTGAATAGATAAGTAGGTTGGCACCACACACAGGCGTCCTGCAGGCAAAGCGAACCCTAACAGCAAGCGAAGGGTAGGCGGCGGCGGGGCAGCAGTCAGGCGGTGTCTGCACGCCAGTGGTCCACACCAAGGTCACTTGAGGTGGGCCACTGGGACGTGCGAGACCACGACGTGCGGAGAGACCACGACGACCGTGACGGACGCAGGGCGCCAACGCCACCGCCACCTCCGCCGTCGCCGCTGCTGTCTTCGTGGTGGCTGTGGTGGTGGTGTTGGTGGTGGTTGGCTGTCGCCTGAGTTGACTGCTTACACCACCCAGTTGCGGGACTTGGCTGGGAAGGTGTCACTTGAATTAATGTTTAAGAAGTGATTAAATTGTCATCAATACACTAACAATACAATAGTCACTGCAGTTGTCTTACCTGTCAAATATTGCTGCGGTGGAAATCTATTGGTTAGACGTTTTAAAGCCCAGGCTGATTCTACCTGAAGAATTCGTGCATTTGAAGAGTAATTCTTATGTTTTTCGAGGCTTTGTAAAAAGTGTGTTTAGGAGGAGAAAATCCCAAAAATACCTGTACCAGTGCCGCCATGAATGAATCAGACGATCAGTGATTTTCGGGGATTATGTTGAGGAGTAATTTCAAGATTTCGAGCTCCACTTTCAGCTCGTCTGCCAGCCAAATTCAGAGCACTCAAGCTTAGCGCTCCAGTGAAGAGCGAGTTTGCAAGAAACAACATTTACGTAAGTCAAAATCCATCACCATTGCTACAACAGTGAACTTGGCTCTTACAACTGCACCACTAGCTTTAATAAACTATTATTCGAGGCAATTTTAAAGCTATTTCATTTGCAGTTATGAAACACAATTATAATCGCAATCTTCAGCTTTGGTTTGAGGCACATTTTAAGCAATAATTGGCTCTCCCTGCTCTTGAATCTACATTGCGACATGCAACTTCATAATCGAGAAATTTCGACATAAGTGGACTTGTGCCACGAACTATTTCAAACCCTTCTTCTGTTTCCAAGGAATTTTTAGCCAATTTGATGGCTAATTAATTAATTAATTTATACTTTGATTAGGGCACATACAGACAGAGAGGGGCTGATATCTCTACTTCTTTTTAAATCTTATACGAGATAGTATACATGAAGATATGGATATAGATTTGTAGGGCTAAAGGATATACTTTAACATCTTGATTGAATTCTAATGCGTTAACTAGAGCGAGAAACCCAGTTCCTACCTAGTGTATTAACAAGCTGGGTGTTTGTGCCTCGTGAGTTAAGCGCACTGTCCTGCGTGCTGGAATTGCAGGCTTTCAGCGAACTCTGGCATTAATCTATCCCACTGAAGGATGATAACTGATTTCGGTGTGCGCACCCCGCAAATGACAAGCCTACATCGAGGAAGGAAGGACCATCGAAATAGGAACCTCTTGATAGGGCCTTCAACATACTTTATCGAGCACTGTTTATAACCTCGAAGGATTTTCCCTTGGGATTCAGAGTTTCTGTGGTTTCACTTGAGAATGAACATTCCAGCCTAAACGAAGTCAATTAAGTAGATAAGCTGGGTGCCCAAAGAACCCTGCTAGATGCCGAAGAGTGACCCGGCAGATGAGCCGGGTCACCGGGTTTCCAGTCCTCTGTGGGGAACAGGGGGTTATTAGAGGAAATGGGACGACATTTCTACATCTTCTGATTGCATTTCACAGTCCGAAACAGATGGGTGAAGTAATTTATTCGGATTTTAGCTGCACGATCTCCAGTAACTTGGTAGGAAGTAGCGATAACAATCCATGAGCTTACCCCTCATGGTTTCCTTATATTTTAAAGGCTTGTCACAAACTGGACACCTCTTCTGACGATCCTAATGATATTAATGACGAAAACTTAATCCCACATTCAACAAGACACAATTAACACGTAGCTACAATAAGCGAGGAAGCTGTTTAAGGTTCTCAGGCAAGTCCCACAACAAGCCATTGTGCTCTGGGCCAGCTCGTTCGTGATTGGCTGAGGGGAGAGAGACGCGAGTGTAACCAGGGCAACGCCGTGATATGTGCAGTCAACTCAGGCGGCCGCCAACCACCAACTCCACCAGAGCCACCACGAAGAGTAAGACGGCGGCGACGTTGGTCGTGTCTCTCCTTCTGCTGTCACGTCGCAGCGGTGCAGCTCCAGTGACCTTGGCGTGGACCAGTGTTGTGCATACACCACCTGACTGCTGCCCAGCCGCCGCCTACCCTTCGCTTGCAGGTTCGCTTTGCCTGCAGGAAGCCTCTAGGTCGTGATAAGTTATTAATTTATTCAACTTCTTTTTTTTGGGGAGGGGCAGTTGACCAGCTAAATCCACTGTTTTCAATGCGTACGAATTGGCTATTTCCGAAAAAGCACATTCTGAGATAAAGGACGAACCTCTCGACAATATGAGTTAACATTATCATTTTCACTATGTTGTCGTTTCCAAAGGATTTTCCACTGTTAGATAACATACTTCTAACCGGAATTAGTCACAAAGTGGTTTTAGGTGGGGTGATTCTATTAATTGTCTTGAATATACGACTTCCCAACTTCCCTTGCTTCTACTTTCATTGCGACCTCGTTTGCAAGCAATCACTGAAAGATTGGAACGCCACTCCAACTCCACAGCTCCAACAGCCCTCACAATTCTCTTTTGAGCTGTCAAACATCCTCTCAGCCATCTAACCCGGTTCTAACTTCCTTTATCATCATAAGTTAAGTTACTGTATGGATAAGCTAAGTGACCACTGCGTACACCAGTGCACAGACGCCATAAACACCAAATGATGGTCTGCAATGCTTAGTGAGTTTGTTGGGAGGAGAGGTAATTCAGTGGGCATATGGGAGGTGCCGGTGAGCCCAGCCCACCATCCTACTGCCCCTCCACCTCCACCTCCCCACCCCAAGGCACAGACCAATGGCAGGCTGAGACGAGCGCCAAGACCAGGAGGGGTTGCCTGCAGGCCCATCGATCGACACACACACACACACACACACACACACACACACACGGCCACACCGGTGCGCGCACCGACCGGAAGCGGACCGACCAGCCTCTCCAGCCCCTCCGGCAGCCCTCCAGCCCTCCAGCAGCCCTCCTGATGGGGCGAATGGGGCGAATGGGGCGGATGGGGAGGACACTACTGCCGCACCCATCGGAACCTGTTTGGCTGTCCTGTGAGCCAGTGGAATCCCTACCATTCATTTCATCTCCAATGAGTTAAAATATGTGAAGAGATGGAAGAAAAGAGATGAAAAAGCACCAGTATCTATCTCGATTGAATTCGCAATTATTTACTACCTCGAATGGTCTGTTCCAGCCTAACACATTAACAAGTCAAGTATCTGTGCCCCGAATTTCCAAAGCATAGTTGTGGGTTGAGGAGTCGCGGACTCGAATGCTTTTCATTGATCTCTCCCAGGAAAGGGAGATGACCAATTCTACAAACCGCTAGTGTAGGAGCATGTGTGGCAGTCTCCCTCAATCTGTCTGAACTTTTGGTTGCTCTTCACATCTCCGTTGTGGTGAAAGGAAGGAATAGAAGTGGGAATAGTTTGGGGAAGCTGAGGGAAATGCATCGGCACCTTGATGGAATTCAGTTGTATTAACGATCCCGGCTGACTGACTGACTCACAGACAGACTTATTTTGACCAATTCAATTAACAAGGTGGGTACACCACCATTATTCTATTTGAACAAGTGGCCAACAAGTAGAACATGGGGGACCCAATAGGTGTTGGTCTACGAAATGCACACAAGCGCTTTTTAAGCAGAGAAGGGGCAACCGTATTTCGACGTAGTGGTCAGGGTAGCCAGTGCAAAATGAGGGGTAGTGGTATGATTTTGGATGCTGGTACGCAAGAAGTGAACAGACCCATGAACCTGGCCTTCAATATTTCAGGCATACTTGATGCTGCAATCTAAACGCATTCGTTAGACGAATTAAAACCCAGACCAATGGCTTTTGTTAAATTCACGAATCTGCGTGTTAGAAATGTGTAAATTCCAGGAGTTCTTAACCGATGCCGTCATGAGTGACCCAAAGGAATCATTGATTTGTCTGTGAGCATCTCTAGGATTGAGATTAAGATTAAGATCGGGCTCTGTGTTCCAGTACACAGCTCCAAGGAAACGATGCTATTATTTCAATTCAAGGTCCCTCTTCAATGCGTTTCACTAGGTTACTTGGCTTCTGCAATTCAACCGATTCATTTATAAACGATTATTTTAAATAACATTAAAGGCCATTACATTTGGCATTTCTAACAAAATAAAATGTTAATTTCATCTTTAATGTGTTGTAAATCTAGGGAGTAGAATGCACTGCCTACCCTTAAGCCTAATTTTGAGCCAGATAACTGCCAAAGAAATCGGAAATTGTCCGATTTGAATGCAATCACTCGCGATAGGAATCAGTCTGATTTAAACCTCCTCCTGGTTCCAGTAATCACCAAGAATATTTAGCAGCTATTGAGTAATTGAAAGTCAATGCAATTTGGCAAATGTTCACATTGTACCCTGGCATTCTGGGCTCATTCAATCACTGTGGTCAATTCTGATTGGCCGATGCCAGCTAATTAGAGAAGGATGGAACACCAAACCCTTGACATCTTCGTGTGTGGTTCACTCAGGTTGCCTATTTCAATGTTCTCATCGAACACTTCTCATCGTTTCAATGTATACTCTTTTGGTACTCAAAGTTCCTACTGTTTCGACAAAAAGCCCACATTCCTTACTCATAAAGTACTGTATGAAAACCAGCTGTTTTCTTAACGAATCCTGCCAGCAGCTAATGAGTGAACCAGCAAAAGAAGCGGGTCAACGGGTATCCGGGCCAATCGCCTCTAGTCCTCGTTGTGGAAAAGGGGATAATACCGCGAGTGGGACGCAATTTCTACACCCAAATCCCAAGGAGGTTGAAATTCATTAGGAATGTAGGTCTACAATCTTCCGTAACTTGGTTGGAAACGGCGATTACAAGCCTTGGGCTTAATCATCACGTTTACCTACTTCAAATTGTAAAAATTGCCCATTTGCATGCATCTAAGACCCTTATAGCTGGAAATTGAAGTGGTTTGTGATAGGCACGACACCAGTTCTGACTATCTAATTGATCTTAAAGATGAAACTATAATCACTTTTTCAACAATGACGTCTCAGACAAGTCCCACAAACAGCCATTGTGATCTGGGCCAGCCCTTTAGTGAATAGCTAAGGCCAGAGTGAGAGTGAGACGCGAGTTAGGGGGTGTGCAGTCAACTCAGACGGCCGCCAACCACCACAGCCACCACGATTAGTAAGACGCCACTGTGGTCTTTGTCTCTCCCCCACGCCAGCACGGGCCAGCACGGGCCAGCGGTGCAGCTCCAGTGACCTTGGCGAGGACCAGTGGTGTGCAGACACCGCCCGACTGCTGCTCCGCCTACCCTCATTCACAAGCAGATTTGGTCAGTATGAGGACGCCTATGTGCGGAGACTAGCTATTTATTTATTCATATTTATGTTGCGGGGGGTAGTTCACCAGCTAAATCAGCTGACTTCAATGCGTAGTAATATAATCAGGTGTTTCCTGAAACCCTACAAACAATGTGAAATACAACCGTAATTGGGTGATATTCAGTACAACAACTGAGAAGTGTGAAGAGGACGACCGGTCTACGTGCAAACCTACTGAGACGCAGTGGAGTAAGGAGCACTCTAAGGGACTCAGTGACTCATCCTCTTGGGACCACGAGACGCCAGGGCCAGACACTGTGTGGGCGCACCAATCTACCCACCTGGGGTACGATCCATATCCACATGGGGACCGAAGACCGTTTTCAACCATCTTCGTTCTAGATCATGCAGATTTTCCTTTTAAATGAAATGTATGCTTTGTTTAGGAAGACGCGAATAAATAGTTTTCACAGTGAAGAATGCAGTGTTAATTATAGATGCCACTTCAAATATTCTTCCTTGGCACGCCTCAAGATTGTCAGCAGACGAAGGCCATTTTAACGGATGACACATGCTTTCCATTAACAAGCACAACTCAATACAGACAGGCAGAGAGACAGACAGACGGACGGAGTGGGACTCAAAGACCAACAAGCACCACAAGAGGACTCGGTTGCTTTCCTAAGACGAAAAGAGGAGAGGTGTATCAAATATAGCTGTATTACTCTAAATCCTTCACAAAACAAACACAGGTAGAAAAGCGTTGGAATGAATACATTGAGGGGAGATTCAAACGGTGGTGGTGTTGGAGGCGGTGGTGGTGGCATTGTGGGGACTGGAGTCGCGTCGTCTCGCGTGCAACTTCAGGTGTCTGGTGAGATCCCGGGTGCGCACAAAGGTGACCAGGCAGTGGGAACAGGTGTAGGGTCGCTCCTTGGTGTAGTAGGAGGAGTAGGTAGCCGTACTCTTATGGAGCATGAGGGAAAACGTCTTGGAGGCGATGTCCTCTGATTTGGCGTGCACTTTGCTGTGGCGCGTGAGGGAGTACTGCCTGGCAAAGGCCGCACCACAACCGGGGTGGGTGCAGACAAACGGTTTCTCACCAGTGTGGCACCTCACGTGCTCCACGAGCTTACTGACCGTCGTGTAGGCTCTCTCGCACCCCGCGTGGGGGCACTTGTGCTTCTTCCTCTTCTCCACCTCCTCCTCTACCACCACATCATCCACCACCACAGCCTCCTCCTTCTCCTCCGCATTCTGCTCCTCGTTGGTCGTGTTGGTCGGGGTGGGTGGCTCGTCCTTGGGCTGGTGAGCGAGTTGGCTGTGCTTGTCGAGATCAGTCTGATTGGAGAATCGAGAGGTGCATTTGTCCTCGTTGCAGTAGAACCACTTAACACCGGTTTGGCATGTCGTGTGAGTGTTTAATTCGCGTAGTGGTCGTCGTCGTGGTGGTGGTGGTGGTGGTGTTGGAGGTGTGAAGGACTTGCCACACTGCTGCAAGGGGCACTGGCTACCAATTCCACTGCTCTTCTTCTCCTTCTCCTTCTCCTCCTTCTTCCTCTTCGTCGTCGTCGTCTTCTTCTTCATCATCACGGGCTCTGCCATGAGACTGGCCAGAATCCCACTGCATTCAGCCTTGGGCGCACTCGTAATACGCCTTGGTCTCTCCTTCAGAGTGCTCACAGAGACTGAAAGCATGTTGGCGATATCGGTGATGGCCTTGATATGCTCGTCAATGGCGGGCACGGCGCCACTCAAATCGGCGTTTTCGTCACTCATGATGGCGTTCGAGGCAGTTGTGAGGAGATCAGTGAGTGCAAGTGACAACTTGGTGATGATTTGAGCACTGGCCAAATTGAGGAGAGTGCCGTAGCGTCGAGGGTGGTTCCTCTGCATCTGCTCCAACTCCCTCATCATCATCTTGTCCGGCGGTGATGATGATGCTGCTGCAATGGTGGAATCATTCATAGCTTGCTCCTTCTAGTAGAAAGAATCCTCTCCTCCGTGTGGTAGGCGACCGATCGTGAAAGCGGCGTGTGGCCAAGTGAGTCGACTAGCTAAGCGGCGAGTTGTGATCCCCACCTCCAGCAGGCAGGCAGGCAGGCAGGCAGGCAGGAAGTGGACCAATAGGAACGGAGGCTGTAGAGGATCAGTGACACGGCTGCACGCGCGCGTGAACGTGGTTGTCGCCTGCAGCTCTCCACGCTACACCACCACCACCACCACCACCACCACCACCACCACCACCACCACCACCACCACCACCACCACCACCACCACCACCACCACCACCACCACCACCACCACCACCACCACCACCACCACCACCACCACCACCACCACCACCACCACCACCACCACCACCACCACCACCACCACCACCACCACCACCACCACCACCACCACCACCACCACCACCACCATCACGCCAAACCTCCTCATTGGCTAGGAGACATACAAGACATACAAGCAGACGATGTGCTTGAACTCGATCAGTAGCAGATTTCATCGACAATCAACACAGAACATTGTTGGAATTGCTGACTAATGTAGTAAAGACAATGGGCACGATAACTGCAACAGGTCCGCAGATGGAATTCCTTATTATATCGTCGTCCTCACAAGGCAAATAGGCAACTTTCCTGACCATTGAGTGCAATTTAGTGGTAACCAATCGCCTTTTCTGAGAAGATTCCTAACTACATACCTAAAACTGCGCACATATAATATGGCCCATGAGTTCAATGTGGAAACTTTCAAATGAGAAGCCAAAAAGGCTACAACTCTTGAGTTTCAAAGTAATGATGCAAGCTTATTTGCTGACGGAGTCGGCCTCCAAAATAACCTCTTGCATCGCCTCTTCTTTTCTACAAATTCTTAAAAACTAAAAACGGATTAGGCATGTCTGCTTGCCCCACTTGATTTATAATTAGTTATCATCCAGTTTTTAAATTACATTTCTATAATTGTAGTCACTTCAGAAGGAGTAAGGACTTCGACCGAATTATCCACAAATCCTGGCAAGTTATTGATGGAACTAACGTGAAATACATTTATGGAATGTAAAACTCGATGCCTCGATCGAGCCGAAATTAATGAAATTGCATTGGAAGAAACAAATAGCACGCGATGGATGAGGTGTTGTTTGCACGCTGCTGCACGCAGTTGTGCACCCTTATTCTTGCTACGGAACACAAGTTACGACTAAGCGATTTGTGATTGGTTCGTGTCGTTAACTTCGTGTCCTTGAAACGAGTATCGTGAGACGTCGCATTTGCATCCTCTATCTGTGAACCGCATTTCTCGAGGTGAATTTTATGAATTCCTGTTGTCAGGGGTGCCTGCCTAGCCGCTTTATGAATCATTTGAAGTCTGAGGCACGAATAATTAGGATGGCCTTAAGCTAAATGTGACAATCAATGCTGTTTAATCATCTACTCAGTTGATGAAACACTCAAGTCTTGGTAAATTTAGCTTGACTCCCTGCTATTTACAATTTCATGGAATTCGTCTAAAAAGACGTGTACTACTGCTTGGATCTTCAGGCATTATTTATTGAGAGGTCCTCACGCAGATTTGCATGAAACAGAGGTTAAAAATGGCCTGGATTTCGCTACTTTTTTCCAACTTATTGGCAAAAACTCAGTTTTAGAAGCATTAAGATGTAAACAGTAATGGGAAACACTCTACTTAAATTACTTGAGTAGAGCAAGAGGCCACAACACTGAAATCACGCAGATTATACTTTCATTGTTTCAGTTGAGCAGTCTTATCAGTTCATAAACTTGGAAGAGGGATGTAAGTAATGTCAGATCTCGAGTTGCCGTCTGTTCTCCTCTCCTACTTTCTCGATAAATTGTTAAGTCCATTTTAGCCCAAGTCTCATCACTGGCAGACGCACAATTGGCGACGTGTCGGCCATTGTCGCCTACGTCTATCGCGATCTTCAGAGGATGGGTGGGTGTGCGCTGTGCAGCACCTTCGATCCTTGCGCTGACTGGGCGACGCAACGCAACGCAATGATGAGTCACATGGTTTGGCTCGGCCCTCATCTTGTGAGTGAGCATGGGAAATGCCCGGAAGAGACGTTATTGATCAAATACACAGCAAGTGTCTAATCAGTGGTTCGCGGTAGTTTGGTTTGCTCTTACTGAGGCACAATTCCGCCGAGCTAAATTGCTAAGTTCGATGCAGTCGTGGAGAAGCTGCCAGAGCACGTGGCCAATCAGTTGCACCACGTCATTCTTTCCCTCCCCACGGAGAATCCCTATACCGAATTGAAAGAGGCAGTCATCGAACTAAATACTCCTGACAGCAGTGACACTTATGAGGTGGAACTGGGTGATACCAACTATAAATCCACCACAGAAGTTATCTCTTCGTTTCTAGCATGTCAAATTTGGCACCTCAGCCAGAAAATGCTGGGGAAGATAGCGCTGCAAGTTCTGGACTCTCTCAACCCAGTCACAATCTCCTCATTGCCGACCGTCGAAGCAAAATGCGCTTCAGCATCATACCTCCCACTTCCACGGACCACCTGCACCCAAATCCCAACCTAATAGATCAGTTTAAACGGGTTACTGACTCATAAATCAATACCTCATCACCATTACTCAGCCCATTACCATAACAAAGCAGAAAATACCAACAGGTGTTATAACAAATAGTTCGTTCCTTAACTCTTGTCTTTCCGCACGTACATTTTGCAAACGGCTGCAGGAAACGTAGTCAAGGGGATGACCTAAACTTTGGTGGTGACCTCGTCGTGTCCAGTGTGGAAGATGACCACGTGCCTGTTGAGTTCGTCGGTGCGTACAAAGGTGGGCTTCCACTCGGGACAGGCAATGGATCGCTGTCTGGTGTGTTGGCAGAGGTGTTCACGCAGCGTGTTGAGGTTGGGACGGGACTTCGGGCAACCCGGAAAGGGACAAGTGCACCGACAACGTTTGAGACTATGGCGCCTGATGTAGGTCACACCACAGCCGGTATTTCTGCAGACAAATGGCCTCTCACCCGTGGGTGGGTCGGTGGGTGTGGCTTCTCATGTGCTCGAGAAGCCTGCAAGGCTTCGGATAGGCCTTTCCACAACCCTGAACAATGCACAGGTGCCTTTTATTCTTGTCACTGCTCGCATTCGGTTTGATGTTGGATTCGTGAATGCGCCTGTGCTCCTCCGAATTCTCCTGATTGGAGAACCGAGACTTGCCTTCGCCCACAACGCAGGAGAACCGTGGTTTGGTGGACCTTTCACACTGCTGACGCACTTCGTTCTCCTTCCGTTTCGCCTCTCTCGAGTTATTGGACCAGTCGGCTTTTCTCGACTTCCTATGTGCACTTCTTGAGTGTTTAAGGAGCTGATGAATGCAACTGAAGCGGTATTGACAGCCCAACTTGCAGCAGACAAGGAAACTCTCGCGTTTGTGGATCCGTGCGTGTTGAACCAGGTGGAATCTCAAGAAGAATACATGTCTGCAGCCAGTGTTAACGCACCTAAAGCGTTTGGACTGTTGAACGTGACTTGGGAGGGTTTCATCTCTCTCTCTCTCTCTACTATCGCTACTAGAAACCTCCTCACACTTCACTGTGATTAGTTCAGACACTCTGGGCGATGTAGTAGGTACCTCCTTTGATCTGTTAGCAGGGTTTAGTGATCGGATTGCATGGGGCCTGGAACGTGCTCGCATGCTTTGGTCTCTCACATTCAGGGAGCTGATAGATATTGAAAGCACGTAGGCGATACAGGCCAGGTCTTTGAGACTCTCGTTAATCGCCGGCACGTAGTAAATCATATTTTCTGAAAATCCGACAATGCTGTTGACATTTCGTCAGCAGCATGAGATAGATCTAGTCATTTCCAGCAGTCTTAACTTTAGAACTACCTAAATATAAGAGATGATATGAAGTGACAATGCTTGTTATACATTTTGTGATGTCAGTCTGACTTCCCAAGACCCCAGTCTTGCTTAAAAGCTTCTTGAGACGTGGAAATTTCGAGAAGATGTAGGAGTCGGTTTGAGAGTCTGTGTACCCGTATCTGTGCGCCATGCACTCTTACCAGGCTAGTCAATCGCCAAAACATAACTTAGATCGCCTAATTTGCCTGCGTGTACAATAAACTGGGAATGACTCTAGGCCAATGCGAGAAAAATGCAATTTACTGAAAAATTGAGGCATGTTTCTTGGGTAAATAAGGTAATGTTTCTATGGAAGATCTGGAAATATGATCGTTTTGGCCCTTGTGGGTCAAATAGTCAGTTAGGCAATCATCTAAAATACACCAGCAGTCGAATCACTTGTCATCTAAATAACCTACTTATGATACCAATCAGTTGATAAATATGTAGTGTGTTACTTAAAAGAGACTCTGTGATAAATTGTATGCGTAATTCGATGTCAATCCATCGACGCACGGGAATAGGGTTCACCACAGGGGACACAGTGACTCATTCAGTTGGGGCCACGAGACGCCAGGACCACGCACTGTGTGGGGACACCAATTTATCCCCCTGGGGTACGATCGATAAGCACGTGAGGGTCGAGAACAGTCACCACTCACGTTTCATTTTCGTTTAAGTGAAATGTAATCAGTGTTTAGAAAAAAACCAAGCATAATTCAGGATAATCCTGAACAGCGTTTTGGGGGTTGAATTTAATTTTGAACGCTAAAGCGGTACCATGTAGCATTATTCGATTACGGCTGAGAATATGCGGAAAGGAATTCTACGTTTTGCCAGAAAAAAACTATTTTCGGGCTTAGAAAAGGCAAAAGCATCCACAAGCACAGATTCCTGCTCACCATCGCCCAACTAGCAAGCACACCGATCTGCATTCACGAAAAATCCCAAATTTCATCACAGTGAGTCGTACCACACTACCTAATCAAGTCTGACCAAATCTAGAAGCGAAAACACCAAGAAATCACACTGTGGAGTCCTCTAAACCACAAAGAATCATCTCGAAAGAGGTCGAAAGATTCACCCATGACCTGCTGAAGAGAGTGGTTAGAGGTCCCTGGCCAATGAGAGACGAGTTTGGCGTTGATGCTGGTGGTTATGGGGGTGGTGGTGTGGCGTGGAGAGCTGCAGGCGACATCTACGTGCACGCGCGCGTGCGGCCGTGTCACTGACCCCCGGCAGCCTCCCTTCCCATTGGTCCACTACCTGCCTGCATGCCTGCCTGCTGGTGGTGGTGGTGGTGGGTTTTCACAACTCCCCGCTTACCTAGTCGCCTCACTTGGCCACACGCCGCTTTCACCATCGGTCGCCTACCACACGGAGAAGAGGATTCTTTCTACTCGAAGGAGCAACAATGAATGAATCCACCATTGCAGCATCATCGAATGCTCCCTCAATCGACCCATCACAGCTGCTGCTGCTGCAGCCTCTCAATGCCACTCAAGCCGTCTTCCAACAACAACCACAACAACAACAACCCATGCCAGTGATTTTGATAGCTCCGCCACCCAATGCATTGTCTCTAAATCACACGCAAACACTGCAAATTCTGTCGACAGCGCCAGTCAGTCCTGCAGTGCCCCCCACCATTACTGGGTTAGTGCAGACCCCACCACAGCCACCGACACTGCCGCCGGACACGATGATGATGAGGGAGTTGGAGCAGATGCAGAGGAACCACCCTCGACGCTACGGCACTCTCCTCAATTTGGCCAGTGCTCAAATCATCACCAAGTTGTCACTTGCACTCACTGATCTCCTCACAACTGCCTCGAACGCCATCACGAGTGACGAGAACGCCGATTTGAGTGGCGCCGTGCCCGCCATTGACGAGCATATCAAGGCCATCACCGATATCGCCAACATGCTTTCAGTCTCTGTGAGCACTCTGAAGGAGAGACCAAGGCGTATTACGAGTGCGCCCAAGGCTGAATGCAGTGGGATTTTGGCCAGTCTCATGGCAGAGCCCGTGGTAAACCCACCGAAGCCTGCAGCTGAAGTGTCCGAGTTGAGTGCAGCGCCGAATGAGCAGATATCGGTGAAGAGGGAGGCCATCACTACAGTGGGTTGCACGATGGGTTGCATTGCGTCGGTGGCGGGAATGCGCACCATCTCAGGTCGTCACGTGCTGCACTCCGCAACAAGCACAACAGCACCACGTAAGCAATTCAGATGCCGTTTCGGTGGCTGTAAAGCAGCCTTCAATCTGAAATTCCACTTGGTGCAGCACCAACTCATCCATCACAAGAGGACAGGAGGGAGACGCTTTGTGTGCTGCGAGTTGGGCTGCAAACGTCACTTCGCACGCATTCACCAACTTCGCACCCACGAAATGCGAGTCCACAAAGGCTCAAGAAATATCTCGAATGCCTCTATGGAGAAGGCAAAGATGATGAAGATGAAGAGGAAGACGACGACGAAGGAGAATGAGAAGAGGAGCAGTGGAATTGGTAGCCAGTGTGGAAAGTCCTCCACACGACGACTACGCGATTTAAACACTCACACGACATGCCAAACCGGTGTTAAGTGGTTCTACTGCAACGAGGGCAAATGCACGTCTCGATTCTCCAATCAGACTGATCTCGACAAGCACAGCCAACTCGCTCACCAGCCCAAGGACGAGCCACCCACCCCGACCAACACGACCAACGAGGAGCAGAATGCGGAAGGAGGTGGTGGTGGATGATGTGGTGGTGATGGAGGAGGTGGAGAAGAGGAAGAAGCACAAGTGCACCTACGCGGGGTGCGAGAGAGCCTACACGAAGCTCAGTAAGCTCGTGGAGCACGTGAGATGCCACACTGGTGAGAAACCGTTTGTCTGCACCCACCCCGGTTGTGGTGCGGCCTTTGCCAGGCAGTACTCCCTCACGCGCCACAGCAAAGTGCACGCCAAATCAGAGGCCATCGCCTCCAAGACGTTTTCCCTCATGCTCCACAAGAGTACGGCTACCTCCTCCTCCACCTCCTCCGCCTCCTTCTCGCCTGTGGCCACCTTCATATCCACGACGACTGCACCTGTGTCTCAAGCTTCACCATCCTCCACCTCCGCCTCCGTCGCCAATTTCAACTTAGTGCCAGCTCTCAGGCCGTTGCAACCAACCACGGTCTCTCCCAACACCCCTCCATCCACCACCACAGTCAAGAGTGGTGTGGCGGCGTCGGCGTCGGCGGCGGTGGTGGCAGTGGAGTATGCCAAGTCGCGTGGCTCACTGGTGCAGCGCTCGAGACTGGCAGAAGCGACGCCGTCGGCTGCGGCACTGGCGGAGAACGCCATAGTGGTGAGAGGAGCCTCGGGAGCCTGTCGCTACATCTGTCCTGTTGCGGGCTGCACCAGGTCCTCTCCCAAGCTCAACAAGCTGCGTGAGCACCTCTGCCGACACACCATGGAGCGACCCTACACCTGTTCCCACTGCCAGGCCACGTTTGTGCGCACCTACGATCTCACCAGACACCTGAAGATGCACACGAGACGACGCGACTCCAGTCCCCACAAGGCCACCAACTCCACCTCCACCTCCACACCACCAACGTTTGAATCTCCCCTGGATGCATTCATTCCAACGCTTTTCTACCTGTGTTTGTTTTGTGAAGGATTTAGAGAAATACAGCTATATTTGATACACCTCTCCTTTATCCCTGTTTCGAAATCAACCGAGTCCTCTTGTGGTGCTTGTTGGTCTTTTAGTCCCAGTCTGTCTCTCTGCCTGTCTGTCTTGAGTTATATGGTAAAACTACCTTCGTCTGTCGACAATCTTGGGGCGTGCGAAAGAAGAATATTTGAAGTGGCTTTTCTAGAAATTTCTGAACTATTTCGTGAGAGGTTTCAAAGGACCGATCTTAATGGCCTTATTAAAAGGCGAGTGAAACGAACGGCTGATCGACATCTAGGCATTTCACCGACGCACGCAAATGGTTCGGCACGGGGGCACCACAGGGGACACTGTGACTCATGAATGCAGTTGGGACCAAGGGACACCAGGGCAGTCACGGCCTCAGGACACCAATTCACCCCTTTCAGGGCGATCCTTTCGCACATGGGCACCAGAGCCGTATTTCACGCACCTTCTATTTTACCTACTTTCCAGCTGATTCTCGATTTGAATAGCACCAACGGAACATGGGACGTTGCTCTCTACAGAGAAAGCAATAAACAGTTAGTGCCAAAGGCAAAAGAGGGACACCTAGAATGAATTGAGAAACATGTAGGTGAAACAGAGCAAGCCTGCATTCAAGAGTAGAAGCGAATGTTGAGCGTAGCACTAGAATTACACACTACGAAGCTATTCTCAGCTTGAGGCGACTGTGCTACAGCTGACTAATGATGCTGTCTTGCAAGGGGTAGCTTGTGGTGACTCTCTTACTCTGGTGGACCTCACCAGGTCTGCGTTTTCCTCAAGTTGACGATGGCATGACGATCTTGAGCGACGCTTCACTTTCGCTTCCATTGTCTGGTTGTCTGGTTCCTACTTATTATGCCTCTCCATGAGTAATCTCAATGTGTGGGCCATTTCTGAGCTTTTTAGATGTTTCAATCTTAGTAAAGCTCTTTTTTACATCTAGCATTAAGAAAGTAGTCTTAACACCCAAATGAATTGGTCCCCGTTTTCTTAAACACTGCAGATATTTCAAATAAACAGGAATTCGGCTGCAGCTAGAACTAAAGTACATAGGTTAAATCTAAAGTGTGTGAAATCAGGCTCCGGTCTCCCGTGTGCGTATCGATCGCACATGTGAGGGGCAAATATGGTGCGCCTGGCCCCAGTGTCTGGCCCTGGTGCTGGTGCTCCGTGGCCCCAAACGATGAGTCACAGTGTCCCCTGCGGTGCCCCCTCTTCCCGTGCGTCGGTGGAATGGGGGACACCTATTCTAAACCGACCAGCCGTCCCAATTCCTCCTCCTCCTTCTCCAATACATCAAGCTAAAGAAGGTACACTTAACGTGGTTTAATTTCGATTCAAATCTATGACTAGTTTTCACAGAGGCAGTAATAGGGAACACGGTGCATGTTGAGCAATTTATCGATATTCCACGCAGGTCATCTAGAAAATACGATATTGGACTTTCTGGGCAATTTGTTTATCAGACATTCAAAGTCGGCACTGCTGTGAGATATCTCTTCCAAATTTGTTTTTCTTATAACTACGAATTCATGGTAGTCATGATCAATCTAAAGCAATCCCAAGTGACTGAAAAGAACCACACAGCCTTCAGAGAGAGGTCCAAAAGAATTCCTTACAAATATTATCTTCATTGCTCAAAACGGCTACCTTTCTAGATCGGAAAATCTAGATGAGATCTGGAGAATAAGCAACCGATTTTGGCCGTTTGTTAGTGAGAAATATTCCCGAATGTGTATAGTTATGCCATGTCAGAGTCCATTGCTTTTCCCATTCACACAGATATTAATTTCTCGGATTCATGTAGATCCGATAGATAGCAATGGATAGTGGATTAATCTGGTCTACTACCGTAACACAGGATTGAATAGATAAGTAGCTTGGCACCACACACAGGCGTCCCGCAGGCAAAGCGAACCCTAACCGCAAGCGAAGGGTAGGCGGCGGCGGGGCAGCAGTCAGGCGGTGTCTGCACGCCAGTGGTCCACACCAAGGTCACTGGAGGTGGGCCACTGGGACGTGCGAGACCACGACGTGCGGAGAGACCACGACGACCGGCACAGACACTGGGCGCCAACGCCACCGCTGCCATCGCCGTTGGTGTCTTCGTGGTGGCTGTGGTAATGTTAATGGTGTTGGTGGTGTTGGTGATGGTGGTGGTTGGCGGCCGCCTGAGTTGACTGCCCACACCACCCCGTTGCATTGACTTGGTTCGGGACTTGACATCAGAAGGTTGAAGCACCACCTCCTCCTCTTCTTACCGTTTGTGTCACTTGATTCAATGCACTGCCTATCCTGAAGCCATCACGATGAGTAAGACGGCGGCGGCGACAAAGGCGGCGGCCAATGCCCGCCTTCGCCTCATTGGCCGTTGTCTCTCCCCCCGCCAGCACGGGCCAGCGGTGCAGCTCCAGTGACCTTGGCGTGGAACAGTGGTGTGCAGACACCGCCTGACTGCTGCCCCGCCTACCCTCATTCACAAGCAGATTTGGTCAGTAGGAGGACGCCTATGTGCGGTGACTAGCTATTTATTTATTCATATTTATGTTGCGGGGGGTAGTTGACCAGCTAAATCAGCTGACTTCAATGCGTAGTAATATAATTAGGTGTTTCCTGAAACCCTACAAACAATGTGAAATACAACCGTATTTGGATAATTTTCAGTACAACAACTGAGAAGTGTGAAGAGGACGGCCGGTCTACGTGCAAACCTACTGAGACGCAGTGGAGTAAGGAGCACTCTAAGGGACTCTGTGACTCATCCTCTTGGGACCACGAGACGCCTGGGCGAGACACTGTGTGGGCGCACCAATTTACCCACCTGGGGTACGATCCATACGCACGTGGGGACCGAAGACCGTTTTCACGCACCTTCATTCTAGATCTTGCGGATTTTTCTTTTAAATGAAACACATGCCGTGTTTAGGAAGACGGGAATATATTCCTTTCGCAGTAAAGAATGCTGTGTTAATTCTAGATGCCTTGTACATTAGCATTACTTAGTTAGCTGGATAAATATTGTTCAGAAACCAATTGCATTCATTTTATCTGATTCCCCAACTTGAGACAAAGAGCCGTCTTGTTGTGGTCCACCAGACAAAGCGGCTAAGTGAGTCACCACTAACTTCCTCATCCATCATCTCGACCTTGACAACTGTGGCTCGCCTCAAGTGAAGGATGGCTTGGTGGTGCGTCATTCTAGTGATAGGCTCAACTTTTGTACGTATTGCCATTTATGAAGGCTGAAAAAGCTCTTTTTAGGCATGTAGAATGAACTGATTATTCCTTAATCCGAATATAACAATATCCACCTTATCTTAAATTCTCTGAGTAGGTTATTTAAACAGAAAATGAGCTTAAATTAGGTAAAGTGAAGGGTGTGTGAAATCAATGTCTTATCTCTTATGTGCGTATTGATCGCCCTGTGAGGAGGCAAATTGGTGCCCCAAGCAGTGTCTGGAACTGGTGTCTCGTGGTCCCAACTGCATGAGTCACAGTGTCCCCTGGGATGCCCCTAATTCCTGTGCTTCGGTAGAAGGCTTTGATGCCGACCTGCCTTCCGTTTCACTCTTCTGAGTTGTTTTACTACAAATCCACCAACTGAGGTCGAATTTCGCATTAAAAACTGCATCGATATCACAGAGCCAGTGGTCAGAAAAATGCTACATAAATATCACTTTATCGATTCCTTGGAGTAGGTCATTTGGAAACCAGAAACTGCATTTTATTAATTAGAAATTAAAAGCCGCAAGATATTTGCTTTTAAATGGGCTATGCCTGGGGGTTTCCCGCATCTACATCACACGTTATTTTGGTTTTTGTGATCGTATTAAGGACCTCTCTAAAAGTGGAATAAACGGCATAACAGGTTAGTGTAACTAGCAGGTTGACAAGAAAGGGGCCTAGCAGTACTTTTTAGGAATATCGTATGTGAGGAAGGGCGTTATCGAGAGCAGTCCCATAGAAGTCAGCAAATGTCTATATTTCTGCTCAATTATCATGCTGCATGTTGTAAACATGTGTAAACATAGCCAGTAGTGCTTAAAATGTGCCTCAAAGCAAGATTACAATTTCAAAATGTCAAAAGAAATAGCTTTTGAAATTGCCTGGAAGATTGGTTGATTAAAGCTAATGGTGCAGTTGTAATAGTCATGTGACGGATTTTGACTTACCTATGCTTGAGCGCTCGAAATCTTCAAATTACTCATCAAGATACTCCTTGAAAATCACCAATCCCCGAGTCATTAATGACGTCATTGGTTGAGGTATTTTTGGGATTTTCTTCTTTTAAACGCACTTTTTACAAAGCCTTAAAAAAATTAGAATTAACTTTTAAGTGCACGAATTCATCAGGTGAAATCATACTGGGACTAACAAAGTCAAAACCAGTAGAAATATTTGACAGGTAAGACAACTGCTGTGACTATTGTATTTAATCGCTTCTTTAGCATTGAATCAAGTGACACAAACGGTAAGAAGAAGGAGGAGGAGGTGGTTCCACCTTCTCAGTGCAACTCAGGCTGCCGCCAACCACCAACACCACCACAGCCACCACGAAGACAACAGCGGCGCCCAGAGTCTGTGCCGGTCGTCGTGGTCTCTCCGCACGTCGTGGTCTCGCACGTCCCAGTGGCCCACCTCCAGTGACCTTGGTGTGGACCATTGGCGTGCAGACACCGCCTGACTGCTGCCCCGCCGCCGCCTACCCTTCGCTTGCGGTTAGGGTTCGCTTTGCCTGCAGGACGCCTGTGTGTGGTGCCAAGCTACTTATCTATTCAATCCTATGTTATGGTAGCTGACCAGATAAATCCGCTATCCGTTGCGATCCATTGCAACTATCTGAATCCGAGAAATTAATATCTGTGTAAATGGGAAAAGCAATGGACTCATTGACTTGGCATAATTGCACATATTCTGGAATGTTTCTCACTAACAAGCGGCCACAATCGGTCGCTTATTTTCCAGATCTCACCTAAATATTCCAAAAGCGATCACTCCTAATACTTGAAATACTACTTAGCAGAAGGTTTAAGGTAGCCGTTTTGAGCAATGAAGATAATATTTTTATGGAATTCTTTTGGTTTTGTGGTTCTTTTTAGTCACTTAAGATTGCTTCAGATTGATCATGACTACCGCGAAATCGTAGTTTGAAGATTAACCAATTTGGAAAAGATATCTCACAGCAATGCGGACTTTGAATTTCAGACAAACAAGATGTTCCAGAAATCAAATATCTTGTCTTCTAGATAACCTGCGTGGAATATCGACAAATTTCTCAACATGCAATATGTTCCTTATTACCGCCTCTGTGAACACTTGTCAAAGTTTGAATCGAAATTAAACCACGTTAAGTGCACCTTCTTTAGCTAGATGTCATGGAGAAGAAGGAGGAGGAGAAGGAGGAGGAGGAGGAGGAGGAGGAATTGGGACGGCTGGTCGGTTTGGAATAGGTGTCCCCCATTCCACCGACGCACGGGAAGAGGGGGCACCGCAGGGGACACTGTGACTCATCGTTTGGGGCCACGGAGCACCAGCACCAGGGCCAGACACTGGGGCCAGGCGCACCATATTTGCCCCTCACATGTGCGATCGATACGCACACGGGAGACCGGAGCCTGATTTCACGCACTTTACACTTAACCTATGTACTTTAATTCTAGCTGCTATATATTTTCTCTTTAATTAAAATATCAGCATTATTTAAGAAACCAAAGATAAATTCTTTTCGGAGTTAAGCCTACTCCCTTAATGCCAAATGCAAAAGAGCTTTATTGGGATTGAAACATCCGAAAAGCTCAGAAATGGCACATAGATTGACATTACACGCCGAGAAGCAAAATAAGTAGGAACCAGACAGTGGAAGCAAAAGTGAAGCGTCGCTCAAGATCGTCATGCCATCCTCAATTTGAGGAAAACGCAGGCCTGGTGAGGTCCACCAGAGAAGCTTAGTAAGTGAGTCACCACACGCTTCCCCATCCAAGACAGCTGCAACACAGTCGCCTTTGTGGTGTGTCATTCTAGTGCTACGCTCAACATTCGCTTCTACCATTGAATGCAGGCTTGCTCTGTTTCACCGAGATGTTTCTCAATTGATTCTAGGTGTCCCTCTTTTGCCTTTGGCACTCACTGCTTATTTCTTTCTCTGAAAATAGCAGTAACCCATTTTCCGTTCTTGATATTCAAATCGAGAATCAGCTGGAAAGTAGGTAAATTAGAAGGTGCGTGAAATATGGCTCTGGTGCCCATGTGCGAATGGATCGCCCTGCAAGTGGGGTGAATTGGTGTCCTGAGGCCGTGACTGCCCTGGTGTCCCTTGGTCCCAACTGCATTCATGAGTCACAGTGTCCCCTGTGGTGCCCCCGTGCCGAACCATTTGCGTGCGTCGGTGAAATGCCTAGATGTCGATCAGCCGTTCGTTTCACTCGCCTTTTAATAAGGCCATTAAGATCGGGCTCTTTGAAACCTCTCACGAAATAGTTCAGAAATTTCTAGAAAAGCCACTTCAAATATTCTTCTTTCGCACGCCTCAAGATTGTCGACAGACGAAGGTAGTTTTACCATATAACTCAAGACAGACAGGCAGAGAGACAGACTGGGACTAAAAGACCAACAAGCACCACAAGAGGACTCGGTTGATTTCGAAACAGGGATAAAGGAGAGGTGTATCAAATATAGCTGTATTTCTCTAAATCCTTCACAAAACAAACACAGGTAGAAAAGCGTTGGAATGAATGCATCCAGGGGAGATTCAAACGTTGGTGGTGGAGGTGGAGGTGGAGTTGGTGGCCTTGTGGGGACTGGAGTCGCGTCGTCTCGTGTGCATCTTCAGGTGTCTGGTGAGATCGTAGGTGCGCACAAACGTGGCCTGGCAGTGGGAACAGGTGTAGGGTCGCTCCATGGTGTGTCGGCAGAGGTGCTCACGCAGCTTGTTGAGCTTGGGAGAGGACCTGGTGCAGCCCGCAACAGGGCAGATGTAGCGACAGGCTCCCGAGGCTCCTCTCACCACTATGGCGTTCTCCGCCAGTGCCGCAGCCGACGGCGTCGCCTCTGCCAGTCTCGAGCGCTGCACCAGTGAGCCACGCGACTTGGCATACTCCACTGCCACCACCGCCGCCGACGCCACCGACACACCACTCTTGACTGTGGTGGTGGGTGGAGGGGTGTTGGGAGAGACAATGGCTGGTTGCAATGGCCTGAGAGCTGGCACGAAGTTGAAATTGGCGACGGAGGCGGAGGTGGAGGATGGTGAAGCTTGAGACACAGGTGCAGTCGTCGTGGATATGAAGGTGGCCACAGGCGAGAAGGAGGCGGAGGAGGTGGAGGAGGAGGTAGCCGTACTCTTGTGGAGCATGAGGGAAAACGTCTTGGAGGCGATGGCCTCTGATTTGGCGTGCACTTTGCTGTGGCGCGTGAGGGAGTACTGCCTGGCAAAGGCCGCACCACAACCGGGGTGGGTGCAGACAAACGGTTTCTCACCAGTGTGGCATCTCACGTGCTCCACGAGCTTACTGAGCTTCGTGTAGGCTCTCTCGCACCCCGCGTAGGGGCACTTGTGCTTCTTCCTCTTCTCCACCTCCTCCACCACCACATCATCCACCACCACCTCCTCCTTCGCATTCTGCTCCTCGTTGGTCGTGTTGGTCGGGGTGGGTGGCTCGTCCTTGGGCTGGTGAGCGAGTTGGCTGTGCTTGTCGAGATCAGTCTGATTGGAGAATCGAGACGTGCATTTGCCCTCGTTGCAGTAGAACCACTTAACACCGGTTTGGCATGTCGTGTGAGTGTTTAATTCGCGTAGTCGTCGTGTGGAGGACTTTCCACACTGGCTACCAATTCCACTGCTCCTCTTCTCATTCTCCTTCGTCGTCGTCTTCCTCTTCATCTTCATCATCTTTGCCTTCTCCATCGAGGCATTCGAGATATTTCTTGATCCCTTGTGGACTCGCATTTCGTGGGTGCGAAGTTGGTGAATGCGTGCGAAGTGACGTTTGCAGCCCAACTCGCAGCACACAAAGCGTCTCCCTCCTGTCCTCTTGTGATGGATGAGTTGGTGCTGCACCAAGTGGAATTTCAGATTGAAGGCTGCTTTACAGCCACCGAAACGGCATCTGAATTGCTTACGTGGTGCTGTTGTGCTTGTTGCGGAGTGCAGCACGTCACGACCTGAGATGGTGCGCATTCCCGCCACCGACGCAATGCAACCCATCATGCAACCCACTGTAGTGATGGCCTCCCTCTTCACCGATATCTGCTCATTCGGCGCTGCACTCAACTCGGACACTTCAGCTGCAGGCTTCGGTGGGTTTACCACGGGCTCTGCCATGAGACTGGCCAAAATCCCACTGCATTCAGCCTTGGGCGCACTCGTAATACGCCTTGGTCTCTCCTTCAGAGTGCTCACAGAGACTGAAAGCATGTTGGCGATATCGGTGATGGCCTTGATATGCTCGTCAATGGCGGGCACGGCGCCACTCAAATCGGCGTTCTCGTCACTCGTGATGGCGTTCGAGGCAGTTGTGAGGAGATCAGTGAGTGCAAGTGACAACTTGGTGATGATTTGAGCACTGGCCAAATTGAGGAGAGTGCCGTAGCGTCGAGGGTGGTTCCTCTGCATCTGCTCCAACTCCCTCATCATCATCGTGTCCGGCGGCAGTGTCGGTGGCTGTGGTGGGGTCTGCACTAACCCAGTAATGGTGGGGGGCACTGCAGGACTGAATGGCGCTGTCGACAGTATTTGCAGTGTTTGCGTGTGATTTAGAGACAATGCATGGGGTGGCGGAGCTATCAAAATCACTGGCATGGGTTGTTGTTGTTGTAGTTGTTGTTGTTGGAAAAGGGCTTGAGTGGTATTGAGAGGCTGCAGCATCAGCAGCTGTGATGGGTCGATTGAGGGAGCATTCGATGATGCTGCAATGGTGGAATCAGTCATAGGTTGCTCCTTCGAGTAGAAAGAATCCTCTCCTGCGTTTGATAGACGAGCGATGGTGAAAGCGGCGTGTGGCCAAGTGAGGCGACTAGGTAAGCGGGGAGTTGTGAAACCCACCACCACCAGACAGGCAGGTGGTGGACCAATAGGAAGGGAGGCTGCCGGGGGTCAGTGACACGGCCGCACGCGCGCGTGCACGTAGTTGTCGCCTGAAGCTCTCCACGCCACACCACCACCCCCACAACCACCAGCATCACCGCAAAAGTCGTCTCTCATTGGTCAGGGACCTCTAGCCACTCTCTCCAGCAGGTCATGGGCGAATTTTTCACCTCCTTTCGGGATGATTATTTGTGGTTTTAAAGAACATGACAGTGTACATTCTTGGCATTTTCGCTTCCAGATTTGGTCAGATTTGATGTGGTAGTGTAGTACGACTCACTGTGACGAAATTAGGGGTTTTTCGTGAATGCAGATCGGTGAGCAGCAATCTGTGCTAGTGGATTCTTTTGCCTCTTTTAAGCCCTGAAAATCGTTTAATCTGCCAAAAGTGCGTGCCTTTCCAGAAGTGCACATATTTAATCAATTAATGCTGTATGTTACTGCTCTAGTGCTCAAATTCACAATCATCATTGAAATCGCCAGTTCGTATTTGGCTAGAAATATATAGATTGCCCTGAATTTCTTCTTTCTTTTTTCAAGTTTGATATCTTTTTCTTTTAAGTGCTTTAATTTATTTATTTACATGTTCATTGATTCTACTGATATATTTTTAGTAGAATATGTGGACCATAAAATTAATTTCATTTTGGATGTTGAGTGGCATTGCATAATATTCCAACAACTGATATTGCTTGAATAAGTATGCAGTCAAATTTGCACTGTTGATGCCAAAGCAAGTCGTTGTCTGCTTTTTGTTACCTAAATTTGAATTTTCTTAAAAATTTAAATGCTTCTTTACTGGCATTTACAAGTTCAATTTCATTTCCAAATGGTGTGTGTTTTCGAATCCTGCAACCTCTAGCCAATAGGGGTAATAATGTCACTGACTGATCGTCATAAAATCAAATAGATTGTGAAGTTGTATAATAAAATAATCGTAGAGGTGTGGGAAATAGTTTACCAAATTTAATCAAAAGCTTTAGCTCTGGCTGTCAGAAATCCTTAACTTCCTTTAAAAGCAGGTAAACGAATGCAATACTCGATGATTAACTGAAGCAGAACTGATTTTGCATTTATTTTAAAATAGTTTTTTACCAACCTTTTTAATGTATGTGGCAGTTTGACTTGTAGAAGCATCGTTTTGTTTTAGTGACCTAGTTTAACTTATTCGTGTACACTACAGTTACCTTCAATCTTTCGACTATCAATAACAAGAGCGCTTCTTGGTAGAACCTTTAATAGCTGAAATTCAGACCCATAATTATTAAAATATGTATTACATTCTTGTTCTTTCTTTCCTTATTTATTTTTTTAATTGAAAGAGTCCTTCCAGTTTCAAAACTCATTATAAAGAGTGAAACTGAGAACAAGTATTAGAGAGAATCTGATTAATCAGTTTAGGTTTTTACCATTGCCAGAAGATAAATTCGGCTACCATCCGACTCAGACAATGCTTGTAAAGCATGGGAATGGAAGATGCACATTTTCCGCGCAATTCGGTGTTAAACTGACGCATCGAAATGCGTTTTAGTCATTTCATCCGTCAGAATATTGTGCTATTTTTTGAATCTACTAAGGTGGTATGCACTTTAAGGTTGCAACCTCACAGAGCGTCCAAGATAAGGGAAAACCGAGGCTGCGCTGAAATACAGGATTGCAGAATTTAGTCAATGACGAAAATATAAGAACACTGTGAGAAATTCGGTGGTTGGAAGACGAAACAATGAGACCATGTAGACCACGAGGCGACTGCTGCTAGGAGACATACAAGACATACAAGCAGACGATGTGCTTGAACTCGATCAGTAGCAGATTTCATCGACAATCAACACAGAACATTGTTGGGATTGCTGACTAATGTAGTAAAGACAATGGGCACGATAACTACAACAGGCCCGCAGATAGAATTCCCTATTATATCGTCGTCCTCACGAGTCGAAAAGGCAACTTTCCTGACCACTAAGTGCAATTTAGTGGTAACCAAGTGCCTTTTCTGAGAAGATTCCTAACTACATACCTAAAACTGTGCACATATAATATGGCCCATGAGTTCAATGTGGACACTTTTAAATGAGAAGCCAAAAAGGCTACAACTCTTGAGTTTCAAAGTAATGATGCAAGCTTATTTGCTGTCGGAGTCAGCCTCCAAAATAACCTGATGCATTGCCTCTTCTTCTGCAAGTGACGAAATTGCAAAAACCCAATTGTAATTTAAGTTATTACCTTTTAAAACAAATATTTTTATAATTTTGTTACATCTTAAATGAAGTTCAGGCGATCGACTGAATCGTGGCTTACTTATTTTACATCTCGCATTCATCTATTCAGTCGAAACTATGATCATGTACGGAGTTACCAAGACGTAATAACAAGGCTTGATCAATGGTTTTAAACCCAACAATCAAATCACCCGCATTCGCTTTGAAATTACTTCTTTGAATATCTTAACTACCGAGAACTTTTGAGTCGATACAATAGATAACTGAGGCCCTGGTGTTAAATTAAATAGAGTCGCCTTAGTTTGCAAATAAAGAAATGACCTACACGGTTTGGGGTTCCGCCCCAGTGGTTGTTATCAGGCCTGTATTCATGATGCTGAGGAATGGTGGTGTGCTTGCTTGAAAAATTTTTAGCTTCCAAGGCCAATATTATCTCAAGTGCAAATTGGAGATGGGTTCTACCTGTGTTTATAACAAATAAAACCAATGAATATATATAACTTCCATTTTATTAACAAGCTTAATTGTACCTTAATGATTGACATGTTCTATTAGTTTTGTTTCTGTTTTATTAAAATATTTTTTAAGATACAAAACAAATGTTAGTCTGAAGGAGTATGCTCGGGAGATGTAGATGATAGATGATGAATTTTATCAACCTTAAAGTGATTTGCACTTCAGGTAGAACCCCCAAAATCGTCCAAGGAAAGAGAAAACCGAGGATGGAAGTATGAACCCGTATTATAAGAAATAACTAGAACGCGATGGATGAGGTGTTGTTTACACGCTGAGGTACGGAGTTGTGTGCGCTTATTCTGGCTAAGGGACACAAATTATGACTAAGCGATTTGTGATTGGTTCGTGTCGTTATCGTCCTGTCCTTGAAGCAAGTATCCACAGTAATGCTGCTCATGTCCACGTTGAAGGGAACTAACTTACGGAAATCTACTTAGTCTGCACATTTAAGAAAGCAAATATGTCAAGAATCCACCGCTAGAGTTCACACCGTGAGCCTAAAATGCAGAAGACGTTGGTGCTAAATTCTCTTTGAAATGTGAACTTTGCGATGGCTTTTGAGGGTTCAGCTGACCATGGTGAGGTCACAAATTCTTATTTAACTTTTTTTTAAAAATATAGACAAAACGACCTCTCACACCTTAAATTCTTTCCATCAGTTCATACGAGAAATGCCAACAAAATTAGTGGATGTTACGGTTCACCGGTAATTACGCAAGAGCTATTCCTGGAGGTATATAAACCGCCCGGTTTTTTCACTAAGTCATCTAAAAATGTGGTTTTCCTTACTCCTCTGCTCTGTCCTTCTTGTTGTTTCTGGAGAAAGTCTACGGGATAGCACCCATTCAAGAGTTCCAGATATTTCGCAGATTAATGAGAGTAGGTGTAAGTGACGGCGCATTCTTCCTCACTTACATTGTGCTTAATAACACTTTAAGATGTCATCTATTTCTTTAATAAAATAGCTATTAGGTTGTACATTTTACATACCAGTTATTTTCATATTATTTGCAGTGAATGGAATGCTAAAGTTATATTCAGTTTGAACAAACAAACAGAGGAACCGTTTTCACATATCTATGAGCCCAATCCTATAACAGCAATATATTTTATTTATTGAAAATGATTTATGTTATATTTTTATCTTGCTAAAAATAAACAAATGAGATTTACTAGAGTTCTATGGTAATTCCAAATCATTGCTAATTTTTTTAGTTGGTGATGAGTGTTAATAAACAGAGCTCCTTTGTTTAAAACGATTTCTTTATTGCAGCTGTCAACGTGTCAAATTTGAAGTCTAGTCGTGACAGGAGCACTAGCCTTGTTTCGGGGCAGCCTTAGAATGAATTTAAATTTAACAATGATGTAGCATCACGACGTTATTTATTTGTGATGAATTTATAATAAATTATAAAAAGTAAATAATAAGTAATGATAAAAATAAATTTCTTCCTTTTTCAGATTTCCCATTACCTAACGGCACCTATAATGAATCGCCAACCATTGAAAGAAGTGAGTTTCAAAAGACCGAATTTGAATGACTAAGCACTTTTAATAAAATACACATTAAAGTACTCTTTGGGAAGAAAGTTCAATAAACCCAACTGAATCACCAAAAAACTTCTTTAACGAGATGTGGCTTTAAATTTTATCTATAAACTTAAAGAATGTTTGTAAAATAGATTCGAATTCCACATCATTTGAAAACATCATGGAAAATATTGAGCAATATTTTTGAATCGTCGTAGGAAGCTCAAAAAAGGCAGAATTTGATTTATTTATAAGTTTTATCTAACTAAACAGGTAAAAACAGCTAAAAAAAGACACTAGTTGTAAAGCAGAATTTGGAGAAAAATACACGACCTTTAAAATTGAGATCATATGTGGGGCCTGAGTGAGGATAATAATTATAAATTGTCAAAATTGAACAACTGAAATTGCATAATTATTTCAAAAATATTTAAATTTTAGATATAACGCGGGACAATCTCGTCAAGATGAGAAAGGACCTAAATGGAGAATTCGGTAAGCTCAGAAGAGGTAAAAATGGAAACAAGTTGCAAGGGTTACACACTGTAGAAGTGATGCAGGTCAAACTGAAAGTCAACGGAATGTCGACAAAAAATTTGCAATAGTAGTCAAAAGAAAGCGTGAAAATATTGGAGGTTTATGTTTTTAACACTCACGTATAATTTAAAGATTAGCCGAATTATATTTGGTGACTTATCAGTACCAAACTAAGACGAATAAACTTTGTGCTTATTACGGTGCCTGGTTTGGCTAATTTACTTGCAAAAAGGTGACATATTGAGGGTTAGTGTTAGATGAATGTTCAAAGAATTGCAAATTTTCTGAAAATTCAAAAAAAATTAATTAAAAACCTGAAAATTGGGGGAACGAGGGGGATTTCTATCTATTAAATAAATTTAAAACCCATTCACGAAGACTGCATGCGGCCTATCTACTTCATGTGTTTTAGATAACGAGGAAGAAGAGACGAAAGTGGAAGGTCCAAAAGGTGAGTTTGGAACTGTTTCCATAGCACTTTTGCCAATTCCTCAGTTAAAATTATCATCCAATTCTCTAAGAGAAGATGAAAGCTGTAGAAATCAAGTTTTTACTTGAATCTAAAATGCTGAGGTGGTCCTAGGATTGTGGTTGCCAAGTGAGAGTGTTCATCGTGAACACTTTTTCACAATTCTAGCCGTATAGATTAGTGCATTGTCATTTTGAATGGTGTTTAAATATTTGTATAAACAAAATAATAAGCAGAAATATTAAATAGTGCCAAGAATAGATTGCTTATAGCATGTTTAAGGTTTAGTAAGCCAAAATGTTAGGTGTTTCCATTATTTTGTCCGACTGTGCATGTGGCCAGATTTGGTGGAGAAATTTTACAATTCAGGTCCCTCAGAGTGATATTAAATATTCTAAATTACAGAAACTTCAAACGCCAGCACACAATTCGAAAATTCAACCACAGCAAGAACAACGATTGAGACTGATTCAAAACCAGATGAAGGTTAGTTCGATACCTGAAAGCCAATGCACATCTCTGCTCAAAATCCAAGAAATGCTTGACTAGGTTGAATTTAAGGGTGGAGCATCCCCTATTGTGTGCCTGAATCAAATTAAGGATTTAAAAGAATCAGACCTCACGGTTTATTAAATTCCTTCAATTGTAGATCATGCATCATCAGAAACAGAAATCACACCGACACAAACAACGATGACTAAGTCACCAGCAATTAAAGGTGAGTTCGGAACTTGGTAGAATTTGAAATGGAAAATCCCAGCTCTGTACATCTTTCACTGAGCTAGAGTTTGTCTAGAGACCCGTTAGGCATCTGAGAATTTTAATAGCTTTTAATAACAAACCATAGTAATTGCTTTGGCGTTTTTTCGAAATAAAGCTAGTGAATGTGTCATTCCTCTTTTGTTAAATCAAAGAGAAGAAATAACAAGCACAAACATTTCGTGAACTAGGTACTTTAGGATAATGTGGTTCTCTTTGGAAATAACGATAAAATGGGGTTTCAAGTTGGAAGGAATGCTCTCTTCTGTTAGATTACTTATGTTTAGTAATGTTTAATGTTTACTTTATGCACTTGCAGACCACACGACGGAAGAACTGGATAACGTGGACTATATTTGTAAGCACGAACTGAGTTGTATTTTGGAGTCAACGATTTCCTTTTTCTGATAACCGCCAATAGCGAATAAAGTAGAGCATTTCGCAGTACTGCAAACAACTCGTGGTATTTTCTTAGAATACTAAAGTGCTGCATTTCATATTTTTATTCATGATAGCATGTTCCCTGTGAAGTAAACTAATTTTTACTCGTATTAGGAAACGCTTTCTATTACTTTTTGCCTTATAGGTGAAGATGAGGATAATGAAGTCAATGGCAAGCCACTTTTGAAATTTAAAATGCGTTTAACTTACTAGCAACTCTTTTCCTTATCTCCGTAATTACGCTAGATAGGTATATTTAGTTCAGTAGTCACTGAATTTCTTAAACAGCAAATGTAGAGGTAAAAACAAGTTGAATACGAGCTTGTCGCTTCTGTTGTTTGGAAACGGTGAGGTAGGAATAAGATGAAAGTTTAGGATAACACGCCAAATCATTTCGGAGTACATGTCATTATTAAGGCAGGTCAAATAACTTATTTTTCAGCACTGCGCCTGTTTTAGTAAAATATTTTAAAAATAACTCACCCCATGATGATTGTAGATTCATTATTTGATGAGACAACCTTTAAAAAATCCACCACAAACACGTCGTTGTCGAAGACTACAGCCGCTTCATCAGCTATCGGCGGTAAGTTCCATTCGACAAATCTCAATTTTTTGCTGAAAGAAATGTTAAAGTTTTGCTTATCAAATGAAGTGATTTCTTTATATCAATTTAAGGAAATGCGTTTTTTTTAAAAGAGATAAGCAGGCGTATTTGCTTGATATGATTGGGAGTTTTAAATAATATTAAATGCTCTAAATTGTAGATTTCTCATTCTCGAGCACACCACCACCCAACAACAACAACGACTGTGACTGCGTCAAAGCCAGATGAAGGTCTGTTCGGTGAATGTTTGCATCTCGACCGAAGGTTAATTGAGCACTGAGGAGAAATTTACGTAAAAATAAGGAGAAAATCATCATTGATTGTAGTGAGGAGCAGTGGTTAATAGTACCCTGTCACTGTAGATTCGAAGTTCAAATTACAGGTGAAGCAAAAGCGGTTTAGTAGTTCATGTCAACTCAGATGGATTTTTTTCAAAAATTTGAGGAAGCCATCCATAATTGTGTGCCTGAATCAACCTGGGGATTTAGAAGAATTAGACCTAACGGTTTATCAAATTCCTTCAATTGTAGATCATGCATCATCAGAAGCAGAAATCACGCAGACCCAAGCAACGACAAATGAGTCACCAGCAAGTGAAGGTGAGTTCGAAACTTGGTTGAATTTTGAAATGGAAAATCTCAGCTCTGTACATCTTTCACTGAGCTAGAGTTTGTCTAGGGAATTTTAAAAGCGTTTAATAACAAACCATAACGAAAGTGCCGCATTTCAAATTTATATTCACAATAGCAGGCTTTTGTGAAGCAAATGTTTTGCTTGTATTAATTCGAAATATGATTCGCATAACCCCTTAGTCGTATTGGAATAGAAGTCTGTATAAAGAATGAGCTGTATCACTTCTCTAAGTTGACGGCTCATCACTACTGATCTTGTGGGAATCTAAGCGGAAATTTTCACCAACTTCTCTAAATTGAATCGGTTCGTCATTTGCTTTCTTTAAGAACCAATGAAACACCTCCCTTATTTATCTTCTACCTCGACATCAGAGGTCATAGAGGCAGCTCCTGGTCTCGAAGCGGACTCACTTGTACAAGAACATCATGACCAAAGAAGTGAGTTTAAAACTGCTTGAAATGAAATGACACTGGCTTGGATTCAATTTGTACGTAGAAGCACTGTGTAAATTCGCAAGTAATCACTCACTGAGTTCGAGAAAACGTAAAGAACAAGAGATGGACAAAATAGTGGAAACACCTTGCTATTTTGCCGTCACATGTTCTAAATGGTTCAAACTTTACATATGTTAATTTTATAATATTTTTATTTAGAATTTTAAATGCAAAATAATTGAAAGTGTTGGGTAGATGGAGGTTAGTTCAAAATCCAAGGATTGCGAGACTAGATGGAAGTTAATATTTATACCAGGGTGTCCAGAGTGGAACTGTCGAAGCACTGCTTGACGCAGTCTTGATGGAATGACGATAATCCATCCGCGTGACCGAAGTCTGTAGTTTTGCAGAATTTCACCTCGAAGTCGTAACCTAATAGAATGGTTGCCCATCTTTGTTGAATTTGAACACCCATTTTCGAACCAAAGATGGATAAAAGTGGTTTATGATCAGTTACAAGTTGAAAATGTCCTCCGTAGAGAAACTTATGGAACCCCTTTACACCAAATATTGTAGCTAAAGCTTCTTTTTCGATCTGGATGCAATTTTTCTCCGCTGGAAAAAGTGTTCTAGAAGCCTGTGCTATTGCCTTTTCTGATCCGTCAGGAAACTTATGTATAATTACGGCTCCTACGCCGTAGTTAGAAGCATCGGCGGCGAGGATTACTGGTAACGTCGGATCACAATGAGTTAACAGTAACTTTGAGCTTAGCATGCTTTTAAGTTTCTCAAAAGCCTTCTCGCACGCTACCGACCAATTCCAGGTGGAGTTCTTACCGAGAAGCTTGTTTAATGGAGCCCTCACGTCGTGTAATGAGGGATTTAAAAGAATCCAGAGTCCAGTTAAAACAACGCAAATTTATGTAATAAATGAAAAGGATAACATAGGATTTCGACTTGGAAGGAATGCTCTCTTCTATTAGATTACTAATGTACATTATTGTTTTAACAGAGATTTGATTTCGATTCACTTTGCACACCTGCAGATCACAATGTGCAAGACGTTGCGATTGAAGTAGATATCGCAGAAGGTATTGAAAAGCACTATTTGAGTTGCATTTTTTGGAGTCAACGAATGCCTTTCTCGGATAAACACCAATAGCAATTAGCTTGACGAATAGAGCATTTGTAAAAGTGCCAAGAACTCGTGATATGTTTTTTACCTAGAAACACGAAAAACTATGTTTTTAGATTGGAAATTGATTAACTGTAATGAAATGCCACATTACAAAATTGCAGGCTGTATTTGGAAATGCTTTCTATTTCATTTTGCATTATAGGAGAGGATGAGGATAATGAAGACAATGGTAAGCCACTTTTGAAATGTAAAATGAGCTAATGAACGCATTACTCCTCTTTCCTAAGTCAAAGTGGTTCGCTTTGGAATGTGGACTTCGGTTATCAGGTTAGGCAAAACGATGCTTAAACTAGGGGGGGGGGTGATGTGAGCAGTTGAGGAAGGACCGTGAGGTTGGCAGCACGGAGTGTTGGAAGAGCCATTTGTAAATGGTCATATCGTTCTCCGAAGCAGGGATATAGCAGTTTTGCTGTGCTTTACTGAACCTTAGATTTCGTTAACCAATGATCTTGCCCAATCACTAGATGAACTACAACTTAATATAGCTCCATATATTTGATTCCAAATTCCTCTCTCCATTTTAATTAGTATCTTCTGATGAAGAGGAAGGTTTCAAAGGTTAGTCCTTGTCGAACATCTCAATGCCTAAACTGACCACACTTCTTATTTCTTAAACTTGTTTTTCAAACGTAGATGTTACAACATCGAAAACGTCGACTGTGTCACTCGCAAGTGATGGTGAGTTAGAGAAAACTTGATTGGCACTTGAAAATGCAAAGCTTAGCTCTGACGCTAGCAATATGAGTTAAAAGACGGCCGTTTCATGTTTCTTATTTTAATGAAACTTTTTTAAAAATATTTTCAGGTGGTACGGAAGACGTTCAAGGGCCTTCTGAAAAGCATTTGGCAGAAACACATGGTAAACACGCGCTCATTTAGAGTTATGAAGTTATAGTAGGCGAAGGAGATGAAAAAAACGACGACGACGAATATGATGATGATGATGGCGATGATGACGATGATGATGATGATGTGGAGGCCGCCAGCGTTCCTTCAGTAGTGAAAGGTGAGTCTTTGTTAAAGCACTGTCTGAGTGCCAATCAGTGCCAATCATCGAAAATTTATCTCTTTACTTATAACTCATTTGGTGAAATAATGTTCTATCTGAACAACGCTCGAACGAAATCAGGCATTAAAACAATGATGCCACAAAAGCTATCACAACCCCATTATGTCACAGTTGCTACTGTCATTTTTTATCATTTGCTGTTTATATTCCAGTTAATAAGCCCGATTTCGACTGTAATGCGTCCTCCGGTTCCAACGAGTTAGTTGAAGGCGGATGTACCTTTGATGACTGTCCTGGTATGTGTTATTTGTAAACTGTTACATTCCTCAAGGAGAAAAGTCTTATGTTAAATTTTAATTAAAACAGAACAGTTTTTGTTTTAATTTCGATTCAGCTCGGCGGTTTTTCAATAAAATCGCATAAATATAGTATTGATTATCGTTAAGGCTTCATAATTTCCGGAAGTAATTCGTTATTGTGTGTAAATGTGGGACCCATTCAGTTAATTAATTTAATTTTTTTTCTTTCATAATTATTAAGACGCCGATTTCCACCTCGACTTTGGTAGCAGTGGCTCCGCATTTGCCGTGTTTGTTGTCACCGCTCAGGCTGTTGTCACAGCCCTGCTGACTTCACTCGCGATTTGAAGTACAAGAAACTGAAACATACACCCCAATAACAATCTCTATAACCACCATTTACTCTTACATTCACATCCTAATAAACATCTCCACTTAATCTTGTCTTTTATTCAAATGAATATCGGAAGGACTCCCAAAATCGTTCAAGGTAAGAGAACACCGAGGATGGAAGTATAATCTTGTATTAGGAGAAATAACCAGCTCGTGATTGATGATGTGTTGTTTGCACGCTGCCGTACGGAGTTGTGTATGCCTATTCTGGCAACGGGACACAAATTATGACTAAGCGATTTGTGATTGGTAGATAGCTGAAAAGACCGTTTCGACCTACAGAAATAATTCCAGATACTTTGTTATTTTAATACACTTGTAGAAGTCTCTAAAAAAATCTGATGGATCCTATTTTTACGTATAATTTGGTTGACAATTTTAATGAATGCAAATGCGTCTATTAATCTAGCTATATTATTTTAATGCAAAACGCATGACCTTGAACGTTCGTCTTATGGGTGCCTCGCAATCGGTCATGGTTTTGCATCAAAAGTAATAACGAACACAACATGTTTTGAAATTTTTAGATAAGAATTTTGAGCTCTAAAATTTTAGTTTTCTTCATTCATTGTAATGTTTTTTACCATAATTATTTGCAATAGCATTCAGGCTACTTTAAAGCCAATATTTCCATTCATTCCAAATTTATTATATCATTTTTTCTAATTTTTTTCAAAAAATCCAATATTAATTATTCTTTAAAGCATCAAAATTGCCCTATATTTTTTAATCCTCCAAAAGAGGCGGACATTTAACAACGGGGACAAGATTAGGGCTAGATTTCCTGAGCTATTGCCAGGATGAATTTCTGGAGGCATTCCTATTTTAACGAACGAATGTAAAAAAATTAGTAAACGTAAGCAATAACTCAAGAAAACGAGTTTGCCGGTTGTGTATAGACTTTTTCGTTTTGCATAACGAAAGTTCAGTTAATGTCAGGAGCCTGGCAAGCAATAAGAACACTTTCCAGTAGTTTATAGACTATTGTGTAGCCATGAGAGTCTCAAAACCGCGCCGCTCATCCTAGAGTGTTTATTTGCAAGGTGTGTGCAGGTTTGTGTGATATAGAGGTAGGTTTTGGCAGGCTTTGTGTGAGTCTGAGAACATGATAGCGATTAGACTGTCTAGACGGCTTAGCTGGCGTCAGGTCACCACAAGATCATGAGAGAGCCGTTAAAAGAGCCTTTTTTGGTTGCTGTGGGCGTGAACAGACCAGATGACCTTTAAAACTCCATAGTTTTTAGCATAAGCTCAAAATTTGCAGGCATGACAAGGTTGTGCAATTGCTATTCCTGGTGTTATAAATACCACCACAATAATCAGTTGAACCATTTGAAAATGTGGTTCATTCTACTTTTCTGCTCCACAGTTCTTGCCTCTGGACAATTGCCTCCACGAGATATCCGTAGGCTATCATTTTTTCCCGAACCTATTATTACTATTATTATTAATCATTTGTATTTTGTTCTGGGATATTGTACAAGTAAGCTTTTAAAAGTGGCAAAACTTTGCCTACTTTTTAGAAAATGGATATAATGAATATGATAGGAACCCAAGTGAAGTTCGTGAGTTATTTGCAAAGTGTCAAAAATTCTGATAATTTCGACTTATCTGCAAACAATGATCATGAATAAGCATCGTTTGTGCATTGAATTTGAGCAAAATAGGCAATAAACTTGCTTACTTTTTAGATCTGGAAACCGTAGCACCTTATCTCGGGTGTAAACACTTTAATACATTACAGAAACTGCTTCATCATACTTTCACAGTCGAAATTTTTCCATTCCTGGTTCACAAATTGAATATGCTTCTCTTTTGTTGCAGACGACGATGTACCAAAACGCGATACACCATTACGAGGTAGGTACTGAACTTACTTACAGCTTTGACTTAGTAACCCACAATTTTCATTGGCCTGAAATAAAGCGTGAGCTCAAGATTGTCTGATCATCCGTTTCTGCGAAACTCTTTTAAAATAGGTGATATGCAACCAAGAGACTATGGTCTTCCCGATGAGGATGTAACCCCGCCAACAACGCGTAAGCTTTATTTTATAAAATCACATTTAAAAACTCAACATTTCAAACACTGAATTTTTACTTAGCGTATATTTCTGTTACTGATATGTTATCGGAACTAAGTATGTATTTTATCATAGATTCTTCAAGTAAGTCTTAGTTACTGAAAAGTCAACAATAACGGGTAAGTTTATTTTGTTTGCATGCTTTAGAAGATAGAAATAATTGCGACGATTTTCAAATAAGGCCCTTGCATTGGATCAAATGACGAGACATGTGATCATGACGACTGCTCAGGTATGCAACCTGCATTGATTTGTTCTATACCGCTCATTCTGACTAATTGTTAACTTCGTTTCATCTATTAAATCTTTTTTTCGAAAATTTCAAGATGCCGATGTCTTTTTCGGGGTTAGTGGAAGTGGTTCCACACTTGTCGCTTTCGTGGTCACCGTTGCCGTAGTTGTGTTCACTTCTCTCGCTATTTGAACGCAAAATCAGAGAATAATGGAATTTTCATACATTCATTATATAATCCTCAAATATGCTTCAGTAAAAAAACTTCAGGAGTTTATTTTTATTTGTGTAATGGGCATTTGAAATTCACGTTTCATAGTAAATATGCCTTGAACGCACCATGACTAGTAAAAACGTATTATTGGGGAAAAAACTGATTTACGAAGCAGTAAAATCTAAAGCCATCGGACTCCGCCTTAGCGTAATTCAAATTTTCTTGAGCTAAATTGAGCCCTTTTATTTGGTGATCTATGTCTAGACATGGACCTGAGTCTAGGCCCGCTAAACTGGGTCATCAGACGTTCGATCATCTCTTCTGATCGAGCTACACGGACGTTGATGGAGTAATCGGTCAGGTTTGTTGCGTGGGAGGTCATCTTGTTAGAGACTTGGGCAACTTGGCAGGCTGAGTCCGATTCAGCTCCTACCTCCATAATTTGGTCAGCTAAATTTGGGGAATTGCCATCATCTTCAAAGATGGAGGCAGTTCATGAACGTAGTCGCTCGAAATTCATCCCCGAAGAGGAAATCACTTTTTTTACCGCCCCAAGAACCAATTGTGAAGGTTTCCACACCACTCTAAACTCTTTTCAATGTGCCTATTCTTGAGAGCAGAGGTTTTTTTGTCGAAACTGAATTCTGTAGGTGTTCTGCACTGATTTTATGGGCCGTGTTCTCGCGATTCTCCCTAGCCAGTCTCAGACATCAACTTCGACATTTGGCCAGACCTTAGATTTGCTGAGAACGACGTTTTATCTTCTCTTTCAAGGATTTAGAGGCAGTACCTCTTAAAGGAAAAACTTTGTTCGGAGAAACGACGCAAGAAGTGGTTGTAAATGATGTTTCTAAGTTCTTATAATAATAATTGTATTCATAGTATTCTTAACAGTTGAAAGAAACTTATAGGCAACTAGGGAAGGTACGTTAATGATTAGAACTTTGATTAAATGCAACGTTATTCAACAGTCTGCAAGAATCTATGGCACGGCGTCTTTGCAGAGGGATGCGTGGTGCTCACAAAGGTCACCAACTCTCTCATCAGATGATGAAATGGCTCAAAAAATCCACTACACATGTTGATCACCTAAGGAATTTCGTTCAAATTCAATTCTTGAACCTGAAAACGTCTCTTGAGAGTGGTATTTGTGAAAAAAACTTAGTTTTTGTACTGATAAGCACGCATTTTCCGATGTTGGTTTGTTGTCTGAGGTATTGAAGATTATAGAATAAAATAGATACACTAGACCGTTAAAAGTGGTGGTAATTCGCTACTTATTTGTTATAAGTAGAAAGGGGAAATCTAGGGTGTCACACAAAATATGAACCTCTGTTAACACAAAACTGCCAAGGTGAAACCCACGTTTTGGTGAGGAGATAGTCCAAAATAATTATTTTTTCTTTATTAAAACTATAAGATAAAAGAGCAGCTTCAGATGCAAGCGGCTTCTCCTTTGCCACTCAGGCTGATGCTGGAGCTTTGCTGACTTCGATTTTGATTTGAAGTGTGCCTGAATCTCGAATTTTCATTCTAGTTTCTAGGAGCTATCATTCGATGAGACTATTGCAGTTCTACGTGTCTTATATTCAGGCGAAAAATCTCTTTTTAATGCCTGTTTCCAGAGCTTTAAAGTCGCAATGAAGCCCGGAGAAAATATTAAAGACTACACGGCCAGAGTCAACAAACTCTTTAGCCGTTTCTCGTACCATAACCTGTAAAGCCTCATTTTTATATTAGGCCTTAAGAGCCCCTAGTTATCTTCTGTTCGAGCCCAACTCATGGCTCTCCTGGACAAGGATCCCAACACGACTGTCCAAGAGCTAGCGGATGCCTTTGTTTGACATTAGAATATCGTGGCAGAAGCTAAGTTGGTGCTCAATACAGAACCCACATCATTCCTGGTTAGAGCACAGAATAGTCCACCAAAAAGTGGAATCCAACCAAGGAAGTTACCGTGATGTAAGTTCTGTGGAAAATTCTACTTCTATCGAGATTTCCCATTCATCACTTTTGTGCAACGGTTGTAATAAGAAAGGCCACAAAGATTGGTTTTGCGATAAAACCAAACGAAAGAGCCCCACTTAGAGTTATCGTACGGGACGCAACGAAGTGCAATGGAATGGCCTACTACTTTCCTTTTTTCCTTTCTCTTTTTTCTCTTTTTTCCTTTGAGTGGTCACAATCACTTTCCAACCTCAATTGCCTTTTCGATATAAACGTTGACTGCAACCGCTGGAATGCAGAATTACTTATCCTATCTTAAAACAGTAATCAATGTCGTTGAACTCTACTCATGACGCCGATCGGATCGTTTGAGTAGAGACACGTTCGACCTTGACGACAGATTAAAGACGTTTTGTTCATGTGAATAAGAGGTGTGTCAACAGGTGGTAAATTATTTCCTTTTTTGAAAATTAATGCTCAATTTTTGCATTCCTGGCGAATGAGTAGACTAGGTGACCTCTTCATTTCAACCACCTGACAGCAACAAATTTGGATTACCATCCATACCAAAAACATGCACCTGATGTGACTTACCAGATGCGTAAAAGCAGTCTTAATAATCTCCTGCTTTCGATTTCATAAAAAGCCATATTTGTTCCAAAAGTTTCAAGCATTCTCACGTACTTTGAAGATATGCAGTGACCTCCAACAGGCCTCAACCCCACACCTGTTTTTACTCTTCCTAAATCACCTCTAGGATTGAGTGCATTCACCCAATTCTCATTGGTCCAAGTGCCGATCGATAAAGCTTGTCAACCCAATCACAAGTGTTCTTAATAAACACTCATGTGCGGCGGTCTCCTCTTATCTCACGCTTTAAGTGGGACTGGTGTATTTGATAATTTATTGAGAGAATTTTATTTAAATTTATAATGAATAACAGAGTTTGGACAAATAGTGGAAACACCCCGCAAAATTTTAATGTGGGGGTAGTTCTGTAGCACTAGCCCTTGCTATAGCAGCTTCCACAAAACGGCCTCTTTGAAAGTCCTAGAGGTCTGCCATTTTTATATGGATTTCATCAATTGTTTAAAATATCCACAAAAATCGGCTATTTTCAATTAACACATCAATGCTGACTGAATTTTCAACCACTTCAAGATCTAAAACAAAAGTATTTGTAGTTATAACTAAATATATAAATGCTTTTTATTCAACAAATAGAAGTCGTTTCGTTAAATATCTACTTAAAAAGTATAGCGATTACTGAGAGGATAGTAATCGTACATGCAGAAAAAATTTGGAAAAAAAGAAAAACACCTTACCCAAATAAGTATTACAGTTTTAAATTGAGTTTATCAAATTATCCTATAATTTCTGTTCGAATCCGGAATTAACCAAATATGTTATATTTAATTAAAGACTAAATCATCCTTGTGTAACGCTTACGCGCTGCGCTGATATGGAAACGCTTTTCAAGGACAGGACGCTAACGACACGAACCAATCACAAATCGCCTAGTCATAATTTGTGTGCCTTTGCCAGAATAGTCATACACAACTCCGTACGTCCGTGTGCAAACCACACATCGTCCATCGCGTGCTAGTTATTTCTCCTAATACAAGATCATACTTCAATCCTCGGTTTTCTCTCACCTTAAGCGCTTTTAGGAGTCATACCTACTCAAGATTTCAGAACTTAAGAACCGCTGGATCCATAAAACTAGCACCAAGATGTTTTTGCGCACCATAAATGACCCTAAAATAAGAGTCCACAGAGCCAAATTATTTCTAAATGGGAACGGAGAAGGCATACAGGAATTTCGCCACGTGTACAAATCATGGGTCACCATAAGCATAAAGCTAAATGCATGAGATTGTGGAATGTGGTGAAATTTCAAGGCACACTTCTTCTAGTCGGCCCCGACAGAGGAAGAAACTTTTCTTTTATCGGTAGTTGCAGTCATTCACAAAAGCGCTTAGCAGCATTTCGATAAATGATCAATTTCTCCACAGTCCCAATTTAGGTGGGACAAGGTAGCGAGGATGGGAAGAAGAGATGATGTCGTCAACGCGAGATTTGAGAGACCCATTCATGAGTTAACAATTTTCCAAATTCCAATTCCAACTCACTTAATACAACAATATAAACTTCCACTGGACGTTCGGTTCGATGTTCTTCATTTTCTTGCAGAGTGAAATTTGAACATTGTGCCTCAAATTACCGTAAATCAAGATTAGGAGAATGCAAATGATTAACATTTGTTTTCAGTTGTATAGATATCACAATATAGCTTTTTCCTAGCGTCAAAGAGAACAAAAAATTTTATGGTTCATCTACTTATACTTCATCTACTTTTTGTCTGGTTTGTTTGTAGAGGTTACCACATTGCCTGGATTTCCTTTACCTACTTCCATTATTGCAATATTCGGGCATTGAATAACCAATTCAATTTTGGCACTTGTTATAAGACCTTCTAAAGGTTACCGTCCAAAATATAAAAAGAAATATAGGAAATTTAAAAAATATATTTATTAATTTATTTTTTGGTTGTATGGAATCATTACACTTCAAAAGGGTCAAGGTTATTAATCAAAAGTATGATGACTATTCATTTTGAAATAAGCCAAATACTAAAATTTCTAGTTTTGATGCTAATCAGTCTGTGGCACTGGAAACTTCTACATTATAAATCGTGTTTTTCATAATAAATTTTTTTGCAACATCTGAGAATTAAACTTTGAGTATGCCGTCAGGCGGTCAGAAGGCAGTCTAATTGCGGTTGTACCCTTGCCTTAACTTTGAGCCACTGGAGAAACAGCGAGGAATGTGAGGGATGTGCAGGTTTGGGTGAAGGTGATTGAATATCTGAGCCGCTCTGGGAAAAAGTTATGAGTTGAGTCGTGTGGAATTGAGGAACAAGTCAGGAGATGTGGATTCTTCATTTTCGTTGGGTTGAGGAACTTTGCCGGGTAGCTTGAACTGATGCTGGAAACGTCGTGTGATTTGCAGTGGGAAGGCTGCATAGGAGACTATCTTGTTATGGGCGATTCTTCCAGATCGCGGTTTAGGGGTTCTTTCCCACGTCAGATTATGGACTATACTTAAGTTCTGCAAGGTGGATTTGCTGAGCCGCTAAGTATTGTTTCGGCATGACATCATATTAGCAGTCTTCATAATTTAATCAATATTTTCTCAGGCTCACACAAAGCCGTTCCCAAACACATAGGTTTCCAATAAACGCTCTGGAGTAGGGTTATCTTAACGGGTAGTAAATCCATCTTGTAGAGAACTTAACTGTGACCCATAAACACTGCTAGTGGTTGAAGGAGTGTGCCATGTGTACAGTGAACCCAGCAATGGAGTACAATCTAGCTTAGCGTGTGAGCGGTAGGTATGTCAAACGGCATAATTTTCTATTTAACTAACCAGCTTTGCTTAGCTTGCTTTCAGAATGGGAGTCTGTCTTGTTGTGAAATCTTGTGAACTAAAACAACTTGCATGCCCCTTATATGAGGCTATAACAAATAGGCTAGCATATATGGTGAAATCTATAAGGTTGTGGGATCTATAAGCGATATGTGACAAGATTACCGTCTCGTACCATTTCATCTCCGGTTAAGTATTACTTCTTTGTTTGTTCATTTTAAGTATCAATGAACCGCTGAGACCTGGAGTTATGAAAACAGTATCAGTGCATCGCAAGAATCGCGTACAGCAGGGTAATCCCAAATATTTTCAACATCATAGCCTCAGTGGTTTATCTAGCGATCGATAAAACGCGATATCTCCAATTACAATTCAGTTTTTATCGGTATAAATGCCTTAAATTATAAAAAAAACATTTAAAATTGTTTTCTTCTACACTTTCATTTGAATTTGTTCCAGAATTTCTATAATAGTGCCACAACAGCAGTTATTACATTATCAAAAGTTACCATCCAAGTCACATGAATGGATCATATTTTCTGAGCAAAATCTTAAATATTCCAAAGAGGCGAGTGAATAGGGCAATTTTGAAAAATACCTTGAGGAAAATTTTTCTTATTTTGTAATAATCCCATGTAAATTTTACTTCAGTTACGGAAAAGTTATATTATTATATTAAGTATACTCCTTTAAAGTCAAATATTTTCAATATCGCATTAATCTTGTTCTTTTAAATGTCCAAAATTTGGCCATTAAAGTAGTTTTTACTTGTGGTAAATTTCAAACATTTTTTGACTTAAAACTCCTAACTTTATCCTGTTTAGATACTTACTTGGAATATACTCAAATCCGATCTTAAGGTTGACATTTTTGCGATATAATATGTCTTATTTATGCCTATTTCTATGGCATGAGACACTTCCTTCAGACGTGTATCTTGACAACAATATAGGCTAAATTTCCTATAGAATAACTAAATATTAGAGCAGTCTTTTAGCGTCATTTTAAATGGTTCGTTTAAAGAATTAAACATCGAGAATTTACCTGATCCTCAGCACTTGTGATCACTTCAACAATCACAGCTTGCGTGATTGCCTTTGTAACGAAAATGGAACTCATTCAATTTGTTGGAAATCTTATCAAATTTGACAGCATATCTACTGGAAAATTGTCCATATTTTCCGCTCTTTTACCAAAAATCCCTTTACAGCTATCTTTAATATTTCAAGTAGAAAGCCCTGATCACAAAAAGTGTTTCTTTTTACGTTTTTACTATATTACTAAAGTGCAGCAAAGATGCTGCTGACAAACTGTTTGCCTTGCATTGATTATCATACACAAGAGTACATGAGGGTTCTTCCAACAGGAATTTGAAAATTTGGAAAATTTGTGGGTAGAAATCACCATAGGCCAGTGAGCTATGGATGGATTGCACCACTGACTAGGGGGGTATAAATACCACCTCAGTACTCAGCAAATTTCATCTAGACATGTTCATCGCCCTTCTTATCTGCTGCTCCGTTCTCGCTGTCTCTGGCCAGGAGCATGGAGACCAACCGATTTTTCGTAAGTGAAGAGGAATTTTACTCTCTTATTGCCTTAATATTTCAAAGTTCTCATTCTGATCCGAAAGGATCTGTTGGCGCATAGACTGTAGTAATATTCAATCCACGATGGACCAGCAGAGTTCTATAAAAAAATGATTTAAACTGTTTTTAAATTAATTTAATGTAGCAATTATATCCACGAACTTGATGACAGAAGAAGGAGACACATTGACAACGGATTTTGGTGAGTGAGAAACCGGTTTTTCAGTAATTTCATAAAAACTGAGATTCTAATTCATCCCAAAAACTTAAATTGCAGAGCCCGAAGAAGGAGAAGAGGAAGAAGCGTCAACAACGCAAAAGACTGCTGGTGAGTTTGAGGACTCAGTTGTAGAGGCCACAACTACAACCTCGCCTCCAGAAAAAGAAGTATTTACAACACAGAAGGCTGCTGGTGAGTACGAAACTTGTTGCCTCATAAGTGATGCATTTTCGATTAGGAGTGGCAGTAAATATGGCAATTTCCCTAGCCACCAAATAGTGATGATTCCAAAAACCTGCAGGACAATCGCAAACTATTTTAGGCAATTAGGGAGACAGGAAAGTAGTGAAAAAATGCTGCCACAGCTGCAGTTGACATGCTGGTAACTAGTCTGAGAGTATGCATTCACAATCGAGGCTTCTGGTGCGGCTTAATCAGGCATTTGAGCTACTATAACATCATGAAAAAAGTTAAAAACACAATATGTATGTGACAGTTGAGGAACTTGTGCTTTTAACGTCAGTCATAGTCATTTTGCTTTTATAAAATTTTAGCCCATTAAAAAAGGCGCCCAATTTGGGCTAACAAAAACAAACAATATTAAGTAGTATATATTTAATCAGTAATAATAAATGATAAAAAGCACAACTCAAAGTTGATTTAATTTTTTTAATTGTAAAAGCCTTCACCTCAACCTCCGCATCAATTTCATCGGGCATTGGTAAGTTAGACACAGGCCAAAATTTCAGCCTTAAATGCAATTCTCGACCTAGTTTGCCAATTCAAAATTAATTGAAATTAAATTAATTTCAGCAAGTTTTGGCGCATTTCTTCTCTATTTCATAAGTGAAAATTTTATTGCATAAGACGGTTTACATACAGCAATTTATTAATTAAAAGATAAATTAAGAAGTGAGATTTTCGGTTTAAAACTGGTGATAACCCTTAGAAATGATTGAAAAATGAAGAAACCAAGCTGCCGATATCTTTAGATTTTCATGACATGAAAAATGGGAGTATGCAAGTCACCTACTGATTGCTTGTTAGTAGCGAGCCTTTGTGTGGATAATATGTTTGACTCAGGATTCTCAGCCCTGTTTGGATTACCTGTATTGTAGATACCACAACAGTAACCATGGAACCAAAAGAAGAATCATCGACTTCGCAGAAGGCTGCTCGTGAGTTCAGCACATGTTACCTTATTAATGACGACCACCCCGCTGTAACTGCGGAGTACCAACCAATTGTGGTAATTTAACAATTGATGATTTAAAGTAAGATTTGTAATGACTGAATTAATACTTAAAAAGAGCATTCAGTGTGGTAGTTTCCGGGTGTGTGTGACGCTGATCGTTAAAAATTGCAGGAAAATTTTAAAACTAATGAAGCTAGTTGGCAAAATTTAATTTCAACTGATAACCTTGATTGCAGAAACCACATCAACAACCACGAAATCAGGTGAAGTGGCATCCACTGCATCGACAATACAAATGGTTGATGGTGGGTGCATAACCTACTTTTGAGCAAGTTTAAAAAACATAGAAATCGTATTTTAATTAGCAACTCTAATTACAGAAACCACTACTACAACCTTGAAGCCAAACGAAGAAGCATCAATATCATCGACAGCGGAAGCTGCATCTGGTGAGTGAGGAACCCATGAGTCCCCATTACAGAATTTGCCGAAGTAACTGAGGCTTAGCAATAGCCATGGCAACTTTTTGCCTTCCAAGTTCATGACGAGCATTCATTATGACTTAATGGGTAACCGAAAACATTCTGTCATAGCTTGTTTCAAAGCAAACCCGAAAGTTTAAAACAAATATCTAAACAAATATATAAACAAAGCATAATTTTATAAAACATCCCTTTTCTTACCCTAAAAACAGATGAAACCACAGTTCCTGCAGGAAGTGGCTCCTCCTTCTCCGTTTTCGTGGTCTCCACTCAGGCTTTTGTCGCAGCTCTGCTGACTTCTCTCGTCCATTGAGAGGCGCATGTCAAAATCGTGCTCATTTCAAACTCAAACAATCGTTTGTCATCAACCTATGAAATGAATTTAGATTTTATTTCGCCTCCACCTGCATCCTTTCACGACTTGAATTTTTGGGGAAAGATGGTAATATAACTCGAGTGATGTTCAGAAAAGACAGTGTATTGAAGGAAAGTTAGTTAAAAAACGCCAATTTGCGAGACAATTTTACCAACTTTTTACATCGAAATTTAGTTAAATTGTTTAAGTTAATGAAGAAAGAGGTTTGTCATTTCAATTGCAATTGCTAGTTGGGTTGTACGTAAATTACACTTATAACCTTAGGCCGCGGTGGCAAGGACGTCTTTTAAAACAGTCAAACAAGTTCCAATTACATGTGATTTTTTCATTAACAATAAAGTTATTTATTTAGGTTTTTGATCTCTTGTTTGCATAACAAATAATATTTAAAGAGTCCATTTTGCTCTTTTCATAGTTGTTTGGTGTGTTGGCATGTCCATCAAATAATGATAGTTTTCTGGTGCGTTATTTATGCCAGCTGTAATAATAATAATTAATTAAATGACAAATATTTTTACTTTCGCTGCTGACAGTCAACAGGTACATTCAATTAAAAACCTTCCTGTTAATAATAGTCTATCAAGCCATTGGACATTCGACAAATCCAAGCCGAAATTAACTTCCTATGAGGCAGTAGTTTACACCTTGGAATTCAGAAACTAAGAGCGAAAAACTTGTACTAATATCCATTATTGCGTTAGGGTTGGTAGTACCAGAAAGAGATCCTTTAACTGCAGAAATACAATAGTCTTTTAAGCTCCTAAGACGTATCTCAATTTCGGATAGGATTTATTTATGTATCTTAAAATTTATTTATAAATTTATTTAATCAAAGGTCATAAAGGCATGTTTCTATGTGGCAATCATCAATTTCCTTGGCCTTGCTAACAGCTGTTTTCCACAATTGTTGACCAATATTAGCACACTCGAAGAAATTATTTAAAAATGCAATTTAATTTAATAAGTTTTGCTTTACGAAGATCATTTAGCAAACGGGTTTATTATTTGTACTTTTAATTAATTTGAAAATAACACGGCGCGAACAGGGGGGTTTTTATTAGCAGATTAGGAAGGCAAACCGGCACTTAGCTTAAGAATAGTTTTTTGGACGGCTGAAAAAACTGTCGTCATGCCGGCACAACCCCCCCCCCTAGAGCGTTTGTTCGTGTTAAAAAACGCCCGATAAACTTCCCGTCGAGAAAGGGAGATTTTGGAGTTCGTCGTTTGATGTGGTCGGGGCTGAAAAAAAGTGGTAGAATAAGCAAAAAATTTCGGGTTTCCGTTAATTAGTTCATTAGGCTAGTGTTCGTTGGTCCGACTGAGCGTGGGCATCGAGGATCAGTATGTGTGTGACAATTGAGAAGTCTGGCGACCGTCAATCCGGTATAGATGCCGTTGTGTGTGGGTTTTAGAGGTTTGAAGACAGTCTAAATCCCATAGTAGCCGTGTCTTAACCTTGAGCCAGCGAGGAGAGTTCGGGATGTACAGCGGACAGTGCCATCACTCCAAACGCAGCTTGGTGTGAAGGTGGTTGAATATTGTAGCCGCTCCGGGAGAAAACGATGAATTAGGAGTGGAAGTTGAGTCGATAGCTGAATTGAAGGGTAGGTCAGGAGATGTGGAACCCTCCTTTTCGTTGGGTTGGAGAACTTGGCCTGGTGTTTCAGTATTCTAACCAGTCAGAAAAGTTGACTTTGCCACCCGATCTGGTAACGGTATGGGTTCATTTGTCGTCATTAGTAGGCTTACTTAGAATGGATGCTGGGTGCCGTGTGACCGTTGTTGTTTGCGTAGACGATGGTATTTGCATGGCTTAGAAATTTGTATCAAACATTGGGAGTGTTAATCTTTCTTCGAGCTGCTGGTCTCTAACAGTCAATCGTAAATGTTTTCTCGGTCCTTTTCAAAACCTTGTATGTACCGTCATAAGGGTGACGAAGACGGCTTTTAACCTCATCATGCCTCACGAAAACGTGGGAAACCGTTTGAAGCTTCGGGTCGACGTATTTCGGGGTGTTTGGAGGTCTAGGAGCCACTGGTGGATTGTCGTGAAATATAATCGGATCTTGTCGATTATGTTACTGAGAGATTCTGCAGGTTCCAAATGGATATAAGCGATGAGTTTTCCCGGGAGTCGCGGTCTTTCAATACTGCATTAATGCCAAGAAGAACCATTGGTAAATTTTCATGCCAATCTCCTGGGTTTGGCGAGCACATCAGAGCGGCTTTTACAAGACGCTGAACGGACTCGATCATGCCATTGACGGAGGGGATGATATGCTGTTCGCGGATCCAAGAAAACGGATGATTTAAACTGCCATCCGCGACTTGTAGTAATTGTTTCAGGCCGCGGTATCTTTCAAAGGAATTGCTTCCGGCCATCTGGAATACCGATCGATGCATGTCAGGTAATAAAAGTGACCTTTGGACTGAGGCAAATGACCCACGCTGTCCAAAATAGACGTGCCGGAAACGAGCACCCCGAGTGGAGCCTTTGCGTGTCGTGTAACTTTCGCTTGCTGGCAGTGTAGGCAGGTTTTCGCCCGTTTGCGAACATCGACGTTCGTATTAGGCCACACAAAGCGGGAGCTAACCCTGAGATGGGGTAATATGTGAAGGGTGTTAAAACTTGTTGGCATATGCCAATCGGAACTAAAGGTCTTGACTTGCCAGTTGAGACGTCGCAGAAAATCGTTCCGACACTTGTTGGTAAACGCAGGAGCTCAATCCTTTAGGCTTTTGGACTAAGATTCGCTCCATATCGATACCGCTTCTTAAGGTGAGAAATTTAGTGCGGCGACGGGCTTTTAAGTCCCTTTTACGTACTGAATATCGGACGTGAACTGTGAGATGTAGTCGAGCTGGAAAATTTCGCAGGGATTGTACTTGTCAAAGGGAGCCTTGAGAGCTTACACCGTAGGTTCGTAGTCGGTGTGATTCCAAAAGATGTCTGAAATGGCGGATCGCGAGGTAAATCTCCAGGGCTAAGCTTCCTGGAGAAAACGAAAGGGTCCGCTGTGATCCATCAACCCACCGATTAAGTGTAGTGTTGCTTGTTGGAAAAGATGGCAGAGTTGCCTTACTGAGAGCATTTTTCAATCAGACAACTGCTTCTGAGTTTTGGAAGCTGGCATGGGAAAATCGCGTATTGCAGCTGCCCTATTTGTCCTCTCGACGGTCCAAGAAATCGAGCACTTCCACGCCGAAAACGCACTTGGCATCTAGGCGTCTCAAGACTTTATCCGGTTGTGCCAAATGCGTCTTTTAATCTGGACCGGCTACCTGGATATCATCGATTTAGGAGTAAATGCTCAATCCAGCTCCACCTTCTCTGAGGCCACCGATACCGCAAACGGCAAAACTACCAAGAACAATCAGGGTGATGCCGCCAAGAACAGTTTCCACAGTCTTTTCTGACTGACGTTTACGCTAAACCTCCCTTAACCTCCCTTCCTAGTTTTTTGCACTCACTTTTACCAAAACTGTATAACTCTAAGTGTTTGAAGAAAGTTCTTTCGTTTGATTCAGTCTGTTTCACACTCTGTTGGGCCTCAGTTGAAAGATTCCTGCCTTCAGATTTGTGTTAATTTTCAGTTTTGAAAAAATTTCGTCATCATATCAACACCGATAAGATCGATAGTTCGTAGCGGCAATATTTTAATGCTAACGACCGTGTAATTAACGACTGCTAATTTATGGCCTATGTAATCATAAAACCACAAATAGGGTGATTATACTAATTGGCCTTAAACGGAAAACTCAACTTTTCGGGATGACGAATCCATTCATGACCTTAATGACCCGTTCAGCTCTCGTATCACACAAAGCCTATGGAGACCGTATTGTTTATGATTAAGATGACCCGGATAGGAGGGGGTGAAAAGTTGTGATAATTAGGTCTAACGTTAAATCACAATAAAATCACACTTGAAGATTTGGGTATGCGGGGGAAACCAGCGATGACCCCCACGTTGACCCGAACACAAAGACGATTTTTGAATGCTCTACCCCTACATAACCGAGTACCGTATTTAAACTTAGCCATACATCAATCATTCAATTTACTCAAACACAAAATCGTGCATTTCCAACACCGTTAAGATCGTCAATTAATGGCGAGAATCTTTGAAGGGGGACCAATTTGATGATTGGTGTTTATGTCTGATTCTATCAGTTTATTTCATAGTCTTTTATGGAATTGAATTACACATAATTTAAAATCAAATTAATTAGATTTTCCGGTCACGCCAAACATCTGTCTAAGTGAATTTTGCGACGCCTTTTTCAATGTTCCAAAAAAATTAGTAGAAGAAATTGACATCGATATTGCAATGTGTGGACTAATTTAGTATGGTAGATGTTAAAACTGGCTTTATAAACTAATACAGATTGCTTATAGCGTTTTGTGCTTCTAAAAGAAAGTCCAATTCGAGATTTGGATAACAGAAGATGCTGAAATTTGGGTAATTTGCAATGAGACTCCACACAAACGCCAACAGGTAGTGAAAATTGTGAGTTGTCACAACTGTGTCTATAATTTGAGCCTATTTTATTCGTAATGTCAATACTCACATCAAATTGGCTTGAAAATAACAATATCGATCACATTAAAATATTACGAATTCTGTTTCCTCACTCTAAGGACGAAAACTTCTTACTTTAAAAGCGATTTCGAGGCTGAGAGCAAGCATTCTAGGCTTGAGAAGACCCGTAATTTATTGCGGTAACATTTTTATAAATGAGGTGCGTTTTGTGCCAGAATTCATCAAGTTCGCAAACATTCTGGCTAAGGGGAAACAGACAGCAGGTCTGTCAGTCAGGCTCAAACAATGTTGATGTGATAAAGATTTTGTGTTTTAAAGTTACCATTTTAGATAACTTTATCACTTTACTTCAAATTGCAGTAAAATAAAAATTCATTTATTTTTTGACACGGAATTACTGATTTTTACCATTTTTCTTTAGACTATAGGTGCGCTGTATTCTGATTGGTCTATAATCATTTACCAATCAGAATGACCTCTCACCTCCTTGGTTCTCGGTGCCTATAAATACGGGAAGAGTCTAGTAGACGGCCATTTGCTTTGCAAGGACTCTACTTTCATCATCGTCTGGAGAAGTAGAATGGATCACCAAACTAACACTGCGTCGCAGTCGTCTTCTCCCATTCCTCTCGATTCTCAATCAGGCCCAATGAGTGAAACTGTGAGCTACTATCTTAGGTTGCATGGTTGTAGGCTGGTCCTGCCAGTGGTCCTGCTTAACACTGCGCCTTATTTATTCTTTCACAGAGTCATGTGCAGCAGGCTGAGGCTCCTGTCTCGCAATCCAACCGGCCACCAGTCCAACAATATCAACCACCACCACAATTTCAAAGCAATCCTCCAGCGCCAAGTGACATGAACACCAACCTACTTACTGCTCTCAACATCGTTGATATGATGATGCGCCAACAAGCTCTTAGAAACGATCAACCTAATTTTAACATTTCTGGAACACACATTGTAAGTTTCTTTCAACTGCTCGTAAAATACTTGAATTATCGTGATTTAAAATTGTCGTCTCGTCTTCTCAGCATCCAAGCTTCCCTGCTGCAACTTGGGCACCTACTTTGAATCAGAATACCAACCCGAATATCTGGAATTTTGCTGGGATTAGCCACCTCCAACCTGTCGCCCCCATCCAACCCCAAGTTATTCCCTGCGGTATGCATCCATTTAAACAAATTCCTCCAATTCACATATTCCTTAATCTTACAACTGATATCCTTTCCCTTTGTAGCCCCAATGCAATCCTACGTCCAAAATCCAAGTATCCACATGCAAATGATACCGATGCTCAATGCACCACCGAATACCTATTTTAGTCCTCAGCCTTGTGAGATTGAATTCCTTACTAGTGCTCTTAGCTGACGATAATAATGAATGTTTAAATGTTTAAATTTTTCCACGATTTTAGCCTTTCCGATAGAGCAGCCGCGGTTCATTTATCCTCAGCACCAGGAGCCGGCGCCAAGGAACGAAGTGGTTCATCACGGAACCATGCCAATTGGTCCACCTGGAGCCAACTTATTCATCTTCCATTTGCCCAGTCATTTCGATGACGCGGCACTGCATGATCTCTTCGCCCCATATGGGCCAATCGTTAGTGTCAGAGTTTGCATTGATCTCCAAACACGACGCAGTAGAGGCTATGGTGAGTCATTGGTGATTTGACTGACAAACATATCGATTTGCCATAGGCTTTGTGAGTTACTATCGCCCCGAGAGTGCGGAGTTGGCCATTCGCAACCTGGATGGCTTCACAATTGACAATAAGCGCATCAAGGTGGAACTCAAACGTACCGAAGGTGAGTTTGCGCAAATTCCTTTGGTCAAATTCGTATGTGAGAATGAATTTGATGATTGGAACTTAGGGAGTTCAAATGAGCTTTCTCGGTGTCAGTTTGTCTTCCATTCAGCATATTTACTCGTTTACTCGCTGATTCCTCTCTCATTCAGTGCTCTCAATTCGCGTGGTTTTCTTCTATTTCAGCCCAAGCTCCAAGGCACTGAGATTCGCTGGACCGCCTTTCTCTCTAGAGGCAAATTTAATATCTTAAATATCAAAAAATATGCTAGATACCTACCTTGTTAGATATAGAATTTCAAAATATAAATTGATATAAAAATATCTTTTTCTGTTATACATAGGCTTGGATCATAAGGTATTGCACAATTACATTTTCAGTTTGGCCATTTATTAATACAATTTTTTTTTTCTATAAGGGGGAAATTTAAGGACAATTCGATTTTCAGATTGTTATCTGTATGACTAATCTATCGACCTTAATAATTCATTAGTGAGCATAGACTGAGTGTATTGTTAAGGTCAGTCGTGTGACCTCATGAGTCACCGCAGGCACAAAGTGACCCTAATTAGTGTCTTTATTATTGATTTTATGATGCTCATCAGCTGCAACCAACGAGTGGGATAATTAAACCTGTTGGACATTAAAATTTTCACCTCACTGTTATTTATATTTTGTATCTATGGGCAATAAATGGATTGGATGAAAAGTCAAAAATGTCTTGTTCTAATGAGAGGCACTCCTAGTGGTTTCTATTAACATATTTTGGATGTTTTCTTCCCAGAATGGACCAAATTAGTAATTTAAATTCTTGGGGGAATACAAAAACCTATAAAGTATATTTTATCCATATGATATAATATGTAGAAGCAATATTAAGGAAGGCAGGTCAGTTTAATGTGAACATCTATAGCTTCTAAGAAATAGATTAAACTAATGACTTATGCATTACACTCTAAGAATTTATTTTCTCACCCCAATAATCAGTAAAAATTTTTTAGCGTGGGATGATTTTTTTCGATTTTGAATGTACGCAGTGTCTGGCTACGGTGAAACGAACTCCCAAATTCACCAATCATCCATCCTGTCCTTGACAGCTCAGCTCAATTTTAGGCAAAAATGCCTTTTCATGAATTGTAATATTGGTTCATTTTATAATCTTTCAGCACACTACCTCGATTTTGTCTCCTAAATTCACCCCAGTATTGCGATATCAGGAAACTTCGCATTTTGTTTTTATTAAAAACACAACCACTTTTGCAAGAATTATACCTATCGTTGTTGCTATTAGCGAATAAAATAAATTTTTATGTAACGTAACACTGGATACTGCAGAGTAGCCACCAAATCTCCATATTGTCATATTTCACTCAATTTCTTTTGATTTCATGCAACTTAGATTTGCATTTTCGATAAAACAACTACAATTGTGGATTTCATTTTTATTCCAACCAAATAAAGACTTCAAAGAAGAGTATGTGACTAAAAATGATTTAGGTGTGTGACATCTACAATAAGTGTCTGCACGATCTTCGTGATTTGAAATTTTTCCACAACCATTTTGGAACTCTCCATCTTATCGCGGTTGCTATGACTTCAAGAGTAGCTGAGTGCTACAGGATAAGAAATTCGACGCTTGGCATATCACTCAAATGTGAATAGAACTTTGTCCTCTCTGCCTTGAAGCCTTAAAGCCCTTCAGGGAAATCTCAATGTCACTCTCGTCAACTTGCCCTTTTCTAAGGAGGCGTGAATTCCACCAATCGGAACGTGCACCTTTTACGCCAGCCAGCCAGCCAGGCAGCCAATGGCAGCGAAGTGTCGACTTCGCTGCTTCTAGTAGTTGGTTGAAATATACGGTTCGTAATTTCGGCAACTTAGCATTCAAATTTGGCTGTGAACAACTTGGCATTTGCTTTTATCAAATGTTTTAAATTGAAAACAGTATTTACTAATCACTTTTTGATAATAAATCAAAATGGATGTTGAGTTACTTTAATCATGATGAACTTAAATGGGTCCCCTTGTGTCGAAGACCATCAGAGGTGACATTATGCACAACCTGAGATTTAATAATAATTATTAAAATATGCATCAATTTTACGAATCCACTAACCCTGATTACGTTAGGAGCAACCAGAAACCTACGTGTGTTTAATGCGAAATCAATTTGAAATGGTAGTTGGTTTTTATTTATTAAGTTTTCCGTAGCCATTTCCAATTCCGAAAAATGTTTCTTTTACCTAACTATGATTTCTTCGGTTATGATATATCAGAGTTTTTTACCTCCGGTAGTGAAAAAGGTTAGTTTGCAATACTAACACAAGCAAAATTTAAATTGAATGCCATCCTAAATAAAAACACCAACAATGTCTTCCAGGTAATAGAACATCAAGGAGGATTAAAGGCTTGTACTATGAGAAAGAACTAGCACACCACTTATCATGACAGGGCACAAATTTTGACTGAGAGATCTGTGATTGGTTCGTTCGTGTCCTTGTCCTTGAGATCAGTATTCACATCAGCGTAACGCTTAAACACTTCAAATTCATCAGTTCAACAAAAAATCATCTTGTAAAAATCTTAAAATAAATACCCACTACTGTAAATCAGAAGTAGTTGATTTTTATTTTATTCAATCGCCTTCCAGTTTTTCGTATTTCTAATTAGGATTTATTGAGTTGGTTGTTTTAGGGCTATCTTAATTTTACTACACTTCAAGAGTCATAAATTTTGATCTATCACTTCCGACACTAAAAAAACCAAATTATTAACGATAAAAACAAAGATATCAAGAAGTTACTTAAGAAGTCATCAATACAACATAGAATGCAAGATAGTTTCCTATTTCTGCAAGGTAGTGCTACTGTCCAGTGTCATCATATGAGCTTGATTGAAATCCAAGTACTGAACTATGGAGGCATACAGCCATCTTCTAGGCAGCTAGATCGTACTAGATGACCAGAACTCAACTCATCACCTTCCAAAATGTATATCTCGAGAGCCTGGCTCAGAATACTTGATATATGCTCCGTATACTGGCAGAACACATGTCGCGAGGGACAGTGAGGCACTCACCTATCGATTCCTACTCAAGCTTAATTTGGGTTAAGTCAAAGGATCCTGTCTCCTTGAATTAGTACCTCAATACTTGTGCAAGCAACCTCCAACTTTCTCAAATCAACCTCCAGTTTCCGACTAAGAACCTATTGGCTTACATATAACCTGCTCCAAGTGTACCAAGCCAATCTCTACAAGCTCTACAACCGAGTCGCCACATTTCGATTTAATCCCTTGCGAGAGCATTCAAAACCCACAACATCTCCACTGGAAATAACGGGAATCTGCTTTTGGTAGCTCTAATCCGGGGAACAATATCTGCTGCTGTTGTTGCTAAATGTCGCATGTAAAACCTCTTACCGCACGAGACTGGAATCAAAAACGTATTTAAAACTTTAGAAATTTTATTTTGGCGAATAGATAAAGCCACTACCCACCAGGAAAAAATATTTCAATTATTTTTCGATTTATTTGTTGCGCATCCTAAAATTTCCACAAACACATGATTTTTACCGTTAAAGGATGTTTTAGTTTCTAAATGTGTCTGGACTTGTTAAATTGCACACCAAAAAGGGCCAAAATTGTATATACCAGCATGGTTTGGGTATTTAAATAAATGCTACTGATTTGTTTATGAGTAGCACGAACACATCACTTTTACCACAACTGACTACTTCATTCAATTGAGCTCTCTTGTACATCAATAACCGCATCTCAACGAAGAATCGACCATCTTGTCCTTAAAATACTCTGTTATTTAAATCATATACTTCACTAACTATTAAATAAATTATATCTCTCGAGCTTCGAAAACAAATATCTCCAAATAAGGCAGTCACCCTTCAACGCTATTTACTTTCGCACATCCAAGATTGCCTAATATGTTCAAATTCTAACACAGAAATTGCAGATTTTCTGCAGAAAAACAACAATATATGTCATAATAAAAGAATTTCAAATTATGGCGCTTGACACCTCGATCGATATTGTGCATGAATTAATCCCACAGTTCGGGTTGAGAGCCAAACTTACTTTTTAGAGTTTGCGACCGAAGACTATGCAAGTGCGCTTCATTAAAACCTAATTTGATTTCCTAAATTCGTGGAGACTCCCGTATGACAGTGAGCATTTTGACTATTCTGGGCTTGATAAGATCGATAATTCATCGCGGTAACATTTTTATAAATGAGGTGCGTCTTGTGCCAGATTTCATCAAGTTAGCAAAATTTCTAGCTAACGGGAAACAGAGAGCAGGTCTCTCAGTCAGGCTCAAAAATTCTTGTCTGAGAAGAGATTTTTATGTTTTAAAGTTAACATTTTAGCTAATTTTATCAGCGTACAACAAGGTGTGGTAAAAAAAGAAATAAATTTTTTTGACTCGCAATTACTGATATTTACGAATTTTCTTCAGACTGAAGCGATGGCCTGTATTCTCATTGGTCGATAACAACTTACCAATCAGAATGACCTCTCACCTGATTGGTTCTCGGTGCCTATAAATACGGCAAGAGTCGAGTAAACGGTCATTTGCTTTGCAAGCACTCTACTTTCTACACTCATCGTCTCTGGAGAAGTAGAATGGATCACCAAACTAACACTGCGTCGCAGCCGTCTTCTCCCATTCCTCTCGATTCTCAATCAGGCCCAATGAGTGAAACTGTGAGCTACCATCTTAGGTTGCATGGTTGAAGGCTGGTCCTGCCAGTGGTCCTGCTTAACACAACGCCTTATTTCCTGGTCTGTTTTTCACAGAGTCATGTGCAGCAGGCTGAGGCTCCTGTCTCGCAATCCAACCGGCCGCCAGTCCAACAATATCAACCACCACCACCACCACCACAATTTGAAAGCAATCCTCCAGCGCCAAGTGACATAAACACCATCCTACTTACTGCTCTCAACATCGTTGATATGATGATGCGCCAACAAGCTCTTAGAAACGATCAACCTAATTTTAACATTTCTGGAACTCACATTGTAAGTTTCTTTCAACCGCTCGTAAAATACTTGAATTATCGTGATTTAAAATTGTCGTCTCGTCTTCTCAGCATCCAAGCTTCCCTGCTGCAACTTGGGCACCTACTTTGAATCAGAATACCAACCCGAATATTTGGAATTTTGGTGGGATTAGCCACCTCCAACCTGTCGGCGCCATCCAACCCCAAGTTATTCCCTGCGGTATGCATCCATTTAAACAAATTCCTCCAATTCACATATTCCTTAATCTTACAACCTTCATCCTTTCCCTTTGTAGCCCCAATGCAATCCTACGTCCAAAATCCAAGTATCCACATGCAAATGATACCGATGCTCAATGCACCACCGAATACCTATTTCAGTCCTCAGCCTGGTGAGGTTGAATTCCTTACTAGTGCTCTTAGCTGACGATAATAATGAATGTTTAAATGTTTAAATTTTTCCACGATTTTAGCCTTTCCGATAGAGCAGCCGCGGTGCATTTATCCTCAGCACCAGGAGCCGGCGCCAAGGAACCAAGTGGTTCATCACGGAACCATGCCAATTGGTCCACCTGGAGCCAACTTATTCATCTTCCATTTGCCCAGTCATTTCGATGACGCGGCACTGCATGATCTCTTCGCCCCATATGGGCCAATCGTTAGTGTCAGAGTTTGCATTGATCTCCAAACACGACGCAGTAGAGGCTATGGTGAGTCATTGGTGATTTGACTGACAAACATATCGATTTGCCATAGGCTTTGTGAGTTACTATCGCCCCGAGAGTGCGGAGTTGGCCATTCGCACCCTGGATGGCTTCACAATTGACAATAAGCGCATCAAGGTGGAACTCAAACGTACCGAAGGTGAGTTTGCGCAAATTCCTTTGGTCAAATTCGTATGTGAGAATGAATTTGATGATTGGAACTTAGGGAGTTCAAATGAGCTTTCTCGGTGTCAGTTTGTCTTCCATTCAGCATATTTACTCGTTTACTCGCTGATTCCTTTCTCATTCAGTGCTCTCAATTCGCATGGTTTTCTTCAATTTCAGCCCAAGCTCCAAGGCACTGAGATTCGCTGGACCGCCTTTCTCTCTAGAGGCAAATTTAATATCTTAAATATCAAAAAATATGCTAGATACCTACCTTGTTAGATAAAGAATTTCAAAATATAAAATAATATAAAAATATCTTCTTCTCTTATACATAGGCTTGGATCATAAGGTATTGCTCGAGCACATTTCCAGTCTGGCCATAAAGTAATACAAAATTTTTTTCTTTAATGGGGGAAATTTAAGGCCAATTCAATTGTCAGATTGTTATCTGTATGACTATCTATCTATCGACCTTAATGATTCATTAGTGAGCATAGACCGCGTGTATTGTTAAGGTCAGTCATGTGACCGCATGAGTCACCGCGGACACAAAATGGCACTAATTAGCGATTTTATTATATATTTTCATGAGGCTTTTCAGCTGGAACCAACGAGTTAGATAATTAAACCTGTTGGACATTAAAATTTTAATCACACTATCATTTATATTTTGTATCTCTTGGCAATAGATGGCTTCGATGAAAAAGTCTACAATATATTGTTCTAATGATAAGCACTCCTTGTGGTTTCTATAAACATGTCTTAGTTGTTTTGTTCCCAGAATGGACCTAATGAGTAATTTAATATTTGGGGGTATACAAAACCTGCAATGTATGTGTGTCTATTTGAAAAATAAAATGTAAATGCAATATTAAGAAAGGCAGGTCAGTTTAATGTGAACATCTCCGGCTTCACGGAAAAGGATTAACCTATTGACTGATTCATTAAACTCTAAAAAGAATTTATTTTCTCACCCCGATAATCAGTAAAATTAGTTGAGCATGGGGTGATTTCATGCGTTTTTGAATGCACGCCGTGTCTGGCTACGGTGAAACGAGCTCCCAAATTCACCAATCAACCATCCTGTCCTTGACGGCTCAGCTCAATTTTAGGCAAAAATGCCTTTTTATGAATTTTAATATGAATTCATATTGTCATCCTTAAGCACAATACTTCGATTTTGTCTCACAAATTCACCCCAATAATGCGATATATGTAAACTCCGCATTTTTGCTTTTTTAAAATAACAAAACAACTTTTGCCAAGAATTATCCCTACCGTCACTGATATTACCAAATAAAAATATAATTACATGTAACGTAACACTGGATCCTTCAGAGTAGGCACCGAATCCCCTATTTCATTTGATTTCATGCAACTTAGATTTTCATGTTAGATAAAACAACTGCTATTGTGGGTTAAATGTTAAAATTCCAACCAAATTAAGATATCAAACAAGCACATGTGACAAGAAATGAGTTAATTATGTATGAGTTAGTTATGTGACATCTACAATAAGTGTCTGCACGATCTTCGTGATTTGACATTTTTCCACAACCATTTTGGAACTCTCCATCTTATCGCGGTTGATATGACTGCAAGAGTAGCTGAGTGCTAGAGGATAAGAAATTCGACGCTTGGCATATCACTCCAATGTGAATGGAACTTTGTCCTCTCTGCCTTAAAGCCTTAAAGCCCTTCAGGGAAATCTCAGTGTCACTCTCGTCAACTTGCCCTTTTCTAAGGAGGCGTGAATTCCACCAATCGGAACGTGCACCTTTTACGCCAGCCAGCCAGGCAGCCAATGGCAGCGAAGTGTCGACTTCGCTGCTTCTAGTAGTTGGTTGAAATATACGGTTCGTAATTTCGGCAACTTAACATTCTAATTTGGCTGTGAACAACTTGGCATTTGCTTTTATCAAATGTTTTAAATTGAAAACAGTATTTACTAATCCCTTTTTTAAAATAAATCAAAATGGATGTTGAGTTACTTTAATCATGATGAACGTAAATGGGTCGCCTTGTGACGAAGACCATCAGAGGTGACATTATGCAAAACCTGAGATTAGATTATAATTAAAATATGCATCAATCATACAAATCAATGAACGCTGATTTCGCTAGGAACTACTAGAAACCTACGTGTGGAAAGTGCAAAATCAATTTGAAATAGTATTTTTCATTTTTTTAGTTTTCCATAATCATTTCCTTTTCCCATAAGCGTTTCGTTTACCTAATTATGATTTCTTCGGTTATGATATATCAGAGAGTTATAAGTTCGTATATACCACTTCCGGTAGTGAATAAGTAAATTGTTAAAATCCATATCAGTTTCATTAATAAAAGGTTAGTTATAATAGCAACTCAGGTAATATTTAAAGTGAATGCCTCTTTTAGTAATAACATCAACAAAATCTTCCTGATAATAGAACACCGTAGGGAGGAGTAAAAGCTTGTATTAGGAGAAAGAAGTAGCACGTTATGGAGGACATCTTGCTTGCACGCCGTCGTTATGCTCACCATTCATCATGACAGGCCACAAATTGTGACTGAGCGATCTGTGATTGGTTCGTTCGTGTCCTTGTCCCTGAGATCAGTGTTCACATCAGCATAACTCATAAACACTTCAAATTCATCAGTTCAACAAAATTCATCATGTAAAATTCTTAAAATAAATACCCACTGCTGTAATTCAAAAGTATTTTATTTTTTACCATCGCTTCCAATTTTTCGGGTTTGTAATTGGAATTTTCTTCCGAATTCTAATTTTAAAGCCATCTTAGCTTTATTACACTTCGAGGGTCAAATTTTCATATGCCACCATTTTATTACTGATAATATCAAAGATATTAATAATAAAGTTGGCTTATAATATCAACTCAGTCTAGAAGTCGTGAGCTCCTATTTCTGCACAGTAGTTTCACTGCCAGTGCCATTAAGTTACATTTGAGCTTGATTGAAATCCAAGTAATGAACTATGGAGGCATGAAGCCATCTTCCAGGCAGCTAGATCGCACTAGATTACCAGAACTCAACTCACTACCTCCCTATATGTATAAGTACTTCATATTTGCTCCGCCTACTGCTAGTAACACACGTCGCGAGGGACAGCGAGGCACTCACCTATCGATTACTACTAAAGCTAAATTTGGGTTAAATCAAAGGATCCTGTCTCCTTGAATTAGTACCTCAATACTTGTGCAAGCAACCACCAACTTTCTCAAATCTACCTCCAGATTCTCAATTAAGACCTATTGGCTGTAAGATACCCTGCTCCAAGTGCACCAAGTCAATCTCTACAAGCTCTACAACCGAGTCTCACTTATCCATGTGATCCGTCACCAACTTAGTGCACATTTGATTTAATCCTTTGCGAGAGTATTCAAAACCCAGAATATCTCTACTGGAAATAAAGAAAATCTGCTTTTGGCAGCTATAATTTGGGGAAACAATTTCAGCTGCTGTTGTTGTTGAATGTCGCTTGTAAAACCTCTTATCGCACGAGACTGAAAGCGAAAAGTGTTTAAAACTTTAGAAATTTTATTTCAGTGCCACAAACCAAAATGTGTAAAAATTTTTTTCGATTCTTGTGAATAGGATTTTAAAATTTCCACAATTGCATGATTTTTAAACCGCTAAGAGTTGTTTTTGTTTTTTTATAAATGTGTCTGGCGTAGTTAAATTGCACCCCAAATATTGCCAAAATTTTATAAAAGAGCATGACTTGATTGTTTAAAATAAATGCTACTGAATTGTTTATGAGTAGCATGAACACATCACTTTCAGCATAACTGACTACTTTATTCAGTTGGGCTCCTCTAGTACATAGGTGGCCGCATCTAAAAGAAGAATCGATCGGCTTCTCTTTAAAATACTCTGTGATTCGAGTCATCCACTTCAAAACAATTAAACAAATTATATCTTTTGAGTTTAACTATCTGAGTCGTATGTTATTGCACCTGAATTTAGTGCTATCGTCTTGCTTCGAAAAGCAATATCTCTACTAAAGGCAGTCAGCTTTCAACCGTATTTACTATCTCACCTCTAAGATTGATTAATGTGTTCAAATTCTAGCACAAATTTCCAGATTTTCGGTAGAACAACATTTGTCATAATAAACGAATTGCACACGCTTGCCCTCTCACACTTTTCATTTGCATTCATTAACTAACCCGTTTCGCTAAATTTGCAGGGCTGTCCAAGCGGTCGTTGACTACGCATACGGAACAAGCCTTAAGGTGACGGAACCTCGATTGCGCCGAGATAGCGGAGTGGTGCAGAGCCTTTATTTGCCCTCGGTAAGTTGCTTTATCCCCTCTCCAACTGCACCACGATTGTGACCATTTCTTTCCTCCGCGACTGAAGAATCAACGAAGAGAACTCCCAGGAGGTGTGGAAAGTGGGCAATTTAAGCTCAGATGAGACTCTGATTCGCGCCTGCGTCCCAATGATGATGGCGCACTTTGTCGAGGCACTGAGAGACCCTCTCCTGCTGGGAGCATCCGAGGCGAGGGGTTTGAGGCAACTTCTCTCTCTCACGAGCAGTCCAGTAAGTTGTCGGCCCTCTCGAGAGTCTCTGGTGTCGCCGCGAGGGAGGTTCAGCAGAAGCGCACAGCTGCCTTCCCCGACCTCGTGGCTCTCATCAACTTCGACGGTGTGTTGCATCAGGAGCTGGTCGATTTCCTCTTCGAAGAGAATGTCGCTGCATTGACAGCATCCAGCAAGTGAGTATCGCAGTTATTGCCGACATCATAGAAACAACCCGTTCGCAAGAGGTTTAGAATTTCATATAATGGGGTAAAATGTATGTGTATTTGGTGTTATTAGGTATTTCTGTCGACAGTCGATTGCAATTTGTGAATTCTCATGAGTTGGACATTCCTCTTTTGTCACCTCTAGGACATACAATTACAAGATGTATTTTATGCCCATCTTCACTCTAAATATTTGTTGAAGATCTGTGAGAAATTGGATGGTAATTAGAAGACAGACAGTTTGTTAAAGGCATCAGGTGAAATCGGCTGCGAAGCAACAGCTAAATCCGACAATTTGGAATTGTTTTCTTGAAAATAGGTCTTGTTCTAATCGCAGTCCTCGAATGCACTCGTGTTTCGCTTATAGGGAGGTGCTGCGTGTGCGGATGAAGGTGTCGACACCTGTGCCAAACACTTCGCGTGCTGTCCCAGGGTTTGTCACATTGTTTATTAGACCTCGTCATGTCTTAGCAACCAACCGACCTTCATAACGGGCGCTCGTTGCCAGCACAGACAAAGCTAATGCTGTTCCTCTTCCTGTTCCAATCCAGGAGGACTGATAACTTGGGAATCCATGGCCCCCACGTGGAACCGTCAACAGACCCCATCTGCTTTTCATAGGGAACTTAGAGGTTGCTAAGGTTCTAAGGAAACCGCCAGACTTTGTTTCAGAACCTCATTTGCTGATTGAGAGGTAACTAGCAATATTTTTGTTCGTTGACGGGCAGCTTTTAGAAACAATAGCAAAGTTTCCTTTACTTTCCTTAATCTCTTCCACAAAATAGAAAAAGCGGGTGAAATTTGAAAATGAATCGTAATAAATGAACAGTATATACATCTACATGTATTGTGAATTTTAGAATTATAAAAGAAAAGTTAAAAAGTCACGGTTTTGTCAATCAGGTGTTTGTTCTTTCACTGCATGATATGCATAAAGTAATTCTGAAGTAAAATATTATTTATGTTAGGGTTATTAAAACTTTTAGGATGATCTACATTTGAGCATAAAACGTAAATTATCTTCCTGCTTTTTTGTGATAATGCTGGAATGCATGTTTAAGCGATTTAGGAAACACGAATAAGTTGCCAATAACCAGTGGGTTTAAGGTTCACAAGTTAATAATCAAGGAAATTAGATAAAGATAATACATCAATACACAAATAATCGCCTTTGTTACCGTTTTTAAAAATATTATTAAAAGCAAATTTACAATTAGTTTGATATGTTTTGTGAAAAATTTAGTTGTCTTGCTAAAAAAACTTTTGTAGCGTCAATTGGACGGTATGGCGCCTATTTCAAAAAAGACAGTCGTTGCGTTGTGTGTTTGTGAGGGTGATGCTGAAGCCTGAGGTTTTATACATTCGAGTTTGCGAGGATGACGGACCACCTGTTGAAATTCCATTGGAGCAAGATGAAACGCTTCTGTTGAGTACTCTTACTGCCCAATTCCCAAGAGCAACTGGTCTGAAATACAATTCTGAGTCAGGTTGTATGCGTGGTGTGAGGTATTCCGATGGTCGCATCTATCCGCCTCCAGATGGCTGGCAAGATCGAATTTACAAACTGGTCGTTTCATATGGTAGTTTTGTTTTCTTCTCCAGTTAAATCCTTTGCGTACAAATGCTCATTCTCTTTGTTGCAATTTCAGCCAAACGGAAAGTCGATGATGAGGAAGCTGGCAACCTGGCCAAGACTAAACGTCTAGATGGGAAAAAGTGCACTGATCTTATTGTTCTCAACCTTCCTTGGCGAATAGATGAGACGGCGTTGAAAGCATATTTCTCGCGATTCGGTGATGTCGTTATGGCCCAAGTACGTTGTCACAATTACCGGAGGACAAAACATGTTAAAATTCTGTTATTAGTTTTCAGTAGTCATTGTTTTTCGTCTTTTTTTATAGGTAAAGCGTGATCCCAATACCAACCAAAGTCGGGGCTATGGTTTTATCCGGTTCCGTGACTACGACGCTCAAGTAATGTGCTTGGCGGAAAGGCATTTCATTGATTCCCGTTGGTGTGACGTTCGAATTCCCCTCTCCAAGGTTAGTGGAGCTCTCACTGCGCTGAGATTTTACTTGTATCATGGTAGTTTGAGTAACAGTTATATGTAGGCGTCTTGTCTTTGCATGCACTATACAGCTTGCTCTCACCACAACACTCTACTAACACTCTCCACTTTCGGCTTGTTTGGCTGGCTTGCTGATATGTGTATTTGCGTTGGGTATGCTGGCAAGCTGTTGCTGTGTGACGACGATTTGTTTGGAAACGGCTGCCTGCGTGCATGCTCCACCAGCCTCCCCTTTTCTCACCCCCCCCCCAAAATGTTTTTGCCTGGGTCCTGTTGTGGTGCATTTCGTTGTCGTTTTGTTGTTGATGATGCTCATGATGGTGGTGGCGACGGGTTGTGCGTGTCAGCGTTGTGATTGCGCGAGTGCCTGCTTCTTGTTGATTTGTAGACCGAAGGCGACCGTCAGGAGGTGAACCGCAAACTCCATATCGGCCAACTCACCGAAGACATCACGGCCGACATGCTCCGCGAACACTTCTCGCAGTATGGAACCGTAAGTACACCCGTTTTTGCACTTTCATGGTCATCTGAGAGCCATCTGATCGATTTATCATGTCAGGATGGACCGTTTTTCTTTAAAGAGGGGTTTAGACAACTTTGGAGTCACCTAAGTAGCACTTTTACCCCTATTAGTTGTGACACGTGCTCACCGAAAAAGAAACTAACTCAAAAATCGCGTTTCATTCGATCTTCCGCGAGTATGGTTTAGGCTGCTTTTGGCACTTTCAACCTTCTAACAGTGCCTCATAAAAAACAACTCGAATGCGAGCAAGCCCAATGGGTGGTGGGTCAGTAACGGCCTCAGGCATTGTTGTTTGCTTCGGCATACTTTTTATGGTCCCATTTAGTGCTTTCACCGTTTGACTAACACGCCCAGCAGGTGGGGGTGACTCAGCTCCTGCTTTTGTTTGCTTTTTGAAGCCATTGTGATATTTCCAACACCCATCGTTCCGGCTCTAAGTAGTGCAGGGGAAAAGTGGTTCAGCTACTTGATCGATAAATGAGACGTGCTGTGGGGCAGTTGTTGCGCGCCGAAATTTCTGGACGAACCGTTTTGGGGAGCGGGGTGCTTGATTTTTTATTTAGGCGATTGTTCTTGGTGTCGAAGACGGTGCACATATGCAGTTTTGGGGTGGGGGAGAAATTTTCACTCCTGCAGCAAGCGTTAGCAGTTGCTGTGAAATTGTCTCTCCATTTGTCATCCCCTCGAACCGAACTTCAGACGGAGGAATTCAAATTGACTAAATTTCACTGAGCAGGCAATTGCAACTTGGTTCAGTGTAATGGCTGCTCGTTTCTAGAAGGTCCGAGCAAAAATCGTCGTGTTCATCAGTCAGTCAGTCAGTCTGTCATCAAAGAGTTTCTGCCTCAATTTCTTCATTGTTAGTTAGGTTGCGTTTCTATTTTTCATGGCACATTAATTTCAGCTATGAAAGATGCTGGAAGCTGGTGATTTAACCAGTTTGAACCTGTATTCTTACCAGCCTTCATTGGAATTTTTTATCTCTCGGCTATTTTAAGAATTCACCAATTTGGACATGTAAGATGGCGGTGCTTTCTTTCCAGAGATTCAACACTGTGAGGTGCGAACAGAACCCCTCTTCCATCTGTTCCTCTGTAAATGTCAAACCAGTCAGATTGGATTGGCGGAGTGGGTGGGGGGTGCTTTTGAAACCTTCCTCCTCTTCCTTCTGACAGGCCTTTCCGGTTCTTGTCTTTCACGAGCCTTAATCGTTTCCCTGGAGGCATTTTACACTTTTCGGAAGCGAATTTTGTGCAAAATTGCACAACTGACTACCAGCGGGGGTTAATCATCTTTCTCGGTGGGGTCATCCGTGGGAGATATAGCGGTTGTCACACCGAAACCCGGGACCCCTGATCCCCGTCGATGTGTTGACCTCAGTGTAATTTCACTCTTCTGGGTCACAGTTATGCTAGCCTCGACTGTGAAAAACCGCAATTATTGCCTGACTGGAGGGAGGAGAAAGTGAAATCTGGCAGTGGTTTTATGACTAGGGCACTTGAGAAAAGGTTAAGTGTGAATGAAATTTTCGAAAAAAAAACAAATCTGACGAAGCTAAATCGTGATTATACTAGTATTATGGTCGGGGAAGCACTTTGCATTCCTTGTTTATCTAAAATGTCTTTCAAAATCACATCACCAGAATAAACTCCTGTTAGTGTTCTTCGGTTTCCGAGGAAACTGCCTTATCTGCGTCACACACCTTCTGAATCCCAGTTTTTGTGATGTAGTCGATTTAAATAGTATAATTAATAGTTGTTTACGGTAATGTGTGTGTGTTTGTGTGCACACGGCATTCTCTTCTGTGGTGGATTGTATAATTAACTACAGCCCAATGGGAGGTCATTTATTTTCAGATTTGTGTGGCAGTTACGTAGCAGAAAAAAAAAACAAATAGGAAGGAACGGATTGACTTCTCTCAAGCTACTACATCAAGTGAGCAGCTAGGCTGTGACGGGAATCACTAAATACCCCTTCCTCCCCTCCCTATTCCAGATAACCGACGTCTTCGTTCCACGTCCCTTCCGCGCCTTCGCCTTCATCACCTTCGAAAATGCTGACGTCGCCGCATCCCTTTTGGGACAGGAGCAGGTGATCAACGGCCAGACACTGACTGTTGGCTCCGCTGTGCCCAAGATGCCCAACTACTCCCACGGCGTCGGCGGTGGTGGTGGTGGTGGCCATGGACACCAGAGCGGAGCTGTTGCCGCCGCCGCTGCAGCTGCGGCCGCTCTCTCTGGGGGTAGTGGCGGCGGTGCTGGCGGGCATGGCAGCATGATGAATGGCATGTACCACGCTGCTGCCGCTGCTGCTCATGGTGGACCCCAAGGCCTGCACTGGGGAGGTGAGCAGTCCCTCAATAAAACCCCTGTCGCACTATCCCCTCCTCCTTTGCCGTGCCTCCTTGGAGTTGGTGGTCAATGGGAGTTTGGTGACCTAATCTTGACCGATGAAGTAGTAGGATCAGTATTCCCTGTCATTGGAACTAAATTTTAGTTCTTCTGTGAAGCCTCCTCCGTTGTTCTCTGCCACACCCTCTGTATCCACTCAGGAAATACCTTAGTCATCTCTTTCTAAACGTCAAGGTGTGAAAAACATTGAGAAAGTTAGAAGAACTCCGTATCCGTCCACCATATTTGCACCGAACTTCCAGCTCAGTTATCCAGATCCTTACAGAGAATGTTGGCAATTTCGGTCGTTAAACTGGACGTCATTGATGGTTCACGGTTGAAAGAGATTTATTGGCGCATCCTGCGTTTATGAGGTTCCCATGGACTTAGTGATCCACGGACTCTCTCGGTAAGTCGGCAGTCGATTGAACTGGAAGTGAATGCGACAGTGACAGACTGCTTCGATTCGTTTGGCTTTCTTGTGGGATGCTGTGTATCTTGAAACCTACACTCCGTGGATGTCAATATCGTAGTTGCAGTAAACTTTTACTGCCGCTTTGTTGCTACTACTGGCACGGAGCTGACTTGGCTGAACCAAACCACAAAGCGAGGTGAAATCCTGGTGCGAAAGGGTAGAATCGTCTCCACAAGAATGGCCGAAAAACAAAAACGGCTTTCATCACGTTTTTATCGACCTGGTTGAGCCCTCCTTTCACCTACAAAAGGTCACGCGTAAATGATAACGCGAGTTTAGGACTACTGCAATTGCCAAAGTTTGTCATGAGGTTGAAAATCCTGGTGTCTCTCCAGCTTTGCCGAGTCGATGTCGAATGTAAAACCGACTTGTTTTCTTGAGATTGGCAGGATGTCATATCGAAAGATACGACTTGTACATCGGTAGTTTTCAGAAAACTTGGCAAACCCATCTGGAAACGTCGGTTTAAACAATTTTTGCAAAACAACAAAAGCCCATCGCTAAACACAGTTGGCATTCCGGTGGATGTACTTCTTAAGACGATGTCCCAAATTCGGCGCAGTAAACTCCTGTTAGTGTTTTTTAGGTTATCTACATAACCTATCAGTTTCATACACTTCACATTTTTGGGGCTCAAAAAGTCCTAATTTTCTGAAATGTGGATGGACCTCTTGCTCAACTCTCGACGGTGAAGTATTTGTCGCCTTGGTAACAGTGTTAACTGAGGCGACTGAAAAGGTTGTTCACTTCTGAGCTCTTCAGCAATTGAGGAATCGCTGCTACTCGCGTGGAGCCGCTTCGGGCGTGTTGTTCAGCGAAATCAGATTTGCCAATACATTGGCTTTGGCCTGCTGGATCAATCGCTTCTTACCTGAAGCGAGCCGGTATAGAGTTTTCCCTTATTGAGTTTGGCTCAAGGCATGCGAGGACCTAAGTTGATTATTCCAAAAATATGGAAGCCAACCGACGTTGACTTAACTCAGTTATACAAGCGGATTTTTTTTTTGCTGTTTGGCAGCACGTGAACTGGATTCCAAGTGGAGTGATCTCTTTGGCGTCATCTCGACGGTTTTCCTTGAAGTAACCAACAGTGGACAGCTCCTTATCCCACGTACATTCATATTGAATTACCAGGCGCAACTAAAACTGCATTTGTCCAGCACAAAGTTGTCTTTCCCTCACGTTCGATTTGTGCCAAAAAAAGTTCTGTTCACATTTGTGTCGGGTGACAGGGCAGTTCCTTCCTGACCTCGTCTACTGCCACTGCTTTAATTAGGCAAAAGCTCCCTTTGGTACCATCTCATTTTTTACCGTCTTAAATCAGTCGACTTGTAACCTTCAACTTGTCAAAAGTAGGAAAAGGTGAAATTGAAGACTCCAAAACAATTTAGACTCTTTAAGCCTTTATCATTAGTGAACTCCTGCGAACTTGCTCTTAGTTTTACATTCTGACTAATTTTTGGCAAGACAAGTGATTATCAGTTCGAGGGATAGCCCGTTTGGTTCACCCCGAGTCGGAATATTCGGTAGAACCGCCAAAAATTATCGAACGTTAGCCACCAGTGGCGCTGATTTCAAAATGTGCGCGTATCCAACGAGAAACTTTAAAAACAGTTAAAATGCCGGTCAGATTTTAGGAATCGCAATTCTCCCTTAGTTCTATTGTGACTTTTTCTCATGATCGTACTGGCAAATCAAGGTTTTATTTCCACCAGAAGGAGTAAATTTGCCGACTAATATAAAGTCCGAAATATATATGTGCTATCTAAAGTGGAACGATTAATAGCAATACGTTCAAAATTTGTTTTTCTAAATGGTGTTCGCGGCCGGTTTGTCCTTTTCTCTCCAACCTCAATAATAGTTAAATCAAATGACTATTAAAATGTTTCATATCGAAAATGTGGTCAGTTTTAATAATCTGAAATTTAGAAATATGTAAGTTTTCCTTCTTTATCTGCTTTTTTTGGACTAAGAATCTTGCTAGTGTTTTCTCTAGTGGTAATTTTTGTCTACGCTTTCGGGATCCAATTTTTGATTGAATTTTGATGGTTTCGTAAGCTTTTGAGTTGGTTCTGGCCTCCCCTAGGAGCGAGGGTCACTTTCAAGGTCGTCTTCGCTAAATCCAACGGTGGACTGTAGGATTTTAAGGGCAAAACAACTACCCAACGCCTCGCTCGATTTTTTTCCAAAAAAATCGGTGACATTCAACCTTGTCTAGGGCTATCTGGCTTCTTTTTAAGGAATCAGAAAAGACGGTGTCTTTTGTTACTGTTAGCGAGGCGTCTTTTCGTCTTGTCAATAGGAAATAAACATTCGCCTTGTAAATTTCGAAGTCTCTTCAAAAACGGTTCAATCTTTTTCTGTCCCACCTCGAAATGATGCAGTAAATGTAATTTTTTAAAATAATCTGGTTTTAAATAAGTAATTTTCTCTGGAACAGCTGCTCCATTGACTATTTCTTTTTTGAGCCATCATGCTGAAAGTGATAATGAACAATTGCATTTGCCTACCCATAGGGCATGTCTAGGGACGTGGGTATTCGTCACCCATCTTTTTCGACTAATTTGAGTACTTTTTCGTCAATTTCTGAGGTTCCAGATTTCAAAATGTGGAATTTAGTGTTGTATACCTGTAGTTTCCAAAAAACTTGGCACAACCATCTGTTATAACGTCGGTACTAACAAGGGAGCGTGGTGAGCGAAGCGATATTGTCATCATAAACCGATTTCTGCTAATTGTTGAACAACTAGTTTGCTGACATCTGCTTTCTCAGTTGTATTGGAATTGGAAATGAGGCTTAGTTCATACGGCTCAACTCTTCATCGTCTCCAAAAACTAGGAAAACGGGGTTTCTTGCCAACTTATTTCACTGATTTGGTGGGTAGACTTGCAACTGGTGGCAAAAATGGATCTTTTATCGAAATGTTCAGTGTTGAAGAGAGTGACAAGATCGTAAATTGGAGGAATATTCATGGGAAAAGGATTTTTCTTGGTTTAATTTGGTGGGATTGCAAGTACCCTTCGGGAATTTATGTAACCTAGAAGGTTGAATTCTCTCCGAGTGTGGGTTCCGCACAAGAATCCAGCTGTACTATCACAGGGGTATGTCTTACATATCTGTAGTTTCCAGAAAACTTGGCACAACCATCTGTTAAAACGTCGGTACTGACAAAGGGGGCATGTTCCCACCCTTTGACGGCTCACGGATCTTGAGAAAAAACATGAATCGAATTAAAGGACTGAAAATGTCATTGATGTTTCAGGGTTCGAAGACAACGGCTTTTGAAGATTTAATCGGTGTTAGAAGAATGTGGTCCTCGGAAGATGTCTTTGGCCTTTGAAAGAAGAAGAAGAAGTTCTTCTGAAGACATGTCTAGGAGTGTAGCTGTCTCGTTGACAGGAATTTTTGGGATCTATAAGAGTTTTCAAAAGCCAAACTGCTCTGTGCTCCATTCTAGTTAATTTTTGAGAATAATTCTCTTCGAAGGGGGTAGCTTCCGATTTTGAGGGTTTGAATACTTGCGAGGAACCCAGTTGATTGTTCTGAGGTGTTTTAGCTCGTAATTTGATGAACCAACCCAATGGAGTCAGAGAGTCTCTTTTTCATTGAGCAATGGCCTAAGGCGTTCTTGTCTCTCTCTTTTTCTGCAGGGGGCTGGCAGAACCCCTTCGGGGCGTACGGAGCCTATGGGGATGAGGGGAACGGCGGTCCACAGAGCCCCCGCGGCCGCTACAATGGGCCCCCCTCTATGGTGCACGGAATGAGCCCCTCTGCCGTTTCCACCGCGGCTGCTCTCGCCTCCCAGTACACTCGCGCTCACCAGGCACGTCCTTCCCTCCCTCCCAACTCCTCTCATGCCTCTCATCTCACCCTTAATCTCATCCCCAATTCGTGAAGGAGAAGTAGAGGCGTTGTTGAGAGACAACTTCGTCATCTGTTGATGGAAAGGGGTTTTCTCTAACCTCAAGGGGTGTTTATTCCCTCTCCCACGGTTTAAAAGTAAACTTTAACTTATCCCACATCATCAATAGGTGTCGGAACGCAGTTAGGGGAGATTTTAATGGCTATTTAGTCGCGGATAAGCCGCTCCTATTTCCAGTATTTCCAGTCCTAAATCTGCGGTAAATGCAGGTGTTGGACAAAATAGTGGAAACACATTAAAAAGTCAATCAAATGTACTTTAATATAATGTAGGTCCACTATCTTTTGAGGCCTCAATTACAGCCCCGATTCATGCAAATTTTGGATTGTTTCCAAAGGAATTTTGCCCCTTTCTCTACTCAGTAATTTCGGATATGATCGCGGCCTCAACGGCGGTGGTCTGGGGATTGACTTCTTGCTTGAATCCCACAAATCGATCCTACATGCTCCTCAGTAATGAGGTTGAGGTGGTCTGGGGATTGTGGTGGTACTCAACTTCATTCAGAATGCTCCTCGTGCTAGCTACTGTGTGAGTCGGTGCGGCACTGTCATCTAGAAAGACGGCGTTCCCTTCCTAAAGAGTTCTTCAGGCATGGGATAAACTGGGTGGAGTGGAATTCTTCTCATTGTAGAACCAGGGCGGTGGCTACATGCGTCAACGACCTAGCGGCGGTGGAGGTGGTGGCGGCCCTGGTTGCGGTGGTGGTTACCAAGGTGACGACGGTGCGGCCCTAGCAACCCTGAACATTCTGAGCAACCCCTCAGTGGTGCAGGCCATTGTGCAAGCCGCCAAGAGCGAAGGCATGGCCACTGCGGCTGCAGCAGCTGCAGCCGCCGCTGCCGCTGCTACTAACGGACAAAACGGCGGTGGCGGTGGTGTCGGTGGGAACCGCGGAGCCTAATCGCCTCCACAAACTCCTCTCCGCCCCTTCGTGTGTGCGTGTCTCTCTGTGTGTGTGCTTGTGTGTCTTCTTGTGCGTCAATCATGTACAAGTCCAAATTACACCCCCTCCCCTCTGTCTCTGCGTGCGCTGTGGACATTTCAACACCCCAACTTTGCCCTTCCCCTTCTCATTGCATTTTATGCCGCTGACAAGTGTGTTTCCGCCCTCGATCCGCTCCCTCGTGTGTGTTTCCCAACTGTGCATGAGTTGATGTTGGTAGGAGTGCCTGAGTGTAAGTGTGTAAACGTGTGAGCGTGTCTGTGTGTGTGTTGTGGAGTTGAGTTGAGTGAGAATATAGACACGCGAAAAAGAAGAGGCGTGGTGGCATTTGTACAGGGCTGGTGGTGTGTGTCGAGCGAACGTGTGCACTTCTGCCTGATGGTGGTGGCGGTGGTGATGTCAACTTTTTTTTTCTCTCTCTCTCGGTCTCTATCTTGTGTGGTAGATTTAGTACTTTTATAATGTAGCAAGTACATTTGACTTTGTCTCATGTCAAATGCTTTTAAAGGGGCCCCTTTTATACCTGATTTGTGGCTTGGCAACCACTTGTCCGACTCGGGAAACTATCCATTCATTGCCGAAATTGGCTTGAATTAGGGCTCTCAAATGATTGTCCCTTATTCACTGCTTACCAACGCCAAGAATCTCGTAACCCCTTGTCGATTGTTGGTGTTCTCTGGGAAATAGGTTAGCAGTCTTTTCGAGACGTCTCTAAAGTTGCTGGTTACCACATATCAGTTGCTGATGCATTGCCTAGTGTCCTGGCAACACACCGTTGACATTTCTCCAGTAAATTTTGACGCTCTTCACGAGGTCTTTTTCTACTCGGAGTCATTTCTCGTAGCCGAAGCTTCCGTAGAACCACTTGAACATCTTAGGTGGCCTTATATGGCACCGAGGAATGCCCAAGGCTTGAACGTAAGAATGCCAAGTGCCAGCTTAGTCATATCTCTCAAGTCTCCCATTCCCTATGGTGTAGCATTTTGGAGGATCGATGCATTATGGATTGGGAAACAGATCTACTACTACTACTACTCGAGTAGCCCAGAACAGTACAGTGGGTGACAAGGGTGGGTCATGCGAAGAGCTTCGTTTGTGTATCAGCCCTTGAGAGCAAAAGACGGAATATGATTATTAGTCAAGTGCTTCATAGATCACTGAAGCACTTGACATTTGTCAATAAATTCTGCATATCCAGGTTCTGTTTTCAATCCAGGGATTCCTTAAAATGTAACAAACATTAACGAGTAATAATTTACTGTCTTTTTAAAAATAAATTTAAGTTCGCGGCGAAAATTGGCAATAATTACTTTTCGGAGAATCAGGAGATACCTCCATCGAATTATGACCTTTCTTAATCGAATTTAGGTGGATAAGATGGTCAGTATTTGGTTGAAATAGGTGGTACAATGTATGCATTGCCCGAAATGCGGAGAGGTAATTGAGAAAGTGAAAGGCTGTAACCTAGTGATTTGTGACACAAACATTGCATTTTCAAATTGTGCTTCACAACACCTGAGCTTTAAGGCTGCTGTTGCGATTACACTACCAGCACCACCTTGGTCACCAGAAAGAATGTACTGAATTTGGCGAACAAGCTGATTAGCACAATCAGGGTGTCGTTAGACCTTGGCAAAGCGCTCGAGACACCAACACACCTCATAGTCACCCACGTCTTTACTGGCATTCTGGCCGTAAACAATGAGTCGCACGTATTCAAGTCGAGCCACAAGGACCTGCATCGAGCCACAATGGAACTCTCATATTTCATTCACAACATCCCCAAGAAGAAGAAGTCATCTTCAATCGACTTGGCGAAGTTGGAGAAGCTTTCTCTCTACTTCAAACAACGGACCACATCTTGGAGGGCTATTCGAAGAATGCGTGGAAGTATATTCATGTGGATTCCTGATTCCTAACTTTTTTACAAGGTGGGCGTTTTCAGGTAGACGCAACGGATTCTCCGTCAAACAAAGGAAGTACCCAGCCCTGCGATATTTGGAATTAACGGGGCTATATAAAGGATCTCAAGTAGCTCATCTTTACTGATTGATTGAATAGACTGGGATGACGAAACAAATGCCAAGAATGTCGAAGTCTCGAGGTTGACAAGATGGCTTTCTCAGACATCATGGTGATGCTCCTCCACATAACCCCAAGAGACGAAGAACCGTTCATTTTGGTTTTTGTAGCCAAAACCAGTATTCAATTGATAGTTACGATCGGGCTTGTTTTCCCCTAATCCCAAACATCCTTCAAGTGGATCCAGACATTTTAAAAGACAGTTTTCGCAATCGAAACCATCGACTTCGCTAAGGAGTGAACAAATGTCTGTATGTTGTTTATGGGAAATAAAGTTATCTCTTACAATTCCACTTATTTTCACCACGTCCTTGTAATGTAGGCCTAGCTAGATCTCAGAAAGCTTATGATATACAGCTTAAATGAATCCTACATTTGCCAGCAAAAAAGCTGCATTAGTTGACATTTATTTCCTCTGATTTACTTCATTTGAGAAACAATTGAAACGGCCTAGATATGTCCACTCCGGTAGGAGAGATATGGAATCTTTGGCAGTCGTCTCCTCATCTGTTATATCTCCAGTTAGGGTTTTATTAATACTTTTCTGATTATCTTGAACTACAATTTATTTACCTTTCGTTATTATTTAAAGTTGGAGTTACCACGCGTCCCGTCTCCTGTGGCCGTGATATAACGCTACGTTTACTAATCAGACCACTTTAGATAGCATAGCACCTCCATACTTTACATTATCATCTGATTCTATTCATTCTAAAAATAGACACTACTTAAGACCAGTCACGTTGACCCATCGATTTTGCATATTGCATGGTATCCAATAAGGACGCACCTATCACCGCAACCTATACACAGCTGTCTTGGTCACAAACTTCGCTCTAGCCAAACCCACGTTTTCTTTCAAATTCATTCTAAAAATGCCGCAATAATAATGAGCCTATTACTCTTAAATTGGACACTCCACTGCAAAAATAGGTATTTAAAATGCGACCTTAGATTTCACTGAATAAATTGCTATTTTTCGGCCGCAATTGCTTCAATTGGAACTCGTCGTCTGCAATTATTAGAAGTTAATGAAAGGTAATGCTATCTGATTTGTTTTTAAATTTAAAAGCATTTAATTCTAGTCTAGATAGGGAATATTTTTGAATCAAGTAGGTTTCAAGTTGATTTGAAGCTAAATGGATCTGGTGAAAGGATTTATCATATTTTTCTTAAGAAAATGCTATTGCTGGATGGTTCTTAGACATCAGTCAATAGTAAATATTGTGGCTAGTAACATAAATTATAGCAGAGAAGCTAGTCATTGAGAACGTAGAATAAAATGGATGATTTTGTTCTGCAATTTTGATGTTGACAAATTCAACTCAAACGTGATTTCGATTTTCCTAGTCACTTACATGTTAGGTTAAAATGGACTTTATTTATAGCTTGATACTTTCATCAGTGACACAAAAGTTGGATGCTGTTACGTTTTAGAGTGGTGATAATTTCAAAATTGGATGGTGACATTGTGGGACTTCTATCAGATTACTAACAGTCAAATTCGATGCAAAGCATTATCAAGATGTGCGAAAAAGCAATCTACTCTAAAGCAAATCCTCAAAAATGAACCACTGATGTTACTTAACGGCACTATGGGGACTCCTCTAGTCATCTAGGTCGGTTCTCCCAACAGACAAAGTAGGCCATTGTTGAGATCAATCATATTGGCCCATCAAATCTAGACATTGGGAGATTACAAACAAGGACGCTCATATCACCACAGCACTATACCAAACTCATATTTCTAGACGTTGCTAGCTTTCTAGCTAGCTAGACGTTGCATCTTATCCAAACTGACGTCTCAAAAGAAAGGTGAGATATATATATTCTATACATTCCCAAAAACCAAAGCTTTTTTCAAAAAATTCGTTTCAAGTAATTATGATTAAAGATTATTTGATAAATCCAAAACATACAGGCTTCTTGTTCTTACTTAAAGAAGTGATCTATGACTTCGAACTATCTATTAGGATAAGCTATTATTTTTGCCTTTCAGGTTAGTTTGTCCCAACTCGGACATCTGTATTCAATCGAATTTAGAGATATGATAAATTTCATGCTTTCGCTCTTTTAAAATACTCTGTTGTGAAAACAGATTGGCACCCAAATGTAGCCTCAGTTCATGGGAATTGTGAACTCTTAGTTTCAATGGGATTTTAGCCCATTCCTCAGTTAAAACACTCTCACCCAATTCTAATAGAGATGACTTCCTTGTTGAATCTAAAATCCACCATAAGTATTCCTCAATAATGAGGCTGAGGTTAGGGGATTGTGGTGGCAATCAGGCGAAATTCTCATTTAACTATTTAAACCCAAAACGAATTTCTATGATAGGGGCACGTGTTTACTCTGAACATAAAAATTGGTGAGAGTAATTTGATGTGCCGCGATCTTGAGAATCCAAAAGGCGCTTTAGTTAAAAAGCGCATTCTTCAGGTTTCCGACGGAAACTGCTTGCTTCCCCACAATGGTTCCGAACTATCTGAATCAGACTTCTTCGTTATTCCACAGCCCAAAGAACCCCATTTTACAAATGATAAGAGAGGTGGAAAAATTCAAAAAATCCTTAAATAAATTAATTTTTAAACATGTATTCCTGAATTTGTCAAGTTGGCAAGGTTTTCTCATGTTCTAAAAGACCTATCTACATTCTATTTGAATAACTTAAAATTAATCAAATTACAAATTATTTAAATTAATTAATTAAATACAATATATTAATATCAACGTGAAAATCAACCACTTAAAAACAAAGTTAAATTTCTTGACATTTGAATTTATGCGAAAAATTAATAGAACAATTCAGGAGAAATAAGCTAACAAATCAAAGCGCTTGACAATTGGGTGGTTTCACGATTGGTCAGAGAAGATTCATTCTGATTAGCTGATTAAAACACTATCTCCCTATTGGTTGCAGGAGCTATAAATTACGGTCCACCGCAATTTTTCAGCATATTTTCCGCTCGTACTAGAGATGAAGATTATCAGGGACACAGGAAAAGTCGCCAAGAGTCCCCTGCCTCCCGGCATGAGTCTCAGTGGCACCGTCTTCGATCCCAACGTCAACATTTTCCTCTGCGAAGACGAATGCGACCTGCCCTATGACGACCCAACCCCCAACACCCCAAGCAACTCATCCACTGACTCTCCTTAGTCACATAACTACTCCCAGCCAACTTTCCGTGTTGCCAGTAGTAAGATTTAGAAGCACAATGTAGATGTTACGAAGGAAGTGCGTATTAAATAAACCACATACGGACTCCATCTTGTCTCCATTTCTAAGGTTGAGGGGAAGAATATGTAATGAAATATTTATTTTTTGAGAACAGGGCTTCTTTTTTGGTTGTTTTTAAAATTTAGCTTGAAAGGAAATGTGAATTTGAGGTGGAAAGCCGTGTGGCCAATACTGAGGAGTACTGTCACGAGAGTGCTGCGGTGATATGAGCGTCCTCATTGGTAATCTCGCAATATTTAGAATCGATGGGCCAATATGACTGATCTCAAGACGGATCCATTTTATTAACTGAGCAAACAGAGATGAGGAAAAGGGTGCCAGCAGTGTTGAATTCTCGAGATTGAGAAGACTGGTCTTCAGACATCTTGATGATGCTTTACATTACGTCATGAGAAGAAAACCACCAAATTTAGTTGGTTCAGGCGCAAACAGCATTAAAGTGGTAATTTTATACAAGACTCACTTTGTCCACATCTAATTTTCAACGTATTGCCATCATAAAGAATATTTTTGCTCAAAGAAACCTAACTGCCTTGTGTAAGTTGGTTAATGTCAATACAGCTTCCTGTTTCGAGTCACTGGTAGAAAAATGGAGGTATAAATAAGGCCGATTTTAAGCTAGAAATTAGAGAATTCAAAACCAAGTTTGAGGTGAATTTATGAATTTATGATAAAATTTATGACCGGATAAAGAAGCTCCGTTTAACCCCCAATAAATTTATTTTACCTACCAAATGACTAACTGCCCAACCATCATTTTCGCAATCAACCACCTTATTATGTTTAATTGTATGATATTTGGGAACAAACAGCAGATAGCAATCTTCTGGGATAATATAAGACTACTTTGTTCACCATCTCCACTTAGCTTCAAGTTAACCTTAATTCTGGTTGATGGAAACTTATTTCTCTTCTGGCTGGAATAAGGTACTCTAAATCTAAGAACCACACTGCCTATGTTATACTTCATCAACTAATACGTAGCATCCTAAATTTCAACTCTTGTGAAATAGATTATAGTCTTTGTGATAAACCTCAAAATATCACTGACTAAATTGCCTCCTTCTAAGCTGCAATTAGTTTAATTTGGACTCGATTTTTCCTGTTAGGATAGTGAGGATAGGTCATCATTTCAGCGAACCAAATTATACCTTCCCTAGTAGATAGATTTGGGGTTGGTCTAGACCCATTGGCGATTGCTGTGTTGTCAAGGTCACAAAATTATAGTTCACTCTACTAAAATTGATATTTATGTTGATTTAAGGGTTCTGTAATTCTTAAAATTTCATAATTCGATATCAGCTAAATCGGTATTAAAATTTAAAAGCATTTGTTCCAGCCTACAGAGAAATAAGCTCCTCTCAAATAAGGTTCAGCTTATTTGGAAAATACCTTTTGAATTCGGAGGTAAAAAAATCCTCTTATTTTCTCAATAACAGTGGTTATTTGCTTGGTTGTTTTGCAGTATCAATTATTTGTGATATGAAGTTAATTGAGGTAGCTATACGTGAGAATCTTGTGAGTTAGAGCCATTTAGTTTAAACTAAGATTTTTCAGACTTCAGTTATCGGTGCTAAAAATTTGAACCCGAAAGTGATTTTTAACTCTGAATTAGTAAATTAGTGGCTGAAAATCGACCATATTCACTGGTTTATTCTTCTTTGAATGACACAAAAAGATGATGCTGTAAAGCCTGCGTGCACATTCACCAACTTACAGACCACAATGGGTATTCCTTGCTTAAAATTAGGTTGTTTCATAATAGTGAAACGTGAGAAATTAGATGAAAAAATGATCTTGTGGAACAAATCCAATTCAATACTGGTTGCGAATAAATCAACTAACTTTGATGGTTTTTTCGACTAATGGATTTAGGTTTACCACCGTTAGAAGGTTGGCATTTATTTTCTCATCTGAGTCTGTTCAGTTAATAAACTAGACCCGACTTAAGCCCAATCACATTGGCCCACTGATTCTAAACACTGCTATTTTTCCAATAAAGACGCTCATATTACGAGAGCACGTTGAGGACTATAGCCCCATGTAATCTCGTAGACAGTTCATTTAATGTGCAGTTTCCTCATAGCATCTAAGATGCTGGTTGTGCGTACAACTCATAAGACGGAAAGTATTGTAGGGGCAGTCGTGTGACTAACGAGATTAACTGAATGGATAACTTGGGGTGTCGGGAGTTGAGTGGTTATAGGAGAGGTGGCATTCGTCTTCGCAGAGAAAGATATTGGCAATGCGATCGAAGAGGGTGCCACTGAGTCCCATGCCGTTATAGCCAAAACAGCTCTTGGTAAGGGTGTTATTGCCCCAACGAATGAGGATTTTATCGATTGGCATTAAATCCGGCGACTCTTTGGCTGCTTGATACATCATTTCTTTGATTGTTGCTGGGGAAACTTCTATGACATTTCCTATTTATGCAAGCCTATTGCATCTCACTGCGTTTTAACGATTCTATCAGCTTACCAAACCACTAGAAGTTGTAAAACAGCATCGGTTTTTAAATAATGAAATACATTGAGCCGGGTAGAAAGGGGAAAACGAAATTACACAGGAAATATAATGCTACACAACCTCTATGACTGGAAAGAAAGATACTTCCACGCATTCCTCTCATAACCATCCAGAATTTGCTCGATTACAATCGTAAAACGGCTCTCGCAGTAGCTAGCTGGCTAGCTAGACGTTGCATCTTATCCAAGTCGATTAGCGCTGCACGCGTTCGGGGATGCTTTGATGAAACCGCGAGAGCTCGCTCCACGATGGCTCTCTGGAGATCACAGATCGCAGGTCGGAGATGGTTTTGGTTTGAGTGGAGTAAGACCGAATCGTTGTTGTTGTTTTCTGTTTTCTGTTTTCTGCCAGAATGGCGGCAAAGATGAAGGAGCTTACGTACGAGGGTTCTTCGAGATTCCACAAGCACGTCCCCACCTCTTGTGCTCCAGCTCATTACATAGTCTGGTGGTTCCAAGGATGCCTCGATTTGCTTGTTGAGCTCGATCGCCCGCTTCAGTGAGGCCATTTGATCGCGTTAGCAGTTGTGGTAGAAATGAAACCTCGTCGTGCGATCCTTGCTACGGTCAGCCAGAAAGCCATTGCAGAGGAAGGAGGTCAATGACGTGTGCCCATCCCTGCCTCGGAGGCGCAATCAGCAGAATCTGTGACCGCAATGACGGTTCCCGCAGATTATTTCATTGCATGCTTTTAAAAGTCAGCTAGATTGTGCTTAGGGCATGTTATTCAATAACAAATTGACAGATCACGTGGTCAGGGACATCATGGCCTTGATTTGGGTTTAAAATCAATGCCAAAATAGATAAGGACTTAGAAACACTTGAAACGAAAGTTTCGACAGAAATTCGAAGAAGACTCTACGGTTAACCCCACTTTGAGTGGCTGATTATAACATACACACTCCATTGTTTCCAAGAGCTGTAAATTACAACCCACCGAAATTTTTCGTCATCTCTTCTGCTCGTGCTAAAAATGAAGATTATCAGGGACCCAGGAAAAGTCGCCAAGAGTCCCCTGCCTCCCGGCATGAGTCTCAGTGGCACCGTCTTCGATCCCAACGTCAACATTTTCCTCTGCGAAGACGAATGTGACCTGCCCTATGACGACCCAACCCCCAACACCCCAAGCAACTCATCCACTGACTCTCCTTAGTCACATAACTCCCAGACAACTTTCCGTGTTATCGGTAGTATGCAGAACCACCGATTTAGATTTTATGAAAGGGTTGCGCATTAAATGTACTGTCTGCAGATTTCCTCTTTTCTATTTTTGCAGGGTCGAAGGGAGAGGAATGAGTAGTGAGATGGTTGATTCTGGGAAAGAGGCATTATCTTGTGTTATTTTTTGAGTTAATTTGAAAGGAAAAGACGTCGGTACTGGCAAAGGAGGCATGTTCTCACCCTTTGACGGCTCACGGATTTTCAGAAAAAAACTGTAATTACAATAGTTTATTATAAGCGTAACAGTATAATATAATATACAATTCTAGAATATAGTATAAAAATTATTTAGATACTAATGCATTCGGGGAGTTCTAAAATAGCACACAAATGTAAGGATATGAATTCATCAAGAGAGAGCGAAGAAGACGAATGTGACGTCTGTTGCGAAATAGTACCCAGAAATGTGTGGGGTAGTTGTGTGTTCTGATTTACTATTGCTACTGTCGTATAAGATGTGGCGATGATTCTTCAAATATTGTAGTAGGTGAATTGCTGGCATTGGGCTGCGGTGACCGCACTACTTCTGCAAGTCCTGTTGGATAAGTCAAGTAAAGCTAGAAGTAGACGAGAGGAGTGTGGTGGATTGTATGGCCTCCTCTTGCAAATACATTGTCTCCTATGAGAGCGTGGATTTCCTGCTCACTCATCCTCTACCTAATTGTGAGACCCTGACTCCAACTCTTGAGCGCTTCCACGAATTGAGGTCTGATGGACGGATTCGTCAGACACCACCCATCCCTCTCGTGGTTGTGGCGGGGCCGTTCTCTAAGTGCCATAGCTTGTCCAGACTGCCTCACAGAGTTCTGCTTCTCCTGCGGCAATATTTACCACCAACCAGTGCTCTCTCAGCATGTAATAATGCGGCAAAAAGTGGTGGGTTATAACACAATACTTTCACTTACTCTTAATGAAAAATAAATAAATTAATTAAAATAATTCACTTAAATAACTTTAAATATAATTAAATTAGCTGAAAATTTAGAGAATCTCCACTCTTCAATTAAATGACGGCCGAACCGAAAGTCATATGATGTAAAATCCATGAAATCTCACAACAGTTAAAATCATTGGAGAATCATAACGATTTTTTTACTCCAATTTAGGTGGATAGAATAGTGAATAATAAAAAGATTGAAAAGACGGAACAGTACAGTCATGGTATTGCATTGCCCAAAATGCAGGGTTTTGATTGAGGAAGTGTCAGGATGTAACGCAATGACTTGTGGGAACAAACAGTGAAGATACTAATTCTGCTGTGTGTGCCTTGATGGCTGGGAGAATCACAGTGGACCATCACACAACTGCAAGGAAATCCGAGTTCTCAAGTGGGCTTTCAGGATTCGATCTCGATTCCACCACCAACAGACCCTTGATCACCAGAAAGAATGCACTGAATTGGGAGAGCAAAGTGATTAGCCAAATTCGGGCTTCAATCACTAGACCCTGGCAAAGCACACACGGCTCAAATCCTCCTGAAGAGTCGAAGGACCTCATAATCATCATGCCACACCTTTGCTGGCATTCTGGCCGTAAGCAGTGATTCGCACGTATTCAAGTTGAACCACAAGGACCTGCATCAAGCCACAATGGAACCCTCGTATTTCATTCACAACATCCCCAAGAAGAAGAAATCAGCTTCAATCGACTTGGCGAAGTTGGAGAAGCTTTCTCTCTACGGCAAACAACGGAGTAATGGCCTCATGCACCACATCTTGTAGGGCTATTCGAGGAATGCGTGGAAGTATGCTCATGTGGATTCCAGGTTCCTGATTCATGATTCCTGATTCCTGACCATTTAATTTAAAGTAAATGAAAATTATTATAAAGTATTATTTTTTGACCAACGAGTCAGTAGTCATATAACTCCGCTGGGAAAAACTGATGGGCGAATATCGCATTTGAGGGTTGATGATGGAATTATAGAAAACATAAGTGCGTCTAATCTCTGACGCATTGAAACAGAAAATCCGTTTTTAATATTCGTGTTTCTTTCATATTCAGTTGAACATGATTTTGGATAACCCCGGAGAACTGCTTGAAATTGTAAGGCACTGTAGCAAGTGCTACACGAAGGTTGAGAAAATCTCGGGCTGCAATGAAATAATCTGCGGGAACCGTCATTGCGGTCACAGATTCTGCTGATTGCGCCTCCGAGGCTGGGATGGGCACACGTCATTGACCTCCTTCCTCTGCAATGGCTTTCTGGCTGACCGTAGCAAGGATCGCACGACGAGGTTCCATTTCTACCACAACTGCTAACGCGATCAAATGGCCTCACTGAAGCGGGCGATCGAGCTCAACAAGCAAATCGAGGCATCCTTGGAACCACCAGACTATGTAATGAGCTGGAGCACAAGAGGTGGGGACGTGCTTGTGGAATCTCGAAGAACCCTCGTACGTAAGCTCCTTCATCTTTGCCGCCATTCTGGCAGAAAACAGAAAACAGAAAACAACAACAACGATTCGGTCTTACTCCACTCAAACCAAAACCATCTCCGACCTGCGATCTGTGATCTCCAGAGAGCCAGCGAGGAGCGAGCTCTCGCGGTTTCATCAAAGCATCCCCGAACGCGTGCAGAGCTAATCGACTTGGATAAGATGCAACGTCTAGCTAGCCAGCTAGCTACTGCGAGAGCCGTTGTGCGATTGTCACCGAGCAAATTCTAGATGGTTGTGAGAGGAGTGCGTGGAAGTATCTTACTTCCCATTTCCTGTGTAAATTCGTTTCACCCTTTCTACCCGGCTCAATGTATTTCGTTATTTAAAAACCGATGCTGTCTTACAAATTCTAGTGTTAGGTAAGCTGATAGAAACGGTAAAACGCAGTGAGATGCAATGGGCTTGCATAAATAGGAGATGTCATAGCAGTTTCCCCAGAAACAATCAAAGAAATGATGTATCAAGCAGCCAAAGAGTCGCCGGATTTAATGCCAATCGATAAATTCCTCATTCGTTGGGAAAATAACGCCCTTACGAAGCGGTGTTTCGGCTACAATGACATTAAAGTTGTGGGTGATTTTGAGGATGTTGTCTGTTCGAAATGGAAATGAAAATTATCGGGAACCCATGAGAAGTCCCTGGAGTCCCCTGCCTCCAGGCATGGGACTCAGTGGCACCCTCTTCGATCGCATTGCCAATATCTTTCTCTACGAAGACGAATGCCACCTCTCCTATAACCACTCAACTCCCGACACCCCAAGTTATCCATTCAGTTAATCTCGTTAGTCACACGACTGCCCCTACAATACTTTCCGTGTTATGAGTTGTACGCACAACCAGCATCTTAGATGCTATGAGGAAACTGCACATTAAATGAACTGTCTACGAGATTACATGGGGCTATAGTCCTGAACGTGCTCTCGTAATATGAGCGTCTTTATTGGAAAAATAGCAGTGTTTAGAATCAGTGGGCCAATGTGATTGGGCTTAAGTCGGGTCTAGTTTATTAACTGAACAGACTTAGATGAGGTAAGAGATGCCAACCTTCTAACGGTGGTAAACCCAAATCCATTAGTCTAAAAACCATCAAAGTTAGTTGATTCATTCGCAACCAGTATTGAATTGGATTTTTTCAACAAGATCCTTTTTTCATCTACTTTCTCACGTTTCACCTAAGCAAGGAATACCCATTGTGGTCTGTAAGTTGGTGAATGTGCACGCAGGCTTTACAGCATCATCTTTTTGTGTCATTCAGGAAAAAAAGTAAACCAGTGAATATGGTCGATTTTCGACCACTTATTTGCCGCAATAGACTTCAAATCACAAATAATTGATACTGCGGAACGACCAAGCAAATAACCACTGTTAATAAAAAAATAGGAAAAAATTGTATACCTCCGAAATCAAAAGGTATTTTCCAACTAAGCTGAACCTTATTTGAGAGGAGGTTATTTCTCTGATGGCTGGAACAAATGCTTTTCGATTAAATACCGATTTAGCTAATATCAAATTATGAAATTTTAGGAATTACGGAACCCTTAAATCAACATAAATATCAACTTTAGCTGAGTGAACTATAATTTTGTGACCTTGACAACACCGCAATTGTCGATGGATCTGTAGTGTTTACGCGTTGCGTTGATGTAAAGACAAGGTCACGAACAAACCAATCACAGACCGCTTAGTCACAATTTGTGCCCTGTCACGATAAATAGTGCACACAACTTCGTACTACCGCGTGCAAGTAAGACATCCTTTGTAACGTGTTAGACATTTCTTCCAATACAAATTAATGCGTTCTTTCTCGGTCTTCTCTTACTTGGAAGGTATTTGGAAGGCTTTAAAGTGATAATCACTTTAGGTCTAGACCAGCCCCAAATCTATTTACCAGCGAAGGCATGATTTGGTTCGCTGAAATGACGACCTATCCTCACTATCCTAACAGGAAAAGTCGAGTTCCAAATGAACTAATTGCAGCTTAGAAGGAGGCAATTTAGTCAGTGATATTTTGAGGTTTATCACAAAGACTATAATCTATTTCACAAGAGTTGAAATTTAGGATGCTACGTATTAGTTGATGAAGTATAACATAGGCAGTGTGGTTCTTAGATTTAGAGTACCTTATTCCAGCCAGAAGAGAAATAAGTTTCCATCAACCAGAATTAAGGTTAACTTGAAGCTAAGTGGAGATGGTGAACAAAGTAGTCTTATATTATCCCAGAAGATTGCTATCTGCTGTTTGTTCCCAAATATCATACAATTAAACATAATAAGGTGGTTGATTGCGAAAATGATGGTTGGGCAGTTAGTCATTTGGTAGGTAAAATAAAAAGCTATATTTTTAAATTTTGAAATTAGTAGAATAATTTAATTGGTGGTAAATGGAGCTTCTTTATCCGGTCATAAATTTATTATAAATTTTGGTGCTGAAAAATCCACCTCAAACTTGGTTTTGAATTCTCTAATTTCTAGCTTAAAGTCGGCCTTATTTATACCTCCATTTTTCTACCAGTGACTCGAAACAGGAAGCTGTATTGACATTAACCAACTTACACAAGGCAGTTAGGTTTCTTTGAGCAAAAATATTCTTTATGATGGCAATACGTTGAAAATTAGATGTGGACAAAGTGAGTCTTGTATAAAATTACCACTTTAATGCTGTTTGCGCCTGAACCAACTAAATTTGGTGGTTTTCTTCTCATGACGTAATGTAAAGCATCATCAAGATGTCTGAAGACCAGTCTTCTCAATCTCGAGAATTCAACACTGCTGGCACCCTTTTCCTCATCTCTGTTTGCTCAGTTAATAAAATGGATCCGTCTTGAGATCAGTCATATTGGCCCATCGATTCTAAATATTGCGAGATTACCAATGAGGACGCTCATATCACCGCAGCACTCTCGTGACAGTACTCCTCAGTATTGGCCACACGGCTTTCCACCTCAAATTCACATTTCCTTTCAAGCTAAATTTTAAAAACAACCAAAAAGAAGCCCTGTTCTCAAAAAATAAATATTTCATTACATATTCTTCCCCTCAACCTTAGAAATGGAGACAAGATGGAGTCCGTATGTGGTTTATTTAATACGCACTTCCTTCGTAACATCTACATTGTGCTTCTAAATCTTACTACTGGCAACACGGAAAGTTGGCTGGGAGTAGTTATGTGACTAAGGAGAGTCAGTGGATGAGTTGCTTGGGGTGTTGGGGGTTGGGTCGTCATAGGGCAGGTCGCATTCGTCTTCGCAGAGGAAAATGTTGACGTTGGGATCGAAGACGGTGCCACTGAGACTCATGCCGGGAGGCAGGGGACTCTTGGCGACTTTTCCTGTGTCCCTGATAATCTTCATCTCTAGTACGAGCGGAAAATATGCTGAAAAATTGCGGTGGACCGTAATTTATAGCTCCTGCAACCAATAGGGAGATAGTGTTATAATCAGCTAATCAGAATGAATCTTCTCTGACCAATCGTGAAACCACCCAATTGTCAAGCGCTTTGATTTGTTAGCTTATTTCTCCTGAATTGTTCTATTAATTTTTCGCATAAATTCAAATGTCAAGTAATTTAACTTTGTTTTTAAGTGGTTGATTTTCACGTTGATTTGCATTTAATTAAGTTGAAGAAGAAATCCGAATGAAATGCGAATCCTCCTGCAACCAAACGATCCCAAAAAGGATTCATTAATTATGTTTACAATTAATTTTGGAAAATCATCTTTCAAGGAAGGCCTAAATCCAGTGTGCCTCTGGAGAACCATTCTGAATAGCCTATCACACACCCAATTCTACCCCGGTTGTCATTCCAATTGCCCCATTCATCTCATTTTTAATCTTAATGACTTGTATCTGTTTGTTTTTCTAAGAAGTTTCTAATGGACATCCAGAAGTATCTGCTCTATTTTCTAACCCAGTTTGTGTATAAATTGGTGCATAGTGCTAGGTTTGAACAAATGGATGGTTTGAGAGTGGAAATTAATTTATTGAGTCAACTGATCTACCTACTTACTAACTTAGATTTAATGAGCGGGATAGTTGACATCGCGATTCCTAGAAATTCGCATAAATTGGAGACTGGGAAGATTCAAAAGTGGGAAAGTTAGTGTGGTTGCATCGTCATAGCTACATGGGTTGGACAAAATAATAGAAACACTTTTGAAAATCATAAAAACTGCATATTAATGGGGTGAAGCATGATTAAATGTTGAACAAATAATTAAAATTTGGTTTCTTTAGAATATTATCATTGGCTGAATTGTTGAATTCAACCCTTTATTTTGTGTAAAATGAATTAGTAAGCGTTTGTTTACTATCTGGAATATAATTGTTAACCAAATGGATACGTGCAGTTAATCAAATAATTAATTATTGTGTGGCATTCATTTATTAAAATTAACCTCAGGCATTTTTCGAAAGTAATTACCCAAACATGGTTATGCATATTAGCAGCTTGCACAATGATCTAACACACTTGCACAGTAGATGCACTTATAATATGTTAGTATATCGGAAATTATGATATAATATTGCAAGTTAAACTGTGATCGAAATGTTCCATTATTACTATTTTCTTTTTAATTAATTGATTTAATTATTTTGTAATTTGATTAATTTTAAGTTATTCAAAAAGAATATAGATAGGTCTTTTAGAACATGGGAACACCTTGTTAAATTGACAAATTCAGGAATACATGAGTTAGTCAGAAGGAATGTTGTTTAAAAAATAATTTATTCGAGGATTTTTGGAATTTTTTCACCTCTATTATCGTGTGTAAAATGGGGTACTTTGGGCTGTGGAATAACGAAGAAGTCTGATTCAGATAGTTCGGAACCATTGTGGGGAAGCAAGCAGTTTCCGTCGGAAACCTGAAGAATGCGCTTTTTAACTAAAGCGCCTTTTGGATTCTCAAGATCGCGGCACATCAAATTACTCTCACCAATTTTTATGTTCAGAGTAAACACGTGCCCCTATCATAGAAATTTGTTTTGGGTTTAAATAGTTAAATGAGAATTTCGCCTGATTGCCACCACAATCCCCTAACCTCAGCCTCATTATTGAGGAATACTTATGGTGGATTTTAGATTCAACAAGGAAGTCATCTCTATTAGAATTTGGTGAGAGTGTTTTAACTGAGGAATGGGCTAAAATCCCATTGAAACTAAGAGTTCACAATTCCCATGAACTGAGGCTACATTTGGGTGCCAATCTGTTTTCACAATAGAGTATTTTAAAAGAGCGAAAGCATGAAATTTATCATATCTCTAAATTCGATTGAATACAGATGTCCGAGTTGGGACAAACTAACCTGAAAGGCAAAAATAATAGCTTATCCTAATATATAGTTCGAAGTCATAGATCACTCCTTTAAGTAAAAACAGGAAGCCTGTATGTTTTGGATTTATCAAATAATCTTTAATCATAATTACTTGAAACGAATTGGTTGAAAAAAGTTTTGAATATTGGGAATGTATAGAATATATTTATATCTCATCTATGTTTTGAGACGTCATCAATTACGTTTATAACAGTAATTTCTTAAAAATTGAATAGTTTATTATATACTAAGTGCTATTGCGTACTTTAGATACTAATAACGATCATTTTCGGGCTTTAGTGCAATGGGCAAGACAAGAATAAGAGAATAGAAAGCTAAAATATCATGTGGAAAGAAAAAACGATCGCATTTGGATAAATTTTCATACCTCCGCTTTAAAAATGTTCGCAAGAATAACAGCTTCAAGCTGATTGGTATCATGCAACAAACAAGGCCTACAACGGAAGAAGTGATCTAGCCTTGAAAAGTGAATGATCATTAAAAATAGAAGCGACGATATCGCAAAAAGCGTCTGTTTACGATCAATGGTGTACAAAGCTACCGCAAAAGTTCATCAAATAAATCTAATAAGAAACTAAGCTGTTGATCAACGCAGTAGCTTAATTAAACCTCTAAACCGAAACATGCAACATGGGTTCTTTATCGCAAGGCAGTCTTATTTGTGAAATTCCTTGATAGCAGAATAATTCTACTATAAGTCGGATTGAGTGTCCAATGATAGTCGAGAGTTAGTTAATGAATATTTAAATAATGTAAGCTTCTAATTTAAAACAGTTTTGTATAAATTCAATAAATGTCAAAGATCAATAACCTTTAACTCGGACACCCTGATCTTTCTAAAAGACAAAAAATATATAAATAATAAATTTACTTAAATAAACTAATATTCTTCATCAGATTGAACTCAAATAAAAATTATAATAGTTATTTACTGAAAACTAAAAAGATACCCTTATATTAAAAACCGAAATATTTCTTAAGTTTAAGTACCACTCTAATTCACTTTGGCGCGGTGTAGGAGCACTTGGTCATGTTGTTCCAGCGCAAGGTATGCTTACGTATTCTACAAGTTATTTTGTTCTTAGGCTATTATAATAGATGCCCGTGGCCACCTTCTTGGCAGGCTAGCAGCTATTGTCGCCAAGACTCTGCTTCAGGGTCAAAGAGTGGTTGTTGTTCGTTGCGAAGAGATCAACATCTCTGGTTCACTGTACCGCAACAAACGTAAGTGGGCTTTCATGTCTAGTAATGTCATGTTTAGTGAAGTACCACGCGTTTCTTCGTAAGAGAATGAACACAAACCCTTCAAAGGGACCTTATCATTACCGCTCCCCTTCAAAGATCTTCTGGCGTACTGTCAGAGGTATGCTTCCCCACAAGCTCTATCGTGGCAAGGAGGCTCTCTCCCACCTAAAGTGTTTCGAAGGCGTTCCCCCACCTTACGATAAGAAGAAGCGTGTTGTTGTCCCATCAGCCCTTCGTGTTCTGCGTCTGAAGCAGCGTCGGAAGTTCTGCACGCTCTCTCGTCTCTCATCAGAAGTAGGCTGGAAATACGAGAATGTCATCAATAAGATGGAGGCTCGCCGTAAGGCTCGTGCTGCCGTCTGGTACAAGAAAAAGAAGTTTGATGCCATTCCCGATGAGGTTGCTCGGGGCAAGGCTCGTCAAGCTATTGCACCCTACAAAGCCATCCTTAAGAAGTACGGCTACTGAGCTGCTGATTAATAAATGGTGTACATGATAACATTGGTTCGTGTTACTCTTTTGAAACGTGGTTTCGTGGCTCCCAATACATCTAGTGGTTGAGTTTGTGCCTTACATTGTTTCCTAAAGTTCTGTATTGTGCATCTTCGTTTTTGATATCGACTTTCGTATTGTTCTATGCACATTTTTGGTATGAGTCTCTTGGATGAGGGAGCGGTACTTCAGGCCATGAAATGGTTGAGTTCGCGTTTGCTTTGACCTGGCGGGATTATTTAATGTTTTTTCTGTATGTTGTGTAAATTGTTCCCATGATCGATGGTGGAATTGGGCTTTGCTGAAAGCGGTTTCCCCAATAACCATATTCTCGGGATGCTATCCCTTACTTTGTAACGATTAGGCGTTAGAGCCCGTTGTTGGGGTGAGCAGTGGTCTGTTTCCTTCTTACCGTTCCCGTTGGTTTACTGCGAACTGCGTTCTGTTACAATTTCACATTGTAGGTAATTGGAAGTTTTGCTGGATTGCATTGCGTTAAAATCTCCTCCAAGCGTCTTGAGATTTATTCACGATCTTTTCGACAACGCCATTTGGGTAACTTGTCTTCAGAGAGGAGTACGGTACCTAGTGGCATGGTGGATCCTAACTCAGAATCCCTATTTCTGCTTTTTTGACGTCATCTCGAAACAACAACGCTCACATTTCAACTAAGATCATAAGGACGGTCAAATCGTAATAATTTGCATCATAATTGGTGACATCCGCATTTATCTGGCTAGTAAACCGAGTGGCCTTAGCAATGGTGTATGCACAGAACCCACACCAATGCACATTGATGGGTAGCCGGACTAATGAGTGCTGTTTGTCTGTCACAAACGAACTGTTCCACCTAACAATGCTAATAGCTTCACCACTGGTTGTAGTATTTCGTAGATGCGATTGGCCGTTTTATAATGAGTTCTACTCCGCTATGAACGAACTTTCTCTTATCTACTAAACGAGATAGTATTATTTGCCTTCTAGACTACCGTAACTCTTCCTTAAACGTCATTTTCCCCATATCTTTTCATTCTAGCTACAACTCCACTGCATTTCCACCAAAATCGGAAGGCCAGTCTTCGAATAATATTCTACACCATTGCTAGTGATATCCGAAGGTCCAGATTAATGCTATGTGAAAGCACGGGTCGTGGTGTGTCTAAGGTGAAATTGGCAGTGGTAGCATTGAATTCTATGCAATAGTAAGCTCCAACCGCGCAAACAGTGGCTGCTATCCAGCCGATAATGACACTTCTTTAAACGTCGTTAACCATTATCTCTACAAACTAATTTAGTCAAAGTGATCCGAATTTCTGTTTTGGCAATGGGTTCCGCGCCAGTCGACTACCAGCGAGCTAACAGCGTCTTTCATCTAGTTGTCTTCTGATAATTGAGTTGCTTAGTGGTTCAGCACTGGTTTAAGAAAACTATTTAGATAACGCGGAAAGCACAGGCTAACTTTGTCAGCCACCGAGACGATTACAACTCTGTTTAATTAACAGTTCTTTTAGTGAATTCTACGCCGAAGAACGCTATAACAGTTTCCTGTTGCCTACTAACGTTGCCTTGAGCTGTATCGAGTTGCTAACAGGTTCAACATTGTTCCTGCAAAACCACTAAACAGCAAGCCAGCATCCCCAAACGTTGGCTTGAGACCTCTCGAGTTTCTCAGATTACCATCTTTGCATAAACCCACAATTTAACTTCTCTCTCTATTTGAAGCTCAATCACAAGGCCTGTTAGACACTATTCTCTTCGAACATTGTCACTGATATTCGCATTTGTTAAGCAACTAATGCTGATTCCTCATTCTAACCAAAACCACGAGGCCAGTCAAGTAGTAACAATTAATATCATGATTAGTGATATCTGCACTTCATAGCATCGCGACAAAGTTAAAATGACACTTGTTACTCGATCAGGCTGCGCGAGACGAGACCAGCTGAGATGAGACGTAGGTGGGTAAATGCTTGTCAGGGGGGTTCGTTGAGGGGTGCCTAGGAGTTGAGATAGAGCGAGGAGTTTGCAGGGGATGCCCTGGGAGGTGGTGGCGGTTTCACCAGTCCCGCCAGCAGCGACGAAGGCGGTGGGGGTGGCGGTGGAGGAGGTAGGAGAGTCTGAGGAGCTGTCTGGAGCCTCCGCTCATCCCCGTCTTCATCGTCTTCATCCTCTGAGCAAGAGGACCCACTGGAACTGCTCCGATCGTCGGCTTTGCTTTCCTTGGAGGTCGGAGGAGTGCCCTGTTGTTGCTGGCGCTGTTGGAGGAGACTGGAGAGCGCGTTTCCGCCGCTCCTGAAGGTTGACGTGGCTCCGGGACCGGGTAGGAAGGGACTTAGGGTGGGTAGACCATTTCCACCACCTCCTCCGCCGCCGTTGTTGAGATCCATCTTCTCGAGGTTGGTCTCTCGGGCGCTCTCACAGGAACTGCTGCTGGAACTACTGCCAGAGGACATCACTGGTGAAGAAAAACATGCGGATTCAGGTTATTCTTCCCATCACCTTCTTCTTCTCCACTGCATTCTTCGACTTCTTCGTCAGTCAACCTGTACAACACTTCCTTCTGTACTATTAACCGTCAAGAAGAACTAACTCACTTCTCTGCATCGGCAATTCCCCGAGTCCAATGTTCTGATTGGCATTGTTGCCGTTGCTACCGCCGGCTCCCGTCAATCGATAGCCGTTTTGCGGAGCCACTGAGTGGAACCCAACACCAAAGTGTCCCGCGCCCGCTGAGCTAACTGGCTGCTGCTTTTGTTGCTGCGGAACGGACTGTGACGTCTGCTGTTGTGGCGCCGTCTGCTGCTGTTGTGGTTGCGGTTGCTGTTGTTGTGGATTCTGGGTTGCTGGGGGACCGTTTCCACCTGCGGTGAGACTTGTGCTAGCCGTGCTATGGCTCCAGTTCTGTTGAGCGGCCGCCATTGCCCCGATTTCGCTCACACTGTCCACCTCCTCGAGACTGAGTGCTGAAAAGTCTGAAACAACGGAGTGGTGGTGGTGTGACCAACTACTGAAATCTAATAAGTAGATGCCGGACAGAACTTATGATATGTCGCAGCAATGAGTAAGACTCGGTGAAATCAACTACTGAATTGCAATAAGTAGGAGGGATTTCTGTACTCACTTCCAGTCATGTCACCAAAGACGTAGTAGCACTGTTCGGAGAAGGTGGATTTGTTGACGGTGTGTCGGATGAGACCGAATTTAAGGAGGTTCGCGGCGTACTTCCGACAGTCTCGACGGTCTGCGAAGCCCTTTACGTTGCGGAATAACCAGTCCACGAGATCGGAGCCTAAGACGTACCGAAAAGGCGCTAAAATTACCTCAAACAAGAAGCGAAGTGCATTCCTTTTCGACTAGCGTACCGATGAAGGCGTTGGGGAGGGTTATCTTGAGCCAGACACGGTCGCGAATGTCCAGACCGGATTCTGGGTGCATCATGGCGGCGAGGACCGTCTTGACGTCGGTTGTCACCGTCAGGGGTTCTGTCGGCAGCCCGAATCGATCGGTGTCTGGCAGGGAACTTGACAGCGTCACCACGCTCTGCGCTCCCTGCAATGAGAATTAATGCAATTACGTCGTTGAGCAGAAGAAGGAGTCAACTTTTTCTGAGTAAAATTTCCTCCAAACCCACCTGATGACTGCTGAACCCGGGCAGCATGCACGAGGTGGCCTGCGGCGGTCCTCTGAAGCCCGAATTCATCGACTGCTGCTGCTGTTGAGCCGATTGTTGGGCCTGTTGTTGCTGCTGCTTGAAGCGCTGTTGTTGTGCCAACATCGCAGCGATACTAAAGGGGTGAGGAGGTCCGTTTGAGCCCGGTGGGACCACAGAACGACCTCTGCCGATGGTGGAGACTGAATCCTCGCCAGAGGAGCTCGAACTGCCTCCCGAACCTCGTCCATTCGCTCCGCGTCTCTGATTGGTGGCGGAGGAAGAGGTGGTGGCTCCAGCGGTACCACCGTTGGTGTCGGCAGCGGCTGCCGTCATGGCGTTGGTGTGGAGCACCCAGGCTCGTGGATCGATTGGGCGCACCGGCTCCTGGCGCTGGAGGGTGAAGTAGCCCCCGCGAGGATTGGCATCCCAGCACTTGGCAACCACCAACGTGATTGGTCTGCAATGCACCAATGGGAATCCATCATTGCTTGAGGCAGACCCGGAAATGAACCAATAAGCGCTTAGAATAGCAGTAATTGGGTAACACCCATCGAATTTCATCTAGGCACGAGGGATCTGAATGGACTTCTATGGAAATTCACCACAGCAGTTGATTCCAAACAGATCTACGAGGGTTTAGCTCGCTCGTGTTTGAATGGAACAAAAAAATCTACCTCAGAGACATCTAGCCTTGGTAGACTGACAAGTTCGGAAGCAGAGAACACAATCGTTGGCACGCGAAACGGAGTAAAAACCCAGTAAAATTTCACTTTTAGAAGTTTTATTTTACTCAGAATAAGACTGACTAAAGTCCCGTTTTAAGAGTGCTCAGTAAACACAGCCTTCCATCGTACTTCCGTATTTTTTACAACCTTCTAACGTTTCAGAAGAAGTGGAGTAAGATCCCATAGATCCCAGGCTCCTCAAGCTTTTAGCCTTCGACGGAAATCGTCGATACCACGACCTTCTACCATCTCCAATCGGTGGTTGCTCCCTGGGCCAACATTTTACCATTTTCAAAGCGACCAAAATGCTCAGTAGTAGCGGCGGTGGTTGATGCATTTGTTTGTTTGCCAAAACACCAGCGCACGTCCAGTGAGTCAGAGACCGACACAAACGCAAAAAGTCGCCAGCGGACGGCTGCCCCAGCTGTGGACACTCGGGGTCGCGTCTTTGATCACTTCTTTCAACCGTCTGGATGAGATAGCAACTAGAAACGGGGCTTTTTCCCTGCCTCCTTCCTCAAGAAGCGGGTTTCGTGTGGTGTCTGCATGTACGATTTCTACGATGCCAGATGTTCCAACTTTCAAGCGATTTGGGAAAATTATTGGATCCTTCTTGGAGGTAGACGTCATCCATAGGCCGGAATCACGACAAAACGACAGTCTTTGATGTCGCTGACTAACCAGCCTAGTCAACCCAGGAGGGCAAAAAACAAGACGTAGGAGGCGCATTTTCGACTGGAAAATGGTCTCACCACTTTTAACCCCTGAAACAACCGTTTGTGAGCACAGAAACATGGATGGAGATGACTGGAACACATCCACCTGATTCGCAGCGGTGATGCTTCACAGTAGCATAAACTACTGGAGACGCGACAATTGGACTGGAACGTAATTTCTGACCACCACTGAAGTTAAGGCGGAGTGAACAAGAATACCCGCGCGTTTGAAAGAGAAAGAAGAGAGAGAGAGAGAGAGAGGAGAGTGGGTGACTGGATACGAAATGAGTCACGCTATTTGCACTGCGACTGCTAATGCTGCAGAGGGACTATGTATGAACCGGGGAAATGCCGTTGACTCATGAGATTGCATCAGCTGAGGGCCGGTTTGATCGGTATCAGAGGGCGAATTCATCTTTGCCCAGAATTACACACCTTCAGCTAAGTTGGGTATCCATAGGAGCTGTGGAAGTCACTACAAGGGGTGAGACAAGACGTCAAAGAAAAGTCAGACGACAAATTTCTGACTCGTTTTGGTTGCTAGGCGGCGGTTCTAAGAAACAAGAGGAATGAGACGACACCAAAAATGGAAAACAAGAACTCCGGTCAAGATAAAGCAAGAATGCAAACAAGTCGAGGAATGCAAGGAAAACGTCGAGGATTGAGAAGACAGGCAGAGAAGAAAAGCAACAAGAAAACAGACGACAAACTAATTTATAGAACAAGACAAAAACGACACCTAAGACAGATGCAAAGGTGTAGAACGGAAGACGTTGAAGAGCAGGAAGTCGCTGAAAACAGAGAGAGGTGAAGGAAACGATGACAACTTGGATGAAATCGAGTAAAGATGGAGTAAACAACGGACCACGACGACGGGAGAAGGGGTAAAGACGAAGATAGCGCCAAGGCCACTACCCAGTTGTCAACACGACCGATTGCCATTGGATACCCGGAAATCGATTGCTTGTGATGATGATGCCCAGTAGCAGCTGTGTTGGGACCATCACACATACACAATGAAGCACAAAATAGTTTAATGCAAACAGGGTTAACACCAGATCACATGATATTATCAATACGAGCCAGGGACATTCTTCTGAGCAGCAACCAATCAGAAACGAGGATTTCTCTGTGAGCCGATTGGTCAATTCTTTCCTTCGTTAGATAAAATCTCTCATTGGCAGGAAATTTAATACTTTTAATGAAATAATAAAATTAACTGAACCAATTATCCTCCTTACCTAGTTAAAAACTTGTAGACAAAAAGCAGTGAACCATCCAATCAAAATGCGGATAGATACGGGCACAAGATTTTGGTGACTTATCGAACAAAACTGCCAACTTAGTAGTTGTAGACACTGTCACTCTTAAAGTCCACCAGGCAAAAAGCCTTTTGAATCAGACTAAGATGCCAAGGCAAGGAGAACTTTGAAGCACTTAAAAATCGCTTAATTTTGTTTAATCAGATTTATTAAAAGTGTTTACGCACGCTACGCTCCCTCCTCAAAACCTTCTTCGTGATTCACAACAGGGAGAATGAATCATCATGGAAAATGACAACTTTTATCGCGATGAATCGCGTCAGCGGTGATCATCAAAGCAAGGAGGAGATTCTGGTAGATGCTACTCAATGAGTTTCCTTGAAAATGGTGATAACAATCGGTTGGCATGAGCTGGAGACGAGGCGACTGCAACAACAAGAAGAAGAAACACAGTAGCGTAGCATGAGGATACCGGCGGGGTCGCAATTCTCGAAGCTTTGTCGCCACAAGAATTGACGGTTTCCGACCAAAGAAGAGAGCCTTCGCAGACGTAAACTTCCCACAGGAAATGTTATCAGCGCCATCCAGTCGTCGTGAGCCGCACGAATCTTGATTCCACCACGGAAGAACTGCAAAACGTTTAGAGAGGTGAAGCAGAAACTTCTAGAATTGGTATGTCGGATGAATTGCTGCTGCAGCAATTAGGTTAATTGCAGCCCCGAAAAACAAGCGATTGTCAAATGCCAAATGTGTCTCTCGACATATTCACCGAGTTGTCCAGCTCCTGAGATTAACTGAGAAGTCGCTAAAGCCACAGAACAGGACAAAAGGCAAAATGCGCAGTTCAGAATCCCTAGATTGGAATCGGAGTAAACATGAGAGAACGAGATAACCGTTAGATGAAATTTAAGCCAATAAGAGACTGCTCCCAAGCTAGGGTTACCAATGGAAACGTTCTTAGAGAGAGTCGGAGACTAACCCGGGGTTCTGGACCTGTTCCCGCAGGGTTCTCACTGCATCGTCATTGGACATGTCCTCGAAAGAGATGCCGTTCACCTCGAGAATCATGTCGCCTGGCTCAATACGGCCATCACGAGCCACCGCGCCCTCCTTCATGATAGAGCCGACATAAATGCCGTCGTCGCCGGACTTGGTCGACTGACCGACGATGGAGATGCCCAGGAAGTTGACGGCGTCCGTATTCAGCGTCACTGTGATGATGTTCAAGGACATGGTCGAGTCTGTCACGCTGCTGTAGGAGGACGCCTGAAAATGGGGAGTTAGGGAAGTGAATTAGTTAGTAGATCGGTTAAAAAGAGATTCAATAGTCAATAAACACAACATACAGGATCATTGAAATGAAATTTCGAGGCTAAAAGAACCCCGCAATCTCGAGAGATTTAATCTAATTACAAGTTTATAACTAGTTTTTTTTAATATCTCTACAAATATTTTTAGTAAACAAAACGAATAATAGAAATAATAATAAAAAAAGGATTGAAATACGCCAGATTTTGATTGTTTATAATGTGTTAGATGTTTCCATTATTTTGTCCAACCATTACTTCAGCATTACTTAGATACGATTCAGTTTTTCAATCAGCCTGGTGTTAGCTAAAAACTGGTGTTTCCCTTCTCAGGAACCTCACAGACTCTAAAAATTTAATCCGCAATCGATGGGAGGAGGTGAAAAGTTGTATAAATTAATGTCAACATCGGGGCATTGGCACGTACACACCTTCCTACTGATGAAGAGGAAAAAGCGAGGAGGGAGAGGCTAAATGGCTCCCTCTCTCCTCTCGCAGTGTCGGCGGAAACTTAAAAGGGAGACACACAACAAACACCCCCTAAATTTCGGCAAAAATCACCCTGGTGCTCTGTGATTATTCCGAAAAAGCAACAACACCCACGAAGTAAGGTCACAGTGCTGGCGTACTTTCTTCGCAAAGTGGGGGGTCAGTGAACAGGTCAAGTGCCCGATAACTTTAGAGAGAAAGTACTAATAACGATTGGAATTCATTAACGCCTTCGCTTTAGGTGTTACTTCCTCATCAGAAGATAGAGAGGAGGGAAAAAAAACAAGTGAGAGAAGAGGAGATGAGGAGGCTGTATGAGGCAGAAATACCACGCTTCCTCGCTTAAAACTTATCCATTTTTTATTTCAAGGAAATGAAATAGAATAGCGGGGAGGATTTTTTTATGCGTCCAAATAGACATTAAGTAGGTTCCGTACAAAACAATGTTTATACAAGAGATCGACAAAACAATGGAAACACCTAAAAATTTTAGCATCACTGTTGTATCTCCAGAAAAAATTATATTTATAATTTTCTGATTGTCTTGAACTATAATTTATTATCTTTGTTATTATCTGTATAATATGTACTATTGTTTAAGTCGTTACTATGACGCCTTGCAATTTGTTGAATAAACTTTTTGGAGTTATGACGCGTCCAGCCTCTCTTGTAGCCGTTATCGAACGTAACGCATATTAAACAGACCGCTTTAGGTAGCATAGCAGCTCCGTACTTTACATTAATCACAATCTTTGGATATGTCATAAACAATAAAAAATTAAAGTATCTCAACGTTTTTTATTGATTTTTTTTTGTTATTTGATAAACCTATTTAAAATAACTGTTCTTTAACTGACATTTATAAAATTGGGAGATATCTCCGATTTGGTGTTGATGTTCGTAAGTCCAAGTTGTTGGCTGAGAGAATAGCAAAACCACAGCTCCTAAAACCACTGCAGAGCTTCTCAATGAACACCTAGACAGCCCACCCACGACAATTGTCCCAAAGCGAAGTAGAATTGGTCTCTCAACCAGTGAAAAAAAACAGTGACTATCTGACAAATCGAAGGTGCTTACCTCATCTTCGACCTACGGTGGACAAGCAAAAGGTGGACGACCTACAGCACTACATTTTGTTGATTTTTTCAATATGTCTGCACTGTTTTGTCCAATCCGAAGTCTCCGAACCTATCCACCACTGCACTGGTTCTGAGTGTCCATGTAAAATGTTGCTTTGCATTGCTAAAAGCATGTATGGACGAGACGACCCAACGACAAGTCACGACCAGCCTAATTTTCAATTCTCTCACTACTCAAACAGGGCTAATGCCAGTTTCATGTAGAAAAACCCTTTTTCTCCTGATGCCACTGACAAATTCATGGAAAACAGAAAAAACGGGGAGGTTACAAGCAGACGCACAGGGATCGAAACCAAAAGCGTCATTGTCTAGACTTACTCGACTTATTGGGAGGAATCTCCGCCGTCGCCTTCGTTGCCTATGGCGACCGTAACGCGAGGACATGGTGGTTCCAGTGGCTCCGGATAGCCTGAAAAGCATTTAAGTAGTATATAAGGAAAAGAAATTGGTCTCATATCGCTTCTTCCTCTTCTTCTTCTTCTTTTTCGTGCTAGCGAGCGTGAGACTGGAAAAGTGGACAGCAGTGGGATTAAGCGGGTGAAATGGAAATTTATTCTATTTTCCGATTTAGCCGTTATCTGGGTCAGAGGAGGCAAGTCGAACACGGCCAAGTCCGAGGGGAAACAACGACACCAGAGCATTTTTCATACGATCTACCTCCATCAGAAATCTTCCCACCTTTCCAAAAACCTAAAAAAAAACTCACTTTAAGGACTGTGGCTTCCAGAATTCGTCAGCATGATGCCAGAACCCTGGATCAAGTTCGAATCGGCTCAAAAAGTGATGGCCGCTAAGGACGCTTCGATAAACCAACGCAGAGTCTCCAGGACCCAAATTATGGTTCAAATCTCTCAAATCGGCCGATTTAGATACGCGATTACCATAATAGAGACAGAAGCACCGTCTAAGAGACGGTCCTCGATTTGAGAAGTCAATCGATTGATGGTTGAACTCGCCAACTATGAAATAATTTTGTTTAAATTACTGTTACTTCTAGGAAGAAGCAGAAGGCCGTCGCTATTAAGACCCACCACCCAAAAAGCAACATTATTTACCAGGAGGAGACGCGAGACCAAGTGAAAAGGTGAAGCGTTTTTTGTTCATCCTCTTAATGCCAAGTAAACAACAGCACGGCCTGCCTTCGGGGACAATGTTATTTACCAAAATGCAACGCAACTACAACTACCTACATTAAAAGACGAACATCGGTTGATGCGGAGAATGGAACCCTTCCACTGATAAGCCCAAAAGCCCATATAGAATGACGTCACACCTCAGGAGAAGTTATAAATTGTTGGTCTTGGCCAAACGCCCCAAATTTTTACCCGTGGGGCAATTATCTATGGTTGGACAGTAACCACTACAACAAATGTTCTCTCAGTTTGTCCACAAGAATTAAGGCTGGAGTTTAAAAGACGCTTTGATTAAACAAAACGGAAAGCATAAACAGCCCTGCGATTGTCTTCGAACCTGGAAACATTGAATGCACCCAACCACGGTGAGAAATGGGGTCACATACATACAGGGGCTGGACAAAGTAGCGGAAACACCCAAGCATTTTTGGCAACAGAATCCTTGAAAATGTTATAAACAATCAGGACTTGATAAGGTTTAATATTTCTAACAGATATCTAAAAAACGATTGGTTAGAACCTCGGCAGGCGATAGTGTAACAAAAACACAATCCCCAGACCTCAAAAAGTCAATGAATTTTGCACTTTGAACATGCTGAATATCTATGAATTCCTTCCATCAGCAGAAACACACCTGCTGGATTCGCCATCCGACTCAAAGAAGCTGGTGGAGTCGAGATCAGAGCTCATCATGGAGGAGGGAGCCTCGTAGACACTGGAACCTCCACCACCGCCACCGTAGATGCCACGCATGTGATGGAGATGATGGTGACGACCACCGGATGAGGAGACACTGGACCCCTGGGGACCCCCATAGATACCGCTGCCTCCGCCGCCGCTACCACCGGTGAAGTGGTGTCGGTAGTGGTGATGGTGATGCCCGCTGCCGCTGCTCCCACCACCACCACCACCACCGCCGTAACGACTACCTGTTGGGAAGAAGAGGGAGCGTTAAACCGACGACTTAAAAGGGTTTTATTAAAATATTCGGTGATTTGAGGGTTTTGAGAGAGAGTTTGGCAGCGTTTCGAGGTACTGCCTCAAAAGAAATGACTGCCACCTTTGAAGGAGAAGGAAAAACCTCGTAGGATAGACCTAAATCAAGGAATAACATTCCTCCATGTTTTGATTTCAACAAGATTTAAGTATAAAACACCAAAATAATAACTAGGGAGGAGGAAGGAACATGGCCGACAACTGTTAGAGAAAAGTTTCCTGTTTGTCGACATTCTTGGTTGACAAGCGGAGGGGCTTCGCGTCTACTGCCACCTAATGGATCGATGAAGAGGGAGAAAGCACCAATTATTGAGTTTGACCAACAAAAAGAAAACCAATCACAGATGCATTGCACGGCGCGACTGGCGAAATTGGTCGTTGGCCAAATTTTGTTCCTCTTCCAATAGTCACAGACACCAACTGCTGGCATCAAACGACACAACAGACACGCACACATACACGCGCGCAGCCATGCGCAATGGACAGTGGCCAATTTTACACCCCGGATGGGATCCGAAGTCTGGCAGAGTACTCGTCTGGTCGAAAATCGAAGTTGTCGGCTGAGAGAGACCGTCGGACTCTCTCGAATCGAATGGTTAGGCAGAATCGCAAGACCACAGCTCCTACAATCACTGGTGAGCTCCCCAATCCACAAAAACGTTTCCTATCAAGAGTTGCACAAATCTGGAACCTTAAGACAGAGAAACTTGATTGAATTGTCCTCTGAGGTCAGCACAATTGCACGATATCGTCACCGACCCTTGTGATATAAGACTACCAAGACGGCAATAGATAAAATGGCTCAGCTTCCATCGAAAATACCTCCACCGTTAATCATGAAATAGTCCTGGGCAAATTAGCACCTGCTTCTCTGCTGAATCCCGTGCTGTGGAAGCAGGAACTTAGCTGGTGATGAAAGGTTAATCACCTTAACGGTAAGGTGACAGTACACGGCATTAGTACGAGGTGGCAAAGTGCCTTTGATGGAAGCACCACTTTGTGGGTTCGCCTCTTCCTCTAGCAAAAAAAAACTAATGCAGATCACCCCTTAATGATTCACAGCAGCCTTCAAAGTGTTCAACGCTCCCTGCCTCTCTAGATCCATTCAGAGAATAAAATTTTTTTTCGGGGAGTGTGTTCGTTGCCTGGGATTTCCTGACCGGGAAAGTGTTCGATAAAAGTCGAATGGAGAAACGCTTGACCCCAGCGGCGGTAATGGTGGAGCCATTAAGGCCCAAGGTCAAATGTACACAAATCGGGAGTTTGTAAGTTGGGAGGGAGAACTAACAGGCACTTTGTGGTTACGGTGCGGTGACGACGCACTTTTTTGCGGCAGAACAAACTAAGATGCCCTTACAATCTGCAATAGCAGCAACACCCTTCTAAGAACCACCACCAGCTGTTCCGCAGAAATTGTCTCCAGAACTGCATTTTCATTCGTTGTCGTCCGCGTTGACTCCGTCAAGTTCTAGGAGCGTTCAAAGAATCCATGTGGGAGAACGAAAAACGTGCTTTCAAGCGCAGTTTTATCGACCCATGAAGGCATTCTCAGCTTACTAAACCCTAAATTTAATCTTTGATTGACGAACTACAGGAAGTAGAGAAGACGCTACGGTCTAAGCAGGCAACGGTTTTAACATTGAATTACATGAAAATACCAGTTTCCAGAAGTAGATTGATCGAAAAAGTTGAAAACACAAGGCACTTTTAACACACAAAACCTCGCAATGAAAATGAATCTTCGATTTAAGAACTACCGCAGCCATTAACTATTTTTAGCATTTTAGAAACACAAAACCTCAAATGAAAATGAATCTTCCATTAACGAACTACTGGAGGTAGAGAAAACGATTTTAGCAGCTAGAACACAAGCATTGACGACTTGAAAAATAGGCTTTGAATGCAAAAAAGCGAACGGAATTATAAACATTGAGTGGGTAGTGGAACGCACCGTGTTTGTAGTCATGGAAACTGCGGAGTGGGGCGATATGATCTGCAAGGAATGAAAAATGCTCAGCTTAGGGTAGACGGAGGAGCTATGCAAATTTAAACAGCACTGCTGACGAAGGAATTTCCCAATTTCAATTAGATAAAAGAAAAGTCTGCGGGCTTACCTTGTCCACCACTTTGAACAGATTCAGTGTCCTCTGTGCAGGTGTCACACTCATTCGCAGGTTTCTTGGAGTTCCCATTTAGTTTCTTTTCACCGAATCGGCCCTTGTCTAGGAGTTGACTGTGGATTCGAAATGTAAACCGGCTTAAAAGGCGAAGGCACTTGAAACGAGTGGAGGGAGAAGAGGGAGCTTACGTTCCGTCGCCGATTTGGGCTCCAGCGAGAGCTGCCAACTTTGCGGCATTTAGGCCTGAGCCTCCGTCAGAACTACCAGTACAGTTGTCATTGGAAACAAGCTGCAAATTTGTTAATGAATAAATAAGTTAATTGAAAGACAACAAGCGGACAAGCTGATTTATTTCCAAAACAGGTAAGGTAAGAGCGCTAAGATATGATTGTGAAAATGAGCACCCGAAGTTGATATTACAGAAGATGTGAGTAACATACCCAAGAAATGACACGGCCATTGAAGCAGGGAAGTCGAGCACAATCATCAGTGATTTCTTCCTTTACAACACTAGAATACGCAATTTAATAAGAAAAATTGGAAAAAGTATGAATACAGTCGAAATAGACGTTTGATCAGAGCAAATAAAACAGCTCACAGAACAAATTGGAATGAAATCAACATATTAACCAAAGAAAAATAGCAAACAACTCATTAAATCGATAAACAATATCAAAATACGATAAATATAAGAAACCTCGACGCCAATAAAATGCTAAAGGAGCACGCGTACCCAAAATCATCATCGATGGACTTGAAGAAGAACTTGCAATTGGGCTTATTAAGAGCCAATTTAAAATCCCCGAGTGTAACACTATCTGTAGGTGCGTTGAGTTTCACAAGATATGGCGTGTCTTCTTCATCAACGTAATAAATTACACGAGTTCCATCACTAGATGAAGCAGTGGCCATTCTGCGAAAAACAAAGAGATGTAACCTTGGAATCGTGTACCGCGCGTATGAGCCAGAATATACAAACACAAGTGAGTGTAAAAATATTAAAAAATACTTCACTAATTTGTCAAAAATTAAAATTCGCGGATAAATTTAAATTTTTAATCTAATTTACTCAGTTAACACTATAAAACACAATCATCTGAAATCATAATTATGCGAATATGGAAAAATCTCAGCGACAGTATTAATCTGTTTCAACATTTAGGCTTTTATTTTGCTTTTGTAAATTTTAAACAGCTTTGTACTATGCTTCATGGCCGTTTTAATTTTATAGCCTTCCATAAAGCTCCTCGTAGTTCTAAAGCCGTTTATTATTTTAAACAATTTATAAAACATGACCGTTGTTTGAATAAAGAAATTTTGTGTAGTATTGATCTTTTTGATTTGAATTCATCGCGCTAAAGTGAACACAGGTTTCCCATTAAATTATGAATCTGTTTTTAATTTATTTAACCAAAAGTGCCTAATCAAGTAGCGGTTTTTACCTTTGTATAAAATGTGTCTGGTTTTCTTCCTTATCTTTACTTCAATCACATGATTGTTTATATACTCCTGTAATATCATTTTCTATTCTGGTTTCTTAAAGAATATTTTACATTCATACTCTGTTTCTGGATCTAGGCAGTGATGGGCACCGTAGAAATATTCAAGAAACCAAAATTAACTATGTTAATCGTTTAAAAGTTGGTCTTGTTAAAATATCTCAATGGAACAAATGGTCTTAGAATAAGTTATCTCAACCCTTTCCAAGGTTACAAAACAGCATAAACACTGACGAATGCGTAATCTGAAAAAGCGTTAATTTTGTTTATGAAAAACTAATAATCTACCCAGGGGTTAGTGAAGTTTAATCAGCTCATCATCAATAAATTATTGAGGTAATATTAATTATATAATGATACTATAGTCTGTTTTCAAATCACTAATCTCAACGCTTTTGGTACAAGTAATTAACTATTTGTCTGGCAAAAGCTACGCAGAATTACTTCAAATAAATCCATCATATCACGAGCTCATAATATTGTCTTCCCATTTATTGACAGACTTCATTTCAAATAAATGTTGGGGAATACGTAAAGCGCACTAATGGATATTTGATTCGTCAGGCTCGAACATCCAACCATCGTCCAGGCCACTTCTGCCAAAAGCGACTTCGTAGGTCAATTGTCGACATGTGCCTGAAGCCAAGAAGCAAATTGAATTTTGAGGATATTTTCTGTTGTATCAATTTCCAGGGGCTGTTTCAGTGGACCTGCTAGTTTTCCCAAAGCCGGTCCCCTTCTGAAATTGATGGACATCATCTTCGCTATTCCTGTGGATAAAAAAGCTGATCAAACAACTATACACGAAGTCTGTAGGGCATGCTACACTTTTGCTGTGACAAATGTTGAGCCACTCGGCTCTCCCACTGCTATCTCTCCCTCCTCCACCATATGACAGACTTCTTCAAGTCAACAAAGTCTCCACAGGCTTGTTGGCCTTCTAGAAACGCCGATACGCCTGATGTTGCAAGGCCCGGCCTTCCCTTCGTTGGCACTCCCAATCCCACCGTCGGCAGAAATCATCGGCCTAACTCAACATCAAAGAGAAGACAATGACTGTTCTTCGGTTGAGGATGTCATGACGGTGGGGGTACAGATTCAAGAGACGGGCAAAGTACATGAGGACAACTTCGTTTTCGATCACAAGGAAGAGGAGAGTTCGACGGTGACCATCAAAGAAGCCACCAGTGCTGCCTCAGTAACTGCTAATCTCCACCAACTTCGTGGAAGACGATGCAACGAAAGCGAGATGCCGGCCTAGTGACTTTAAACTTCCTCTCATCCGTTTCTCGACAGTCCATGCAAAAATCAAGAAATATGAGCTTCATTATCGATTTTTTTCAAACGAATCAGCTGATTTTTCCAAATATCGATCAAATGGTTGATACATTCAGACTGCCCGATGGTTGGATTCTATTTCTAGCCGTTTGCTTGTGCTTCACCAAAGTTTGACGAGGTTGTTGTGGAGGACTTTTAAATTGGGATGTCTTTGTCCTTGACACCTACGATGGCAAAGAGAGCCGGGACCTATAGGATTATGGTGAACTCCCATTCAATTCTCCAGGTGTCAGTATTGAAGAAGCCACCTGATGACGCCTGCTTAATGTTTGAAGACAGAGTCGTAATTCCTTCAAGATTGCGTCAAGCAGGGCTTCAACAGTTTATCGCGGATGAAATCACTTTCTCGCGAATGCGTTTATTGGCCATGTCTGGATGAGGACACCGAGAGGATGGTAAAGGAATGTTACAGATGCCATCAAGCAGCGAAATTCCCTACTTGTGAACCCACGGCGCCTTAGTCTTAAACTAAATCAACCTGGATGCGCGTCATTCGTATTTCGCAGGACCAATAAATGGAATCTGGTATTTAGTCGCTGTTGATGCTCACTCAAAATGGCCAGAGATCGTTCCATTAAAGAAAGCAACTACTAGCGCTACCATGACTTGGCTAGATCGAATATTCGCGGCACATGGATCTTCAGAAACAGTAGTTCGAACAATTCTGTAAAGAGAGATTTATTGAGCTGACGGAGAAACGGGGACAAGACACGAGATATATTTAATACCACGACACCAGATTTCCCCAGACTCCAACTCCACACCACGCCTGGTCCTGCTGTTGGATATCTTTAATTTACCCAATCCTGTCCCGTGTCACCGTCAGTCAAGCTGGAAAACAACCCCCAGAAGATCGGAAGGAAAATTTAGCCTAGGTGACGTGATCTTCATTTGAAACTGCCACAACCAGCTCAAATGGACAGCATTGGTGGTGAGTTAACAAAAGGGCAATTTTGAAGAGAATACTAAAGGTTCCTACAATTCCTATCGTGGAACTTTGGCTATTCTGAAATTACCGACGCTTTTAAATTGGGCCTCTAAGGGCTCAAAGACACTGGCTCTTCGAAGATCGGGAAAATCAGGATGCTTCTAGAAAAAGGAAGAGTTAGATGAAACAGAAGGAGAAAAAGTTTGTTTTCCTCTAGGAATAAATGATTTTTTGGTTAAAAAATATAACTATGAGCAAGCGAAATTACCTCGTTCAGAATAAAGATCATACTATTTGACTTGAAGTACACCTCCTCTGCCGTCCATCCAGCTTTCTAATTAGCGTCCTTTTTCCTCAAAGCGCATAAATTTTGGGCACAGTCTGGACTCCGGTGATTGCTGAGCTGAGGATATGCAACCAAACTCCCTCTCTCTCTGTGGTTTTGTCCAAGCCAGTTAACCCTAGTTACCCTCATGCCGGCTCAGAGAATGTTGTTATCACGACAAAAAATCTCTGAGCTGATTCAATATGGGCAGGTTGATCAGGAGATTGATCAGAAGGGAACACGGTCCAGTTGAATTTAATGATAAGCCTTTTCTTAAAGAAACAACCCTTCTGAAGCTTATCATGTTTTACCAGTTGAGTTGAGAATGACAATTAAGCGTGGTTCAAACCATACAACTCGTCTTCGTCATCTTCACTAACTTCGAAAATTGATTTATGCATCGTAATTTCCTGAAAACAATTTTCAAATCGTCAGAAGATTATATTAATAATTTTCTAATTATCTTGAAACATAATTTAAATATCTTTAGTTTTTATTGTGTAACAAGTACAGATATTCAGGTCGTTGCTATGACGCCTCGCACTTCTTCGAATAAACTTTGGAGTTACCAAGTTACATTGGAGTTTCTTGTGGCCATTATCTGATGTAACGTTTAGCAATCGAACTGTTTTAGGCAGCGTAGCGCATCGTATTCTCGCCAAAATATTAGATATTTTTGTTAGATAGACTTGTGACAAGCGACGGACACCCCACCGAAAGTCGCTGAGAAAGAAAACTTATAGGAAAAGGGTTCTTCTTCGAGCAGCAATAATTAGTACCCGATTTTACATTCAGGAATTAGTTTGGCTACGATGAATCAAAACTGGGTGACGTATAACCAGGAGAATTCATCAAGAATCACGTCACCGATTTCGGAGATTTGATAAATGGCTTTATAACACTCCATTCTAAACATCATAAGACACGGCGGTACATATTACGACGCTTCAACGAGTCACTAACAATATTTCCACCCCCAGTGGTGATAGTTGTCAGATGAACCATTGTAATATTTTGACTTTTCCCACGATGAAGTGGATTACTTTTAACTGCGGTATATTTTTCACATTGCGTGTTTACCAATACAAAATAAGGCACAGAAAGTTGTGAAGTAGTATGTAGTGGTTCGTTCTTACTACAATAATCTCCAACCCTAGAGAGACAGAACCACGTTATCTCGTAGCGTACGAGGGTGTGTATTTTAGCACGCCGTAAGTTGTCTTATTATGGCTACGACTTTGTTCGGCTAAGGAGAACTCGTCGTTGATTGGTAGAGTGATTCCTTGAGTTGTTCCTATTGGGTAGCCTTAGTTGCGTTGAGAGACGTACGTTGGCCGTTGCTATTGGACGGCCTAAATCAGGTTAATAGGCATGCTGCATGTATTAAAAATAGACCATCATTATGGAATTTAACATAATTTAGGTTACTATCAAAAATAATATTTTAATCACTTATTTTACTTAAAATGTGTCAATGATGTATTATAAATTTTATGTTATATTAATATAATACATTGTTACATCAAAATATTATAGCATATTATATTGTATTAGAATGTATATATTATATATAATATATATTATAATATTTATGATCATACATTACATATATTTTGTACTATACTTCATCAGTATTTACAAAACACTCATGAACGTTACGAATGGTGCAGTAGTACAATTCATTTAGGTCTGATATACGATTGATGCAATTTTAAACACATGACTATTGTAAATTTTGGACCTTATTTGTTATTGGACTGCTATTTATTAAAATGCAATTGCCAGCTAATCGAGTTATTTTAACATGATTTTTGACGTTTGTGGTACGTATACACGAATCCCTGCTTGGCAGTGACTCGCAGTCTTGTGCAAAGTAAACTTGTTTCAGATGTCTAAATTCAAACAAGATGTTATAATAAAAATAAACTTTAGCTAATTGGTATTATCCCATTTGTCTCAATCTTGTCAAGGCGAATAGAGATACAGCACAGGTACATTTGACCGAGCTCAAATATAGCGTAATGTTGGCTTCCATCTAGGTGTGTACTCTTCACAGGGCACTGACTTGATGTGAGCCAATCTAGAGTCGTGGAGAAAATCTATGCTGTTATCAGTTGTAAGGCGCAGATTCTAGAAGTTCTTTTAGCCTGCTGCATTATCGAATTTCTACACTGAACCGTCACATCAAACTTACTGAGTCTCCTTACGCATATTTCACACAAACATTCTTGGTACTCTTCAGCAATAAACAGCATCATATGAGGAGATTATTGACATCTATTAGTGACAGTGGTGGTTTTCCATATGCCAAATTCAATTATGCGAATTTCACTTTTGTTTTCTTAAATACGTCTAGGTAAGGCACTCAGTGTCGAAGTTTGTGCGATTTATATTTTTACTCGTCTATGATTTAATTCAGCAAATGTGATTTTTGTTCGATTTCAGGCAATTTATTTAAATTTAAATGCCTAAGTAGATTCGACTTAAATAGATTCGACTCACTAACGAGTTGTACGGATCTACTAAAAGATTTCCATCTATTCTTCAATTTTCTGTCATTGACTTTCAAACGTGATGTAGTAAGAGAATTAGTTTTATAATTTTGGCTATAAAATTCCCAGTGCTTGACTATATTAAGGTGTACCACTTTTTCGTACTACTTTTATTTTACCTTCAGTGAGTTATATTCCTGATTTTCCGATTATCTTGAACCATAATTTAAATACCCTTCTTTATTATCTGCATAATATGTAGAGTTGCTTAAGTCGTTTCTATGACGCCTGACACCTCGTCCAATAAGCTTTGGAGTAACCACGCGTGTCGTCTCTATGGCCGTTATCTTACTTAACGTTTGACAATCCGACTATTTAGGTAGCATGGTACCCCGTAATTTGCAAAAACTGCCAAACTAATTCATGTGGTGGTAATCAACTCCCATTGGAATTAAAAACATAAAGGCCAATCTCTAAACGTGATATCTCATGGGAATTCTTCACATTATTGTGATTTTAAATTGTCTGACAACCACATATACGCGTGCTTATGCCTTCAAAGATAAATAATCACGCACGTTTATTTGTTTCTCATACAATTTTTTAAAAAATTGCTAGAATAATTTCAATAATTTTCAGTAATTTCTATTATACAAAATAGTGCTCCAAATGCTTACTTAGTCGTTTTCAATCATTATTCATTTACTGTTTTAAGTAATCGGTGAATGTTACTGTTGCAAGCGAGGTTTTTTGAGTAGCATATTCTTAATTCATTAATCTTCTCTCGTGCCTGCTGTTTATACTTCTCAAACCTAATATCAACTAAGGTTTCTTAAATTTTTATTTTAAAGATTTGAGGGCTCACATTTACATCCATCTGTTAAGATACGCCTTTGAATCACCTTTTACTGGATTTTTCCTCTTTTGCCTATAAGCTGTACTGCCTAGACCACCCAAGGCTCCTTTTACAGACTTAAACGGCACTAAGGTGAATGCTACCTACACCCTCTGCTTTTTGACCTTAGAAACAAGGCCCGAAAAGCCACCACTCCTTCTCCCATGTCCGATATTCTGTTTTCAAACCTAACCGATTCTTCTGGGCGCTGCCTTCAGCCTCTACGAAGGGAAAATGTGGAATCCTTGGAGAATATTGAGGGATCTTTGAGTTATGCTATTGGTGAGTTACAATATTTAGGCTGAAGTAGCATTGCAAAAGATTTTTTGTAAATCTCTGGGGACACAGTGACCAACGTATTTGTAGGATTGGTATTACCGGGTGTGTTAGTGCTGAAGAACTAACGCAACACGGTTCAGCTGAGTTTGGTGATAAACTGTTTCTTAAAAAAGCAGTCTTTGAAGAAGCTTACCCTACTCTATCGATCGAATTGGCACAGTGTTTGGGTTGCTTAGAAGAACGGGGATGCAGTAAGTAATAATTGTTGAATCCCTGGGAAGCTTTCCCATTGGCTCAAATAAGGGCCAATCGGAGTGGCTGAATTAGTATTTATAAAACCGATTTTGGTGTTTGCTAGCTCTTCGTGTGGAGTAATGAGGCTGCAATTAACGTCGTCTAAGATTCTGGCTATCCTGCTAGTGGCCCTGATTCTCCTAGGCGTCCTCATCATTCCTCTAAGGTTTCACAACTATCTGCCTGCCATAAACGGTATTGTCAGTTGCTACACTTGCTCTTCACCACCGCCCTTCATTGGGACCCAGCTCTACACAGCTTACTTCAAATTCAAACGCCAGACTCAGGAAATAGCTCAGGCGCTCTATCATATGGCACTGAACGCTCGAGACTCAGGTGAATCAAGAGCTCAGCTCAAAGATATGGCCTGTCAAATGGAAGCTCGACTCAACCTGATGAGTTATCTGGTGGGAGAAGCCGAACACCGGAGGGCAAGACTTCTGCAATTAGCTGATCTCCTTCAGTACCAACTACACCAGTTACAGTATCCAGCCGATTGTACCAAGACTAAGTTCGTCACCGCCAGACTTCCAGCATGTGGCTTAGGTTGTCAAGTACACCACGTGTCGTTGGCCCTACATAGGGCCTTCGCTCTCAATCGAACTCTCCTCATTCAAGGCAACAATTGGTTCGACGGGGTCTATCCCATCACGAATTGTCGGGAAGCCACGAAGGACGCCATTTTTCAGCCTGTCATCAATATGGGAGATCACATTGGTCCCACCTCACCACCAGCTCTCAGGAGGGATTGGGCGGAAGCCCTGAAAGACACGCACTCAGTACCCTACGCGTGGTTCAGAGGACAACTCATCCGCTTCATCCTTCGTCTCAAACCCACAGCCTTTAAAGAGAGCCTTGAAAAGGATCTAGAAGTTGACAAAGCCATCAGTCCACTCATCGGAGTCCACGTTCGTCGAACGGACAAGCTCAAACGTGAGGCAAAGTTCGTTCCACTCTCTGCCTACATGGATGCTGTTGATTGGATCTTCCGACGGCTGGAAATCGAAAGAGACCTAGCGCCGCCTTCAGTTCAGAAAAGTGGCAGTTTTCAGCGCACCGTCTATTTAGCTTCCGACGACCCAGACGTCTTCAAGGAGACCCACGAGAAATACTCCAGTTACCGATATCTCGGAGAAATCCGAAGCGGCAGTCATCCACGATACAGAAGTAGTCAGGAAGGTCTGCAAAGCATCATGTATGACGTCTTCAGACTGGCAAATTGTGACTACGTGGTGTGCACGTTTTCCTCCAATGTCTGTCGTCTTGTCTACGAACTCATTGTAAGTGACTTGCGTCACTATGGTGACAGGGGTAGTCATGTGGTCTCCGTGGATTTCCCCTACAACATCCACGGCCAACGCAATAGAACTTGGACTGTTATCACCAATTCACCAATCGGTGAGGCCAAACGTGGTGATGTTGTTGGAATTGCAAAGGACTTCCTCAACGGATCCATCCAGACAGACCGCGGTGGAATCCTGCCTGCTTATGGGGTGGAGGAAAACCTACAGATACTCCCGGATAACCTCAGCTAGCTTTCTCCTTCTTCTAGTGTCGACGTTAGTCCTTAAAAAATGTGTATTGTTATGTATGCACCGCCTCTTACACTTGTAATTTCAACTAAGCAAAATTTTCAATGATTCAGCTGGATAAGCTTCTTCAAGAAGCAGCTTCTCATCATTTGTAGCCGCTTTTTCCAGGTGTTCAAAAGGCCGTTCCCAAGCTAAGTGCTGTTTTAACTTCTAACTCTGCCATTAAACCCTCCAGTTCGCACCGTGTTATTTCGGGTACCCAACTTGTAACACGAACGTCTGCAACCATCCTCTTTCATTCACACAATCCTCCCACAAATGAATAGAATGTTTGGAAAAACTGATTATGAAACTTCCCAACTAAACCCAATTAAGAGCAAATTGAATAAGTGCCATCCAATCTGTCATGCTTTGACTGGTTGTTCGTCTAAGCTAGAGGTACAGACAAGGGCGCTTTACAAGTGCCTGGCCTGGGATTCTCTAGTTGTTCATGATTTAACAGGCTGCACCAATTAAAAATGGCACCTCATTAGACTGGGCCCTTGAGTATTGCGAGAATGCATCAATGCACTCCGTGTGGCGAGGTGCCCTTGGTAAAAAACTCCTACTGAATATTGATCGGTAGTTGTTATTAAATAGTTTCAATTTTATTTTAAGCTTCTATTGTCAAGAATGAATGAGAGTGTATCAGAGTAAAAGATGATGCAGTTGAAATAGTTTTGGTCTGTGTCTTCAATGGTACTGCAGGGGTAGTTGATCGGCAACTCGTCAATCGATATTGTCATTAAATTTTTACTTAGCCTGTTCCAAGAAAATTCGATACGTCCTTCAGATAATGAGTGCTTTATTTCAACTGAATTTTCATTCTCGAAACAATAAGTTTATGGCGATTTTCTCAAAGAATCCATTGATTTTTCCGGGAAACTATGTTCAGCCCTGGATATTGGTCGTGTGGTTTGGTTGGAAGTTTATATGGAACTAAAGTCGATACAGTAGAGACTGAGAGCAGCGCTCAGAAGAATCGGTTAGGTTTGCGAACAGAATATCGAATATGAGAGAGGGAGTAGTGGCTTTTCCAACCTTGTTCCTAGAAGGAAAAGCAGAGGGTGTAGGTAGCATTCACCTCAGTGCCGTTTAAGTCTGTAAAAGGAGCCTTGGGTTGTCTAGGCAGTACAGTTTATGGGCAAAAGAGGAAAAATCCAGTAAAAGGTGATTCAAAGGCGTATCTTAACAGATGCATGTAAAGTGTGAGCTCGCAAATCTTTAAAATAAAAATTTAAGAGACCTTAGCTAAGATAAGGTTCGAGGAGTTAAAACAGTAGGCACGAGAGAAGATTAATCAATTCAGAATATGCTATTCAAAAAACCTCGCCTACAAAAGTAACATTCACCGATAACTTAAAACAGTAGATGAAAAATGATTGAAAACGACTAAGTAAACACCTGAAGCGCTGTTTTGTGTAAAAGGGTTGAGATTATTTTAATTTTTTAAAATTGTGTGAGAAACGGATAAATATGCGTGCTTAATTATCTTTAAGCACAAGCACGCGTATATGTGGTTGTCAGAACAAATTGAAATCGTAATAATGTTAAGAATTCCCGTAAAATTCTACGGTTAGTTGCGAGAAGTGCACCCAGAACTCACAAAAAAAATTGCACAAGGAAGACTTGTATCACCAAGTTCGTGGAGCGATATCTTTTCCACTCTTTCGCATACTGTGCGCTTATCCGTTGCTAAATAGTTGACAATGCCTATATATCACTACGAAGACAATGATAGCAATATTTGGCGCTATGAATTTGATATTTTTCCAGGTAAAAGTAGATCGTACCATCGAAACATTATATATTCAATATAACTGCAACTCTGATGGAAATTAAGCTGACGTTCAAGCATTTCCACCCGATGAATATTTCGTCTTGTTTCGAGATTGTTCCTGTTCTTCAATTCAATAGTCCTCAATGTAGACCTTCTTTCAATCTTCGCTGACCCACTTATCGAGACTATAGCATTTTTGGGATACAAGTTCCAGTAGCTTCTCCCCTGTTTGTCTTCTGACCAAGGCGTCGTCAATCGAAAACTCCTGGCAGTGTTGGATGCTTTTCAAGTATTATGCATCGGAAAACCGTTGCCGCCGCCACCACCATCACCACCACTTTTGGGCCGATGTTTGCAAGTAAAGCCTGGGTCAGTTTTGAAATCGGCACCAAGCTTCATTTCTAGCCGGTTATGGAGTACCATGATGTGCCAAAATTGAAAAAAATCTGCAATTAACTGGACTTTGGTCACAAAAATCGACTTATATATCGTCTGCCACGATACTCTGACTGTCGCGTCGGGGTCCTTGTCCAGGAGAGCCATGAGTTGGGCTCTAACAGAGGATAACTCGGGGTTCTTAATGCCTAATAGAAAAATAAGACTTTGAAGGTTATTATAAGAGAAACGGCTGAAATGGAAATCGGAGCAGAGTTTTTGGACTCTGTTTGCGTAGTGTCTAACATTTCCTGCAAGCTCCATCGTAACTTTGAAGCACTGGAACCGACATTAAAAAGAGACTTCTCGTTACAATTTTAGATCCGCAGAACTCCAGTAGTCTCACCGAATGAGAGTCCCACGGGTTTTCTAGGAAGAACAAAATTAACAAATGCTTCATATACTGCTTTATGAAAATTAAACGATTTTTTGTCGATTCCAGCATGTCAAAAGACTGAACGCATAATATCTAAGAACCGTGTATCCATACCGGAGAATTGTTCGAAGATAAATCGAAAACCGGGATCTGGCCAACAATTTCTCCTGGAAATTTCGTTTGCACTTTTTGATGAGTCAGGCAGTTATATGTGAATTTCCAGGAAAAATATTTTGCTATTTTTAATAGTACTCAGTAGCTAACAAGTAGCATCCGTTACCAGAAGGTCAACAACAGCCAATCAGAATTGACCTTCAGATTCTTATAAATAGAAGCCTATTGAGTTAGTTACAATTTTAAGTTCTTCCTCATAGGTTCACATGTCTTGGATCCAGTTAATAGTGCATTCTTACAAACTCGCCTCTTGTTCATTGGTAACGATGGAAACCCGTTTTTCCTAGCTTTTATAAAAGATCGAGCTATCAATAGCGTTCGCACTCTGGCATATCTATAATCCTAAGCAGAAACAAGCGTTCTTTTTAGGAGTAATGAGGACACATTTGTTTACCTTTTTTCAAGATCCAAAAAGTATTCGATTCCTGCGATTGAAAATGTAACAATTGGCATTTTTTGCTTTTGCATCGAACCAATCATTGACAAGTTTACTAGCGACTTTTAAGAAATGGAATGTGGCTAACTTAAAATAGATATGTCCTTGAACTGCTAAATCGTTTAAAAGTGACAACGTCATAAAAATACGTAAATTAAAGCGATTCTACTTGATCCTCCTGTAAGAAATGAACAAAAATAACTGAGAAATAAAAAAACACATTTTAAATTTAAAATCTAATAAATAACATTGTTATCAAGGGTAAAGTACCCTATAACCATCAAGTAGCAACCAGAATTATCTATCTCGATGTGATCACTAACTCAGTCACCAACAACAACCAATCAGAATTGGTCTTCTGTTGCCATAGCGGAAAAAGAGTGGTTTGCGCTGAAACCAGCACCTGTAGGATGGCCTACTTTGAATTTCTTATCATCCACCTGTTTGCCTTAGATAGCTCTTACTTGCATCGTAGCCTTACTCTCCGTTGTTTCTTTTCCCTCTGAAATTGAGGTTGCAGAATTGGTGAAAATCAAGAACACCACGGGAATGTATAAAAATGAAGAAGTTTTGGGAGTCTAAATATTTTGCTCTCGAGGCGAATAAAATAAAACACCGACGTAAGCCAAACTACACAAGGTTATAATCAAAGAATCGATTTAAACAACACTGGGAATATCTCAGTAACTATCACATAGAACAGTTTTGAAGTTTTAAAATATAAATAGCTACAAATAGGAAAAATAATGTAACATTGAGGCAACTTGGGGTTTGTTTGAGTACGGAGGTTTGGGCCTTTCATGGGATCCCAAAAGTGGTGATGCTGAATCACCAGGGCGATCAAACGATAACTCAATGATGGTTCCAAACCAGCATCTCGAAACACCGGACTGGTGGTTTTCTCCTCATATTTAAGCTCAACTTTAATAACCAGGCGATACTATCAATTGCCCTTGGTAACAAATCATTTGGAGATTTTTATTTCGTAAAAATTGACACTTAGACTTTTGATTCGTCTCAAGCACAGCAACAATTAGGAAAACATTTCGGCTGTTCACCTCCTCACAATTAGCATGGGAATCGTTCTAAAAATACGCCTACATGCACGTGAGCCATGCGTGTCCATTTCGTCCGCTAATGTTGTTTCTAGTCGACCAAAAGTACAAAGACCAGAAAATAGAAACATTTCTCAAGTATGAGGCGCTATGCTACCTAAATATTACGATTAGTGAACGTTACGTTCGATAACGGCCACAAAAGGCGGACTCGCGATAACTCCAAATCTTATTAGACCTAGTGCAAGGCGTCATAGCAACGACTTAAACAACTGTACATATTTTTCAGATAATAACGAATGGTAAACAAATTATAGTTCAATATAATTAAAAATTAAAAATAATTTCATGGAGATGCAACAATAAATGAAGATACTGTAGTTCAGAAATCCAATCTAAAGATGGTCCTCTATTTATAGCAATCCTATCTGCACAAATAGAAATAGTGCGCAGATGTATTTGACAAATCTAAAGTACATCAGCATGAGTTGAGCATTTTTACTTAATAACCGTCCAGAAATCTGCTATTCTTTTTACTACAAAGATAGAAAAACTGGTTTAAAATTGCTTAGTGCTATAAATTCGAAAAAATTGGGAGTCACTGCAGCCGATTTCATCAATAAAACCAATTGTTCGTAAAAAGTTTGATCACAGAATAAACTCCTGACTTTAAACCACGTGACCGTGGCTTCCTGAGCCAAATTGACAGCAATAATTGGTAAGCTGTGCCATCGAAGCAGAGTTTCAGCTCTTACAAGATTTGCTTCTTACCAAATTCAAATCTGAGTTGCAATCGTACTAATGACATCAATCATCTCCCTAGCATGAATCTAGGCTCTATTTTGTTTAATTAACATTCTCTTTTGGAGATTGGACAAAGAATTCTATCTCCCATCCAAGTGCAAATGCACTCTATCTAGCAACTGAAACTGGACATTTGCGAAGACAAATTAACCAACAGCCTACGCGTAATTGCACTGTGGGTTGTTTGGAATTCTTTGTTTTTAATTTTCTAAACACCACATTGGAAGTAAAAAAATAGGCCGGCTAATTATTCATGCCAAAAAAATTAATTGTGGCTTACTTCGCCTTAAAATTCGTGATTTCTGCATTCCAAATTAACCAGCAGTCAATCAGGTATTCAATCAATAGATCACGTGACTTGTGAAGAATCGTGCTTTTACTGATTTTCACAACTGGCTATCGATCGATACATTCACGTTTTGATCAATGAAAAGCAGCTTCTTACCCAATCAAAATGGAGGAGCCCTGTAACTCTCCTTCTCACTGGTCGTTTTTATCCGGAATCGAATTTGCTCGTTTCTGGCTTGTAATAACAAATAAAAACCGTCTGCTTAGGTACACAAGAACAGAATATTCGGATCTTGATTGAGTAATAGGAAATAGGCTTCAAATTTACCTCGATTATAATTGGTAGAAATTTTCATGGCCCTAGTTCCTATTTTCATCCAAATCGTCTCTAGGACAAGTTTTATTGTTAGGCTTAACTCACGTGGTCTCCAGTCAAGCTTACTATGTACAGTACTTAACAGAATACAAATGACTTTAACAAATTGCACTTTGTCGTCATTCCAATTACGCAATATTATGTTTCTCGTACACTTAAAGAGCTTTCATCTTAGTTATGTTAGTTTTCATCGCCAACGTACATGAACTTGAATTTAACACCAGAGGACCGATCGATCCATTCAAGCGCTGAACTAAAATTTCATTGGCCTAATCAATCACTGCAAATTCTCTTTCATCCAATCAAAATTGAAGAGCTTTGCAACTAAGTTTCCCATTGGCTATTTTTGCAGAAATAGAAATTTGCCTTTTCTTCCCTGTAGTAACAAATAAATAAGCGGAACGGAAAAAAATTTGGCTCAAAATGAGGACAATCCTCACAGCTTTAGGTCCAGATTTCACTTAGGCCGCGTTTAATTGATACATTTAGCTCACGTGATTAGCAGACAGTCATGCTGTGCATTACATTTAATCGGACCCAGAAGGCTCTATTAGGTTTTATTTGGTCCTCAATCAACAAACTTTGAGAATATTCTTTAAAATGTGCATTTTCGGGAAGGAAGTGGATCCTACTCCTGATTGGTTGAAATTGGATGAGTTCTTGGACCTCAATTCTTTTATCCAATCAAAATGGAAGAAATCTGTAACTATGATTCTCACTGGTTCATTCTTCGAAAAAAGCGAAAATTCTATTCCTAAATCGTATTACCAAAACTTTGTTATTCAGGATGTATAAGCACTGAGTAGTCTGTTAGTTACTAGAAGATAAATTTTAGGGCTCTAAAATCACTTTAACCACCCTTTTAGTTGTGTTAACAAGATTTGAGTGGAAAAAATCCAGATTGTGAAAATATAAATCGGAACGAATTCTCATAAATTTTGCTTAAAATTCCCTCCCATCGTTTCCACAAAATGTTTAATTGTTACACTTAGCTCACACTTAATTGCACCCTGGAGGTTTCGATAAATTCGATTTGGTCCCCCTTCCAATAACATCTCACAGACATCGTTTAATTACGTTAAAATCGATATTTTGGAGAGAAAGTGGATCTTAAATCTGATTGGTTGAGATCGTCAGCTTTCGAGTATCTCGATTTCACACCTGGGTATCGATTGATCCATTCACGTGCTGCTCGAAAATTTCGACCAATCAAAATCAGCGAGCTCTGTAACTCACCATCTCGTTGTTTTTTGTTTCGAAAATGTGAAATTTCCTTGAAAAGACGTTAGACTAGTCGTGTGAAACCACCATTGCTTTCGTTGTTTCCTGCTCTGCGTTTCCCACTACACAAGATTACTCCACTGTTTGCTAGCGTTTGTGATTTGATGAAAATAAAATCCTTTAACTGTTCATAAAAGTCCTTCAAGAATGGAATGAACTTTGCTCAGGAAGAGTATTAAACGTTTAAACAGTTCTCTGCATCTTAGTAGTTCCTATGCAGCAGTTCATCCATCTAAACGAGTCTAATTTATCTAGCATTGGTTTTTATTTCACCTAAAATGTAATACTGGATGTAAATACCAATGGGATTTCCGCTCGCAAGAACGAAGTCGCAAAGAACAAAGATCGATCAAAAAATCGATAATCTCACTGGAGTGGATCCCTGCGCACAACGAAAAATCAATATTTATTTTTAAAATTTGCGTAATTTTCGTGATAGGAAAATATAAATACTAAAATATTTACTAACTCAAAAATCAAGTTCTTGCATAGCTTTTTTGAGCTACGAAGATTTACGAGGGCGATTTAAGTTCCCAGATTTTTGTAATTTATAAAATGCTTCAAGAGGCATTTACCTCTCTTTTCGAGGTCTATGGAAAGCAGATACTGAGAGATAAGGTTAAAAACCTTAATCTTCTTGGTATAAATCGAATAGAAATTTTATAGATTCATTGATTCAAAGAGATCAGAGAAAATGACCTTGAATATGGCAAAATCAACAGCATCTTCGTCGAAGTGACCACAACTGAAGCGGTCAAAATTGGCTTTAATTGATTTGGGTATTTATGGGTCCTTGTTGACAGTCTACGTTGGTGTACGAACTAAGCCTGAGTCATCTCAAATGTCGCCATAGTTATGGACATCCAGCATCCAGCTTATCCTAATATCATTGACAGATAGTTATTTATCTAACCTAAAAATGTAGGTTAGGTCAGAACTTAAATCAAAAGATTCTTTGATTTTTTAACAAGATCTGGTCTATTCGATATGAATTTTGGTTCATAAGTGGGGTTGCAAGAACACGACTAATGTTGACGGATCACATGTTAATTAGTGTCCGTAGGACCGTCCTATAACTAAAACTGTGCACATGTGCTTCGAGGTTCAAAAAAAACCACTAAATAGTGTCCCCACAGGTAAATGATTTCGACAGACTTTTTTCAGACCCTATATGCAGTGCGCATCTGCGAAATCGGGCCCTCGAAAATTTGTGCAAAAACACTGATTATTAACGTGGAAATGAACTTCTAGATGTGTGCGTGAATTTAAAAAAACGAAATTAATACTAGCGATGAAATCCAGGCTCTAATTCAGTCCATTACGCTCGCTGACCGTAAGTGGGAATCAATAAAATCGATACACAATTACTACTGACCGGTGGACAAATGGGCTGATTTACGAAAACTAACTTTACATTTTTGAGTTTCACTGATGAATTAACATCAAGTCACTGAAACGAAATAACTCGAATGTACACAAACAATGCTAACAATTATCGCAATGTACTAATGTGTGCATTGACGCAAAACCATTGGAGAAGCTACGACTATGAGTCTTGACGAATGTGGTATGATTTATGATGTGTGTGGCGTGCTTCCAAAGAACAAGAACAAAAGAACTTCACTTCGGCAGCGTGTAATGCAATCGTCCTTGCTGATGATGCGAGCTTAGAAAAATATTAAATGCGCAATTGCAACCAAACCAATGTTGGAAAGAAGATACAGCCGTCTTAACTTTTAGTTTCGTTTAGCTCGGAAAATCCTTTTATTCGCCTCGAGAGCAAAATATTTAGACTCCCAAAACTTCCTCATGTCCATGCATTCTTGCGGTGTTCTCGATTTTCGCTACGGCAACAGAAGACCAATTATGATTGGTTGTTGTTGGTGACTGAGTTAGTGATCACTTCCAAATAGATAATTCTGGCTGCTACTTGATGGTTATAGGTTAGATTTTAAATTTAAAAATATGTTCCTTTATTTTAATTTATTTTAGTTTATTTCTTACAACAGGATCAAATAGAATCGTGGGAATGGAATACTTTTTGAATCTTGAAAAAAAGGATAAATAAATGTGTCCTCATTACTCCTAAAAAGAACACTTTCACGTTTCTACTTAAGATTACAAATATGTCAGGATGCGAACACTTTTCGTAGATCGACCCCTTATAAAAGCTAGGAAAAACGTATTTCCTTCGTTACCAATAAACACGAGGTGAGTTATTTATGCAAGATGAGAAAGTTGTAAGAAGCCACTATTAAATTGACCCTTGATAAGTAAACCTACAAGAGTTTGTAAGTCAATTCTAACTTGCTTGTTGCTAGCTTTATCTCGTATTTTCGTACTTGAAAACAGTTTTATTTATGTAATTTGGAATTCGAAGATGCCTTCTATCAATTTTTCCAGCTACTTATATAAATTTCATGCAGCAAGACGTTAAAATCACCTCGATGGGTCTAGTATTATAACCTTGATAATTTTTGGGCGACAATTTTAAATATCAAATTGTGGGGATCGAATACTTAGCATTCTCTCTTTGAGTCACAAAAAAGTATATGAACTCTTCCCTCATTATTCGGTTACGGATAAACAAAATCCTATTTCTTATGAAAAGAATCCTTCTCTTTTCTATTTAAGATTATAGACCTGTCAGTTCCAATACTATTCCTACATCAACCTTTAATAAAAGTTTGGAAAAACGTTATTCCGTGTAATCAAGAAATTGCAAGAAGAAAATACCTCCATTTAATTAAGACAAACAATTTGTAAGGGATTAAAACGTTCTAGAATTTCTCACATTAAATAAATATAAGAATCTCAAGCCTGTGAAGGGATACAAAAAATATTTATTTAACTCCTTTGGAACCACAAATAAACTAAGAATCCTCTTGGCTTTTAGGTTGCAGCTAAAGCTTTGATCGATTATCCAATTATAAGATTCTAACATCCATTGGTGGACGTTAATTAAATAACAACCGCGAAACTTGATTTCATCTCGAAAATTAGCTCCAGTCAAATAATCAGTGGCAAAACGATAAATCCGCAGTGAGGCCAAATAAACAAATTTGACGCTGTGTTCGCAGCTGAAATAAACGAAAATTAGGTGCGCTTTATCGTTAAGTGAATTAATGAAGTCAAATGCGTTAAATTCGCATGCATTTGACACTCATTTCAATTTGATTGATGCTATAAATTCAATGGAAAGGTCAAATGCACAGTTAAAATCTCACGGTAGAACTAGACCATTTCTCGGTCTACTACTACACAGGAAGATCGATAATTGATACGAAAGGGGAGTTGCTTTGGCCATGAAACAAAGGGCTTCTTTTTGTTAGCAAGTCGACATAAATTATGCGGAAGCATCACGTTTCGGTCGATATAATGTTCCAGTATCCTGAAACGAGGTAAACATGGAATCGTAGCTAGACACTGCGAAAATGAACGCCCTACTTTAAATTAATTTGTATGTCTGTTTGACTTTAGCATTTCAATCGATACAACCACTCAATTTCTACACAAGCTGGGGCTAAAACGGCACTTTATTTAGCGCAAAGGACTTCGAAAAATGTGTGGGCATCTGTGACTCTTCGAAGGGTGATATAATTGCCTTCCGATTTCTTTCGGCCATCGGAAAAACAGATTTGTTAAACAACTGGTTGAGAGATTTATACGAGTCAGTAGCTTAAGACCACCTCATTTGGAATGGAAATTTAGACTTCAAAAAAGTCACAATTTAAGATTTTATTCATGCTCAGTGTAACCCGATTTGTGGGCGAAATAGGAACAGCTCGGCTGATCTAAAATCGATTTCTAGGCGTCACAACAACTACCACAAAACCTCCCGTTGCCCTAACACGCTCCCCCAAATCCTGGAAGGCGGGAAAAAGACCCAAATTGTGTAGAAAAGGTGGGACTTCTTCCGTTATGAACAAATCAACCGCATAATGCTATTCTCATTGGCAACACAACAGTAGTAGTGGTAGTAGCAGCGGCGGCAGCAGCAGCAGAGTTTGGTTTGGTTTGGGGGCTAAAAACGGGGGTGGGAGGTGTAAGTAAGGTGGCGCTCCCCTATGTACAACGGAGTCAGTCCGTGTGTGTGTTGAGTGATGGGTAAATAGGTCAGTAGATAAGACGTAGTAGCAAGAGCATTGTGGGAGGGCGGGGGGGGGGGTTAAGGTAAGTGAAGCAGAGCAAGTAGAGCGCTATGTAGCAGTAATCATCATCATCATCAGCACCATCATCTTCAACACCACTGCCAGGCGAAATCGTTTCACAAACCCGCCCAATCTCCATCTATATCGGCTTGTAGAGAACCGTTGAGACAAACTTCTGGCGGTATCTTGAGATTGCCGAAAGCACAATCACTCCGTCCTACAAGAAAAAAAGTTATTTATGTTTCCCAAATCCGGATGGATATATCAGAGTTTTAGAGTCTTTAAGGAGCGAGAGAGGAGGGAGGTTTTTGAGTCCACCTCTCGAAATTTCTCACCGCTCTCGTCTGACTTGTTGTTCGCACAACGGATAGGTAAACACACGGGATTGTTTGTGCAGGTTCTTGAGAGAGAGAGAGTGAGTAAATAAAGGCTCGCAAGGGGACACGGTTGTGCACTTGGACTATGGCCAATTCAAGTTCCACGATCGCAGTGGCTCATTACTACTAGTCAGAAATGAATTCCTTCCCGTTATTATCTGCATATGACACTTGGCACTTCGTCGAGTTACTACGCGTCCCGTCTCTTGTAGCCGTCATCTAACGTAGCGTTTACTAATCGTTCTCACTGCCACAGTGATCAGTGATAAGGAGACAGAGATCAAGGAGACTAGAGCACTGAAGACGACACTTTTCATGGGCCATGAGAGCGAGAGAAAACCAGCAAGTGTGCCACGCCCACACAACACCACGTGTCAGACTCGGTGACCTTGACCCTGTCAAACGGCATCAGCCAGACAGCAGCCTCGTCAGACTGTCTAGCAGGTCACACCCCCGCAAGACATACATGGAACGAGTGCATTGATCGTAGTAAACGCTTCGGCACAGACACATCTCCTCTTTTCCCTCTTATACGGGGTGGTTGTCGTGTTTTGGAGAACTTTAGTGCGACTGGGTCAAGTCGAATAAATCAGTGATCTCACCAGATTTTAGAGAATTTCGGCATCTCTACCAGATGTCCTCCACTCCAACCAATCCTCAGAAAGCGGCTACTCCGGATCCCTTCCCTCAGGCTAACAGTGGTGGTTATTTCTGAATAAAACGACTTGACTACGGAACCGGCTTTATACAATCAAGGAGGAAGGTCTCCAGCTGAAACGCACTTATGGGTGGCTGGAAGGTACGCACAAAGACTACCACCCTTTGAACAAAGAAGACCACTAGAGAAACGGGTTCAGCATCGGCTGTAGTTAGAAGGGATCCCCCTACGTGATTGGTTGGGCGAGACGCAAAGCGGAACTTGCCTTGATGGAGAGGGCGTACATGTGGTTGAGCATCACGTGGTTGGGCTGCGGCAGCAGGTTCGGGTCGCATTGCGCGTTCGTGTCCCGGTTCAGAATCACCTGCACACAAAAGAAGGGAAAACAAAGGATTGTAAATCGCCAACTTAACCTTCGGATTAGTATTCCTAGAGGGAGGATCCCACACAAAGCAGGTAGTTGACCAAATAAGCCGCCGATTCGCTCTACCTCCGCTCAAGGTGAAAGGAGTGGAAGGGGGGTTAGGTTAATCCCTTGAGAACACACCTGCAGTGCCTTCAAAAAGCAGCCGCTTCTTTCAGTTCCTTGCTTAACCTTGGATAAAACCGATTCTTTGACTAGGGTTGGTGTTAAGTCTTTCAGACATGGAAAATAGAGGAGGGAGGGGATTAGGTTAGAGACGTCAGATCTGTCAATACAGTGGTGCTTCGTTTATCGGTTCCTTATGCCGTGCACACAAATCGCTTTTTCTATTTTAGACAAGCAAATTGGAAGCGAATCAACCATGTAGTGGCATTTATCAATACAGCGATGCTCCATTCCGAGACGGCAAAGTACGGAATCTTCTTCAAAGCACCTTCTGAACCTCTAAGACGTAAATCCACGACATTCGATGTAGCAAAGGGCCAATGCTGACACCAGGATGTTTACTAGGAGAGGGATTCAAGGTCTTGGGCTTCCACCGTTCATGATCTGTAGTGGTTTTAAGACGCAATTGTTTCTCCCCTGTTTGAACGGTTTGAAGTAGGTTCCGTAGTGCGTAACTAATTTCAGACACCAAAAGTGGATGCTACATAACCAATTTCAAGCCCGCCAGTAAGATATCGATAGGGCAGTGTCTCATAGACACCAAGTAGTGGAAGAAATAGTATTTCCCAAGGTGACGGACAATTGGAGGCCATGGGTTGGCACTGTCGAGGACATTTGCAAACCACCAGTAGCGATTTCGAAACACACAGCTGCTTCTCTCAGGCAAAACCCATTGGACTTCTATGCGACAAATGACACAATGGTGGGCACCAATCAGTCACTTGAAGCCCACCATTGTGTCATCTGTGTCTTTCGTGGTGATGTCTTGGCCAACGAAGACATTGTTTTGCACAGCACCTATCTGACGCGAAATTGGCATTTCTAAAATACTCATAAACAGTCCTTCTTTCAAAAAGGAGGCAAATTTCCAAGAAATGCTATCCACGCTATTCATCACGCAACCCTCACCATTTCCTCGGTTGAGAGCAGGCAGTAGTCTGGACTAAATGCTTCCTTCAGTTGTCCTCTTAGTTGCTAATTTGAGAGGAGGAGGAGGAGGAGGAGTTAACGTGGTTTGCCTGCTCCTGGCAGTTTAGCAGATTTCAAGTGTCGATTGCACAAACATTAAATACACATCTCTTAGGGTAAAAGGAAACGCCTTTCCAGAGACACCACCAGTGCCAATTTTAACGACAACGTGGAGATTGCATGATGACTTCCACCACCGCCTGATTCATCAACATCATCATCATCACTGCTGCCCAATACTCCTTCTCCCCATCGTCTTTGAAAACACGAACTGGAGGCCACCAGACTGGAGGCTGTGGTGGCTAGAAGACGCTAGTGACATTACAACACAGCGGATTCCCTCCACACTCGTGAAGATCTCCAGCAAAAGAGCAAAAAAGAGCTCCAGGATCCCACCCACGGAATATGGGCTTTGTCGACGCGTGAATGGAAGGCTTCAGTCCCCAACACGAAACTCTAATCAGGCGTTGCAGAGACCAAACTCGCACGAACAAGGTTGCCAATCAACTTTCGCGACAACCAGATCATCTTAACTAGCCGATGGACTGTCATGTCATCGAGAATGACACCAGTGGCCTCTTTCTGGCAATATTCGCCTTCATCTCTGATATTTTACGAAGCGAAGTTCACTAAAACCACTTCATGAGGGGAACACAGGAAGTAGTCATGGAAACCAGAAGGAACATTAGCCACTTGATGGGCCAGTGAGTGGGCTAATTACTATTTCAAAATAATACAAAAATCAACCGAACACCCAGCAACCGAACACACAGTTGAATTAGGAATTGGCGCCTTCATTCCCAAATACGTCTCCAAACTAACTCGCAGTGTTTCACACCACCCAAACAGGACGAACGCGCTCTACAGCTGCCCCTGACCTGCCAATTCATCAATAATGCCAGCAGTGGCAAAGTTACCCTGAGGTTGTTTACCACATCCTCAGTTGAAATGATCAACACTGTGAGAACGGGCGGTGAGTGGAATCCATCGCATGGCCAGCAACCACCAAAAATATGGAGGAGTCTATGGTGGCTGCTCAGTGCTCCTCTGAGTAACGAGGGTGAGGTGTTTCCCAGTTTTCTCCGAAAAATAATTAACATCCTGAAATTGGGGATGCAGGTAGAGCAGTTTAGCCTTGCAACTGAGGATTCGGCATAAGCACTGAGAGAACGCAGTTTGAACGTCTTTTAGAGCACAACTTTTCAACTAGGAAATTGCACTTCATTGGCGATTTGAGTGGAACCACCTAGTAGGCAAGAAGGGGATAACGTGATTTGACTTCCTTGACTTCCTAACCAAGATTGCACATCCATTGTGATTAAAGAAAGCGATTTCGCAAAACCACTATTAACACCAATTAAGCACAATTTTAAATATACTTTGTGGCTATTTTCGTTTCTAGATGCGTTAAACGAGTTCACGCACACTAGGCATCCTCCGATAAGAGATGATGACAACAGCGAGAATGGACAATGTCTGGAACCCCCCAGCTTTCCCTTCAACTAACTGGAGGCAACGTGGCTAGAGGAAGTTCGTAACAACAGCAGACGATCTGATTACCCCCCCCCCTACGTCGCATTCGTCAATACACCTGAGCCCGATTGACTTCGAAACACCCGTAACCAATGAAATCCCTTAACACCACCTGATTTAGCCAGACAACCGGCAACCTAGACACTGGACATAGTGCTGCACAGGAAAGCAGTCATTTGACTGGATGTACCGAAGCCGCAGCCTTCGTTACAGTCGCAGATGCGCATCCTGCCTTTACACCATGTGAAAAATGTGATTTTCTCTTATTTTCGACCTCCGGCAGGCGAGTGTACTTTTAGAGACAGCTCAAAGAAGCACTTAATTCAGACTGTTGTCTTCTCCCAACTGTAAAACATGGTGGCGGGGTTCTGTGATGATGATGGTCTGGGGTGTCATTTCTTGGAAATCCCCCAGCCGAGACTACTTAGGAGTTTCAGCGGGCGACGAAGTCCATCTTATGGTTGTTCAAGAACTGTTTCCGAAGGGGAACGCCATCTTTCAGAATGATAATGCAGCACCATTCCACCATACAGCGGTTAGAACATTCTAATGAAGTTGAACATCTCAGCTGGCCACCACCACACTCATTATTGGGGAGCATTTATGGCCGATTGTAGGGATTCAAGTAAGGAGACGTCTGCAGAAGAATGGGGACTAAAATTCCCTTGAAACTACCAATCAATACCTTGGAGAATCGACGTTGTAAGTGCTGCAAAAAGTGAACGACCTACCCTACCATACAAAAGTACATTTTGTTGATTTTTTAAGGTGTTTCCACTATTTTGTCCAATCCCAGGGAGTATAGTCTTCCACGTCCACCCTAGAATCTAGACGGAGTGCTGCACCGAAACGCAGTCATATGACAGGATGTATCAAGGTTGCAGCCTTCGCTACTTTCGCATACACGCTAATCGTGTCTTTACATCACGTGGCGAGCGTGTGATGCACACAGCAGCAACAGCAGCTGCTGCAGCGGCCAGGAATTCGGGTGTGTACGCCCCTCACAGTGCGTGTGCGTGTGATTGTGTGGGAATGAAGCCAGGTGACTTGACTAGGCCCCGAATGCTGCGTGGCGTTTCAAAAGGTACTGCCTCGAAAGTAATGACTGTCACCTTTGAAAGAGAAGGAGAAACGTCGAGGTTACTGGCTAAGAGAGACACTCAGTCGGACTCTAAATCGGAGTTTTAGAGGGGTGACCTGGGATGCTATTTCTTGGAAATCCACCGCCGGGCCAATGACTTCCCCTCAAGGAAGAAGAATTAACAGTCGAGACTACTTAGGAACGCCATCTGTCAAGATGACAAGGCAGCATCAAACCATATAGAAGAAGCACTTTCACATAAGGAAGTTCTCTCCTCGGCTGCTGTCGAATGCGCCTGAATTAGGTCCGATCAAAGCACCCTTCAGACAACGTATGTGTGTGAAATTAAGCCGAGTCACAAGAAACTGCTCACACACGCAGGCGCTAGACCGAGTATAAGGTGTTTATGCAAACGCTCTACGCCTGCTTGAGTCGAGAATTTACCATTAAAATACGCATCAAGTGCAAGTTGCATGAGGCCACGCCTTCTGGCCTGACTCCTTATGGAATACCATTCACGAGAGGCGTTTTACAATTACCAGAGGAGGTCAAATTCTTGGCTTTGTGACCCCGTATTTAATCAGTCCATCAGTCCATCGAACATTTTTGCTCTGTTTGCAAGCTGGAGAGATTTGTATGGGCTATGATTGTCCACTCTGCTTCCAAGAAAGGAGGTAAGTCATAAACTTCTTCCAATTGTCTAAAAACGCATCTGGTTTCACTGAAAATCAAGCGATTCCAGTTAGGAAAGGGCGAGCGAGATGCGAGAACACCCCTACTGGACAAAACCACTTCCTGTAGTTAAATAACCTCGTCGAGAATCGATATAAATTGCCTCCAAAAACCCAGACACTGCTTTGGGTGGTTCTAGTAAGTGGAGAGAGAAAAGATAGATCTGAAGAAGCTGGAAATCCCCTCCAGCAGCCGAATAACACCTCAGAGAGGCAGAGAAAATAAGGAGGTGGAGGAAGTCGGACCTGGAGCAGCTGGGGCGGCAGGAGCGGCGGTTTGGTGGTCTTCGGGTCGATGGAGAGCGCAGCGGGAGCAGAGGGCGGTGAAGCGGAGGTGGGAGCGCCCCCAGGGGCAGCGGAGTTCGCGCCGATACCGCCGACGCCGTTGGCCGCGAAGGCAGCAGCCAGGGGGTTGGGCGGCACGAAGGTGCCGTATTCGCCCGGCGGCGAATTGCCCGTCGGCACCGCGTCCATGTTCGTCAGCGCCTCGATCACGTCAAAGTCCGACAGGTTCACCGTTATCGTGTTGTTCTGCACGCCTGTTGCGCTGGTCGCCACCGGCTGCAAGTAATACCAGAGGGATTAAGTTAAGTGGGAAGATAAGTACCAAGTGGATAGTTGCTGAATTAAGTTGGGATTCGACAGAGGTGTTAACCACTCATCCACCGATTCTCAAGACGTATTGAGTGAGATACTAAAAAAACAAGTGTGCAGCTGCTTTGGTAGGCTCTCCTATTTACGGAGTTAAAGTTAGGCCAAGACAACCTCAGTCGACTTATCTTTCCTTGCCATCCTATTTGATGCTTTTAAGCTTTCAGATAGTTTAATGGGCAACAGACAAGTGGCCAATCGCTGGCAAATTGCTGGTGTCTACAAAGTCAAGTTTCAATTCGACAAAAGAACCAGCCTAGGCCCAGATTATCCACAACCTTTCCAAATCTTCTTCTTCCTCCTTTCTGCTCCAAGAACACTCGAATCGAGGAATGCTGCGGATTCCGATTAACCGCTCTAGCTGATAAATAATGGTAATAGTTTGAAGACTATTAGTAGGCGAAATATAACGTGTTTTGCAAGTTCGTCGTATGGGATGAAAATTTGCAATCCCCTGAATACACTCTGATGCCAGGAGCAAGCTCGATTAAACTGTTTTTCTTCGACAAAAAACCACAGTTTTGACCTTGGAACATGCAACTGAAATTCCGACACGAGTACTGCAAAAGTGCAGCACTAATTTTCAACAAGGAAGCTTTAGTTGAAGATGGAGGTGCTCACCACCTAGGCAACGCTCAACAGGGACTACAAACGAGATATTAGGGACCAGCTGAGACCAAGAAAACTTGTGGATTTCTCTTTCAGACATTCCAATAACTACTAATAGTCATGTTAAGTTGGAAAAAACCAGAGAAGTCTATATAGACAGATGAATAACTGCCTGTCTACTAATTCAAAGATTCTCCACCACTTAAGATCAACCACCAAAGTTGGGGGAGGTTGTGCATTTAGAAAATTTGTTGATTTTATAATAAATTTTGACAGTTTGAAGACTGCTGGTGAGCTAAATAGAACTTTATTCGAGTGTGCGGGGTGACATTTATCACTTCTCAGAATACTGTGACGCTTCCAACATTGTCATTGGGAGGAAACTGAAACAGATCTCATCTTGGAACTGGAGAGCTCCGTTTATTGGCAATCTGATCAGTACCATAGGACCTCGCAAATCCACAAATCTAAGTCGAATGGACTAGACTGAAAGTAAAACTGACTAGCACAAGCGCTCAATAAGTTGAGCTCGACAAAACACAACGGATTTACCTGTTGTCATAGCAATACCTGATCCACATGGACCTAAAAAACCTTCCTTCAAAATGAAAACTCTTTTTGGAGTTGGAAAGCTCCCAAGTCAGGGCACATTCATTCCAACTTGAAGTCTAATTCAGTAAGATGAATTTTTGTTCATTTACTTTCCTCAAACCTCTTGGAACGGTGTAGCAATTTAGAAGGGAAAGAACAGCCCAGCTAGAAAAGGCGACTACATGGATAATTTTGCGTGACTTGGGTTCAAGTGAGTGCCGATAGGTGAGGTAGGAGGACTTGAACAGGCAAGGTGGAGATATTTCACAAGAGCATGCACTCAGAAAATAAAAATGTGCATTGTAGAGGTGCATTTTAGGGGGTTTAATGCATTCACACAATTACGAACAAATAAATACCTAGCGGGTCCTTCAAGAAGGTAAAACCTATTCAAAAAGTAACATTTTGAAGGTCACAGTTGTCACATTAAGCTGTGGGCTAAAACTTGGTGGATTTTTTGACACTTTCCAGAGAAATTAACCCCTTTTCGCTCAAAAAATGAACTACAACAGGTAGGCAAGTAGAATCGGGAACATTTCCACGCCAGTACGTCAAATATATTGCCTTTTTGAAGTGTTATTTTTATACACACTAAATGACAACTGAAGCGACCCAAAATCTACCGATTTTAGTGAATTTGAAGCAGGTTATTAAAGCGTGACCACATACAGGAGGTTAAAGGTACACGGCCTCAACCTCAAACGCGAGTAAAAACACTTGCTAGATGATGGAAAATTGTCATCACACAGGGCGGCGCCCAGTGGGGCAATTTAATACAGATTCCAGACACAAATCGAGGCAATGTTTACCGACTCTGGAGTTCAAGGCCCGAGCTAAACACGCGATATACGGAAAAAAGACCTTTTTAGCTCTATTCCTATAGGCGTTGAGGCACGGCCCTCTGGATTAAAATAAACATTAGACGCACAAACACACACACATTCACTAGGTGTGGACCACGGCACCACAAATTTGTGTCTACGAAAATTGGCGCCAGAAAAAATACAGGATTACCACAACAAAACGAACATTTTCCTACAAAAAAAAACATCAAAATTGAGCAGCCCAAGTCGATAGAGCAGCATTAGTCGGCGTTTTTAGGTTGGAGAAGGAGCTGTGAGGTGACTATATGGGAAAACTTTGGGTTTATTTAGGAAGATAATCAAAGAACTATGACTTCACACATTAAGCAAATATTCTCTGAATCCGCTTCTCCAAACTTTAAAGCCGAAATCCGACGAAATCTTCATCCAGCTTCAATAAAAACGCAACTAAGCAGCTAAGAGTGAACTAACCTGATTTTTACCCAGTCTCCACTGACCATCCACGATGAACTTGTACTGGTGTTCACCTTCGGGAAGATCGATGATTGTGTAAAAGTTTTGTTTACTAAAAGGACAAAAGAGTTGGAACAGCCACAGTAATTTAATGGCCAAGAACTGCACTTGAAGCAAACATAGATGCGTGAGGATGACCTACCTTTTAACCATTGGAATCTTGGATTTCCATCCATTGAAGGTTCCACTGATATAGACTTCTTTGCCACCGCCTTCCCACTTAAAAACAGTTGGGAGGGTGGTGTTTGCAGGAGGTTCGTCTGCTGTATCACCGGCGGACTCCGGACTGCCAACAACATCCACAAAGACGCATGGACGCTCAGAAGTATCTTGGATTCGAGAATTTCTCAACTGATTTGCTATGGCTTCAATTGTGTGACCCTCGGTCAGGATACTCACCACGGGATCATCATCATTTACAGCCTTGAAGGTAAGATTATCACAAAGTAAATACCTGTGAGGCCTGCAAGATAAATTTTCGCTTTGGGGGATAGTAGGGGTTGTTCATTAGTCCAACGTTACCAGTGTACTCTTCTTCGATCGACGGACGCCTCTTGGAAGTGCCTGGAGTATTACCCATAATCCAGTCAACTGATTATTCGCGAGTGTCTATAGGTCACAGCTAATCACGTCGCGTATATTAGCATTGAGGTTAGTGCATTAAATTTATGTATCCAAACATTGCAGATAAACTCATTTACTGAAATCAAAAACACTATTTTTTATTGATATATCAGAATTTAAAAATATATTATTAGGATTCGTGACATACATATTCAAGAAACCCCATGATATTTATTTGCTTTGCCCTAAAGTAAGCGCATTTGAGTATTCAGCTAATAATTAGATTTTTGTATCTTTAAGTCCTCTTGAAATAATACAATGGCAACTGATTCCATTTCCTAAATGTTTCAGGGGCCTATCAACCTCATATTCATCTAACTAACAGAGGCATTCTTTAGATCCTAATAGTAAACTCATGAACGATTTCACTTTCTTATGAACGAAAAATAATTGCAATTATTTCTTTTATGCCGGTGATTATTCAACAAATTTATTTGTTTCAGGCATGAAACTGCGTTGAAATTCAAGGTACAGCGAATAGTTGCCATGGCTGAATTTTATGTCAAGTTTTAATGTTTCGCTTGATCATCGAAAATATCTTTACAGTAACTTCACAAGTTAAGCGTTTGTAATCAATAATGTATAAAGTTCTTAGCGTACATATGCTTATATGTTACATACCCGTTGTTATAGGCAATTAGAGCTGGACTTGTGAATTGAGGAATAAAAAATTCTCTATTTTGAGGGCTGCATCAATTCCTACGCGTAAATTTTCTTCAACAATGTGGAATTACTGCTAAACAATGGGCTTTTGTTGGTTTCATGTTTCAATTCTATTCTCGACTCTCATTTACTGATAGAAAAATGGCCTAAATGATTATAGTGAGATTTGCAGGCTTTATTTATCAGCTTGCATACACTTATTAAATTTAACTGATTTTGAATATTGACTGGATTCAACATAGTGTATAATCGAAGCAAGGTAATTCAGTAACTCTGTTTAAAAATTAATTTTTTGAAAATATCCATTATAAGTAATTCCTAGGTCCAAATTAGACACATTTGAATAAGTCACTTTTCAAAACCTCAAAAACTGCAAAGTAAACGCATCGTGATGTCTTGGAAACCGAAATATGATATGATTCTGTTTTCGTCCAATCGTCATCGCTCCACTCGCAGGTTACACGGCCGCACTTAATTACGTGCGTGCTTTGCTGCCGAATCTTCATCTACCCAGGCAATTTATCAATTGCGTTCATCGATCCTCAGTTAGTTCACCCAGATGGCGACCAATGAATTCAGTCGAAAGAGATTATGATACCTGAAAATGCATCTTTGCTGAGAATGAGGTTTCTGGCTGCCACCCAAATAAAACGGCTTAATCCCCTATTGGTTTCTAGTTAAAGCGATCCCAGTGCTAACATGGAGAATATTAGGTTAAGTGAAGAAGACTAACCAAGCCCTCTAGAATTCCGTAGTTCCTTCTGTTGTAAAATATGCTCGCGAGGTGAATCATCTTGGTGGGAAGCAGGACTATGATCACACAGAGCAATTAAGCCAGACCACTTTAAATATCACTTCTAATTAATTTTTCGGCATCGAATAGTCGGCAAAATTTACTGAGATCTTCTGGTGGATTTGTTTATATCCCAGTGAAAACAGTTTTCATTTTAAATTGTTATGGAAAGGTTAAAGAATAAGATGTCGCAGAGCAATTTGAGATATTTCAAAGATAAGTAGGTTTTGAGGACAAAAACTCCTATGGGAACGCTGATTGGGTAAGAACATTCTTGAGACCAGTACGATCGATCTGCTTTCTTTTGATTGGTTGACGGAGTCAACAGATAAGGCACATCCGCTGAGTGTGCGGTAGTTAGTAAGCATGTTTAGACACCTTGCAACACCCCACAGTGATATAATGCTTTTGAGCTACCGAAAAGGCGACAGTGGATTCGGTTAAAGTGATTCTTGGACCCACGCCAAGTTTTCCGGACTTTGAAGTCGAAAGAAAAATAAGAAGAAATTGAAACAGCGAAACTGGAAGGCAAATATAAATTATTCATTTGGTAAAGCTATTGACAGTGATCTTTAAAAACACTAAATCACATATCTATTCCGAATTATTTGCTCTGAAATGTCAAACACAATTAGCCGATACGATTCCCTTTTTTTCGGCAAAAAACAGCCCACTTTTTGAATCATGCAAGAGAATTTTAAATCATAACACTATTGATTGGCTACCACTGCTTTATTGATCGAGCTTCCAGTATGAATAGATTTTTCTGGGTTACTCAAAAACGCTCGTGCAAATAAAGTCGTTGAAAGCCTTTTAACTGGCCATAATCTTTAATTTGTTAATAATAAGTGCACATCCAAGACTTGCATGATTGGCACACGTGATTAGTCATCCTATCCGATATTAAATTGGTAAAAATTAAGTTGTTTTAAATGCCACAGATGAGTCATTCTGTTTATCTGTGATCAAATTTAGTAAAAGGCCAGAGTATTCAAATTGCCTGTGTAAAATCAAAATTCAATGTTATATTATTTAATCATTCCATTTTTTTAAAAGTGATGCATAAAAATTAAGTGTTTGACCAAGTCTTAAGACTCCAGTTTAGCTGTGCGTTATTTCGTAGATAATTGCAGGTCTATTTAGATTGCGAATTCGAAATCAACATTTAAATTATTACTAGTCTGATATTTAATTTTAATTTATTGTAATTTTTACAAATATCGTTAAAAATATTGACCATTTTCGACTGCCTCTATTATTTTCAATGAAACGACTTAAACAAATATTTTGGATCGACATTTTAGGAATTTTTTGATATTTTCAGCATTTAACTTTAATCAGTTGCGAAGACTTAGTTTTTTAATGATCAATTTATAAAAAGTCCATTCTTTGGACTTCAGTTGACCTTTTCTTTATTCCTAACTACCACTTCTGCTGCGAAGCGGATTCTGTTAGAATCGCCTTTTTCAGAATTTACACCTTACGGTCCCTCTGCTGACACTATAGATGATGTCTCCACGGAATTTTCAGATAAGTTTAGAAGATCGTTTTCAATTATTCTAGAATTCCTTTTCTACACTGAATTTATTTTCCGAGAGTCAATGCAGAACACTCTAAAGCAAAGTATAGGGCAGTGTTGCATTAGAACACTTAAAAAATGATTTCAGTCAGTCTCCGGTTGAGTAAAATAAAACTTTCAAACGAGAAAATTTGCTGAAAAATCTTAGCAGATTTTAGTGGGTCCTTATTACGTCTAGCGTGCCAAATACTGCGTCCTCTGTTTCAGAAATGTGGAAAAAAAACAGAAAATAGCATTAAAATACGTGCTCTTTTGATACACATGGTATAATTAAAACAAAACTCCGAAATTAGTAAAATAATTACCGAGACCGTTGCTGATATTAGTGGGTTCTCATAGCACATTTTCAGAAACACAGAAAGAGTAGTAACAACCGCAAGAAACAGCCATATTTTTAGTAAAATAAGAATTCAAAACGGGAAAATTTACCATAGATTTGCTGATTTTAGCGATTTTTTAAGCAAGCGTGATATGTACTGTGTTCACACTACCAGAATCACTAAAAGAATCTCAGAAAACATTCGAAAAAATATGGCACTGAACCGAGTTTGTTTAAGTGAATTTAGTCAACCTTAGTTTGAGTAAAACAAGACTTCAAAATGAAAATAACTGCGAATCTGTTGATAGTACTGTGTCAAATACTTCGGAGACACTGAAAGAATCATAAAAGCACACTATAGTATGCAAAACGTCTTTGTTTGTTTAGTAATGTTATAAAAGGATTCCAGTCAGCTTCAGTTTGAGTAAAATAAAACGTTGAAATATAATATTTAATTGAGAATTCTCTAAGTTTCTTTTTATGCTTGACAGGCCGAATGCTGCGTTATTAAAGGTAATGAAATATTCGAATTTATTTATTACTCTTAAAACGCAATTTCGGTCTACGTTTGTTTGAGTCAAATACGACTTATTGTCTATTCTCCTCGTTGTCGAATATTAAAGAAGGAAATAAATTGAAAAAGGCGGACGAATGACATAAAAAATAGAAATTATTTCGTTAAAAGGATCAAAAACTCCGTGAAGAAGGAGAAACTTGAAAGGTTTTTCTACATTCTATTCGAATTTTATCTTCCTTAAATCGATCGAATTTTCAAGAGCATTTTATAACTTCTATCGAAACAGAAAGCCTTTTTTACTTTAGGATGCATTTAAATTGATTTGATTTTGTTTTATGGAACAATAAGTTAAAATTTATTTGATTAAAACGGAGAATCATTTAAGGAAAGGAATGTGGGAATGAAAGAATACGATTGCAGACGACTGTTTGCGAAATTCAGTAGTGGATAGTTCACCCTTCACAACGATAAAAATTGAACAGGAAGACTGCCCAGCTGCTTATACTACTTAGGAAGAAACTTATACTACTTTATTACCTAAGTTGGAATTGTCAATTAAGCTTAGGTCATACGGCACAACTTTTCATCGTTTTCATCTCCAAAACTTGGAAAATGGATCACAAATCGTTGGTAGGGAAGGTGACGAGCTAAAGGGTCTTCTCTCAGTTTGTTAGGATGGTAATTGAATAGTTAAATAAATATAACGTTGTAGGCTGAACTGATAGCAAAATTTTGCTCCTATCTTGGAGTGATAAAGCATTTATAAGAGAGGTGCGATAATGCTTGAACATTTCGACAAATTTTCGGGGTAAACAACCAAAAAAATCTTCTTTAACACTTATTTTAACCACTCTGAAGAAAGTAAAATGAGATTTGCATTTCTGGCTCTTAAAATCCGGAGAATTCGTTCTCGATGTTCACACACACCGACTCTGTGTGTGTACAAAGTGTGTGTTTGTGAATCACCTCTTTGTGATTTCTCACGACTGCACTCAAGCACGGAGACAGAGAAATTTCCGGAGAGAGGTTGAATTTTTGCTTTCACCTCACGGCAAAGTAATTTCGAAGCTTGTCTGGCGGTATGAGTTCACTTTTATAGCACGAAATGCATATTAAATAGTTTTATAAAGTACGATGTGCTATGCTACTTGAAGTGGTCTGATTAGTAAACGTTACGTTAGATAACGACATCAAGAAACAAGACTCGTGGAAACCCCAAAGTTTATTCAACGAAGTGCAAGGCGTCATAGTGACAGCATAAACATGCGTATATATTATACGGATAATAACAAAATATAAATAAATTATAGTTTAAGATAATTATTAATTTAATTTTCTTAAGATACAACAAATAGATACCACAAAAACAGAGTACCTAGTTCACTCTCTCCATAACCAACTCATTGCTGTAGTTGAATGGCACGAGTCTTGGTACTTTCATTCTTCTATACTTTCTTTTTTCTCTTTTTAATAATTTTTCTTTTTATTGATATACACTTACCAATTAGTACAATCTCTAGCTACATCGCAGCAAATCAGTAATCTCGGGTTGATGTGTTTTCACTTAAAGATTGAAAATGAAAATCGTTTACATCTCTGAAAGAAGTAACAGGCCCTATGAGAGCTCAGATATTTGGTCTTATCCATGGCCGAATAAGGGGTTTTGCAACCGTTTAAAGCCTCATCTTAAACTACCTTCAAAGCTAGATAGTATTTAGGTATAATTACAGTATTCCTCTAAGCTTAAGCGATGTTAGTACATAACAATTATCTCTGGTATTTCAGAAACTGGGATAAATGTTTCATAACTAGTAAAATTCTTATTACTCACACTATTTTCATTCTTTCTTCATTTTCTGCTCATTAATGAGGAGTAGTACCTTCAATACTTCTCTTAAAGTGTCATTTTTTAATATTCACCCCAATTATGTTTGGAATAGTGAACAGTACCCTTAACGGGGTGGTAAATCCATCTTATAGGGCACTTAAACGTGGCCCATCCACCACAAATTGGTGACCCCTGGGGGATTGCCCAGTTCTTCCGATGAAATCTCCAGTCTCCTCAATGGAATCGTCGATAACAAGCCTATTCAACTGGTCCACTCACTGATCCTCGATGCCCACACTCTACAGCAACTCAATTGGGTCAACCAGCCCACAGACACTTACAACACACTCAGGAAGGAGACCATTTCGCTGCTTACACCAACCACACGCCATTTTTCCGCGTCTTTTCATGCATCCTCAAGCTCCTCCCATGTGACTCCAAATCCACCGTGAATTATCGACTGGTAAGCTGAGGTCCTTCCTCCCGCAATCACTTTGGATTGTCACACCATTAAACACAAGCAGAGACAACAGACACACGGATATTTCTGTGTATTTTCCCACTTTTTGGGCTCAGTCCCACCACTATAAAAAAATACTCCCATCTCCCACACATGTTGTGGGTGCGCCGTAAATTTCCGTTCTGGATTGTTTGACTGTACACTAACTGTTAATCTAGCGTTTCTTTTACACTAGCAAACGCTCTAGACAATCATATCAATATCATTTTCTCAGGCTCCAACAAAGACTGCCAAAATCTAGCTACTGGGCACCACATTACCAGTCGAATTGTGCTGACGGTGCTGCAAGGAGGGGTTTCCTTTAGAAATAGGAGGCGTTTCCCAAACCACAAGAGTCAAAGCAGGCAAACCATGTTAACCCCTAATTGCCTCTTAGGTGGTTCCGCTCAAATCGCCAATGAAATGCAATTTCCTAGTTGAAAAGTTGTGCTCTTAAAGTCGTTCCAAATGCGTTCTCTCAGTGCTTATGACAAATCCTCAGTTGCAAGGCTAAACTGCTCTACCTGCATCCCCAATTTCAGGATGTTAGCTAGTTTTCGGAGTAAACTGGGAAACACCTCACCCTCGTTACCTCAGGAATAGCCGAATTGGCTTCGAAGAGGAGCACTGAGCAGCCACCATAGACTCCTCCTTATTTTTGGTGGTTGTTGGCCATTCTCACCTTTTTGATCACTTGAACTGGTGATGTGGCAAACAACCTAAGTGGAAACACCTTAAAAAATCAACAAAATGTACTTTTGTATGGTAGGGTAGGTCGTTCACTTTTTGCAGCACTTACAACGTCGATTCTCCAAGGTATTGATTGGTAGTTTCAAGGGAATTTTAGTCCCCATTCTTCTGCAGACGTCTCCTTACTTGAATCCCTACAATCGGCCATAAATGCTCCCCAATAATGAGTGTGGTGGTGGCCAGCTGAGATGTTCAACTTCATTAGAATGTTCTAACCGCTGTATGGTGGAATGGTGCTGCATTATCATTCTGAAAGATGGCGTTCCCCTTCGGAAACAGTTCTTGAACAACCATAGGATGGACTTCGTCGCCCGCTGAAACTCCTAAGTAGTCTCGGCTGGGGGATTTCCAAGAAATGACACCCCAGATCATCACCATCGCAGAACCCCGCCACCATGTTTTACAGTTGGGAGAAGACAGCAGTCTGAATTAAGTGCTTCTTTGAGCTGTCTCTAAAAGTACACTCGCCTGCCGGAGGTCGAAAATAAGAGAAAATCACATTTTTCACATGGTGTAAAGGCAGGATGCGCATCTGCGACTGTAACGAAGGCTGCGGCTTCGGTACATCCAGTCAAATGACTGCTTTCCTGTGCAGCACTATGTCCAGTGTCTAGGTTGCCGGTTGTCTGGCTAAATCAGGTGGTGGTAAGGGATTTCATTGGTTACGGGTGTTTCGAAGTCAATCGGGCTCAGGTGTATTGACGAATGCGACGTAGGGGAGGGTAATCAGATCGTCTGCTGTTGTTACGAACTTCCTCTAGCCATGTTGCCTCCAGTTAGTTGAAGAGAAAGCTGGAGGGTTCCAGACATTGTCCATTCTCACTGTTGCCATCATCTCTTATCGGAGGATGCCTAGTGTGCGTGAACTCGTTTAACGCATCTAGAAACGAAAATAGCTGCTAAGTATATTTAAAATTGTGCTTAATTGGTGTTAATAGTGGTTTTGCGAAACCGTTTCTTGGTTAGGAAATGGGGACGTTTCCCGTTATCCCCTTCTTGCTCACTGGGTGGTTCCACTCAAATCGGCAATGAAGTGCAATTTACTAGTCGAAAAGTTGTGCTCTAAAAGACGTTCAAACTGCGTTCTCTCAGTGCTTATGCCGAATCCCCAATTGCAAGGCTAAACTGCTCTACCTGCATCCCCAATTTTAGGATGTTAATTATTTTTCGGAGTAAACTAGGAAACACCTCACCCTCGTTACTCAGAGGAGCACTGAGCAGCGACCATAGACTCCTCCATATTTTTGGTGGTTGCTCGCCATGCGGTGGATTCCACTCACCGCCCGTTCTCACAGTGTTGATCATTTGAACTGAGGATGTGGCAAACAACCTCAGGGTAACTTTGCCACTGCTGGCATTATTGATGAATTGGCAAGTCAGGGGCAGCTGTAGAGCGCGTTCGTCCTGTTTGGGTGGTGTGAAACACTGCGAGTTAATCTGGAGACGTATTTGGGAATGAAGGCGCCAATTCCTAATTCAACTGCCAGAAAGAGGCCACTGGTGTCATTCTCGATGACATGACAGTCCATCGGCTAGTTAAGATGATCTGGTTGCCGCAAAAGTTGACGGGCAACCTTGTTCGTGAGAATTTGTTCTATGCAACGCCTGAATAGAGCTTCGTGGTGGGGGCTGAGGCCTTCCATTCACGCGACGACAAAGCCCATATTCCGTGGGTGGGATCCTGGAGCTCTTTTTTGCTGTTTTGCTGGAGATCTTCACGAGTGTGGAGGGAATCCGCTGTGTTGTAATGTCACTAGCGTCTTCTAGCCACCACAGCCTCCAGTCTGGTGGTCTCCAGTTCGTGTTTTCAAAGACGATGGGGAGTGATGGTGATGATGATGATGATGAATCAGGCGGTGGTGGAAGTCATCATGCAATCTCCTCGTTGTCGTCAAAATTGATGCTGGTAGTGCCTCTGGAGAGGCGTTTCCTGTTACCCTAAGAGATGTGTATTTACTGTTTGTGCAATCGGCAATTGAAATCTGCTAAACTGCCAGGAGCATGCAAACCACGTTAACTCCACCTCCTCCTCCTCCTCCTCCTCTCAAAATAGAAACTAAGAGGACAACTGAAGGAAGCATTTAGTCCAGACTACTGCCTGTTCTCAACTGTGGAAACGGTGGGGGTTGCGTGATGAATAGCGTGGATGGCATTTCTTGGAAATTTGCCTCCTTCTTGAAAGAAGGACTGTTTCCGAGTATTTTAGAAATGCCAATTTCGCGTCAGATAGGTGCTGTGCAAAATAGTGTCTTCGTTGGCCAAGACACCACCACGATAAACACAGATGACACAATGGTGGGCTTCAAGTGACTGATTGGTGCCCACCATTGTGTCTTTTGTCAGAATGAAGTCCAGGGAACCTGAGTTGAGAACTCCGTGAAGTCCAAGGGGTTTTGCCTGAAAGAATCAGCTCTGTATTTCGAAATCGCTACTGATGGTTTGTGAATGTCCTCGACAGTGCCAACCCATGGCCTCCAATTGTCCGTCACCTTGGGAAATACTATTTCTTCAACTACTTGGTGTCTACGGTATTCCTCCACTACTTCGCGGCTCAACTACCGTCAATTTGCGTTTTAAGGGCTCAAGTGGCCAACGTACTAAACAGGGTCACCAATTCGTGGTCTCGGAACCCATTTCCTAGCGCACTAAAGAGGGCATTACCGTACCGCAATCGACTAGTGTAATTTCACGATTTACAGGCAGATAGGGCACGCAAATGGAACGATTTGAAAGTCGGAGGAAAGTTATCGCAGAAGGAAAAGCAGGTGGTGGGTTGGTTGGATCAGGGCATGGTGGAGGCAATGTGTCGCTGGTTGCGTACTCGGCCAGAGAGCAGCGCCAGTTTGTAGAGTGGAGCGCCGTACTTCTGCAGCACTGGCAGGTCCAGTGGGTAGCGCGAGTAGTCGATCTTGTTCTCGAAGATCTGAAACACCAAAGAAGAGTGCACCAAAGTGGTTCAACCTTCTTATCCAATGAGAATCTTAGGCTCCCTCATCATTCACAACCTCCCTCCGTCCTTTCAACAAGGAATCGCTACAGAGGTGCAGTTAGGAGACCTCTGCTTTCTAATACGCCAAATGTTTTAAAGAGTTTAGAGAGGAAAAATGTAATTTTCTCTGACAAATCATCACCGTTCACTACCTTATTTTCGACCTTCGGCTTAGTGTACGTTTGAAGACAGCTGAAAGAAGAGTTTAATCCAGACTGCTGCTTTCTCCAAATCGTAAAAATGGCCCAGGTGATCTGGGGTTTTATTTCTTGGAAATCCGTTCTTGGAAGAAGAATTAACGGCCGAGGCTACTTAGGAATCTTAGCAGGCGACCTATTTCATCATCCTAGGATTGTTCAAGAACCGCCGTCATCTTTCAAGATGATAATGGACCAATCCATACAGCAGGTAGAGTTGTTAGTGAATGAATGAATGAACGCAAAGACAATAGGAAAGCATCAAAGTGGCACAATATTCTCATACTAACCACCACTTAAAACTCCTGGTTCTCGAAGAGATGAAAAGCCAACAGAAGCACTTTAAACCAACTAGGGGTATGGAGTGGACTCTTAAACTATCATGAATAAATATTTTCAGCAATCAGTAACTTGAAGGGTCGCGTTCTCAGAGAACTGAGCTTGCAAAGAGTTTATAGGATGGAATTCTAACGAACGACCATCCTCTACATATTCCATCCTGCCAATTTAAACAAAAGAGACCCTATTGCAATAGATTTACTCTTCAGCTTTCATCGCCTCCTGTAAATGAACTTGTTCTGAAGGATTTGAAGGGCTGAAACCATGACTTAGGCGACCATACTCTCAAAAAGCTGAAAAGCAAACGAAAGCGCACAGGAAGAGCTGCAGGGGCACACATTACAGCGTTTCAACTCACTTATCCTAAACCAGCTTCATAGGTCAGCACCAAGGAGTCCCAATTTTCCTATCCACAACTTTCTGCATCCTAAACGGTCGTGCTCTCAAACAGCGGAATCGAACACCTTTAGGGACACAAATCAAAGTGACTCAAGATTCCGATCCTATGAGATGGAATCGTTAGCTTTAGCGACTTGCTGCATGCTCCATCCAGTCACTTAAACTATGCTGTTCTGAGGAACAAGGAACAGCGTCATTGCAAAAACTCAGCTGAAAAGAGCACTGCATTAACAGGAAAATGGCTGCTCCAATTGAACACCAAAGGCCATTAAAGACTGTTGTGAGCATTGCCTTAAGCGCACACCTTGTGCACTTGAATCAGTTCACATGAAACGACTCAAATTTCACCACGAAACACTACCTCATTTGAAAAAACACTGCATAAAGAGTAGAGACGGAAAAGAAGGCGAAACGTTGCTATGGCAACTAACCTCATAGGTTTCTGGGATCATGGTCTGATCGTAGTGCATTAGGCATCCGTTCACGTAGAGCACACTCGAAGCAATGGGTTCGGCCAAGTGCAGCACCTTGTAGTTGCTTGAAGCGACCTCTCCGATCGACTAAACACGGGAAAAGTTAATCTAACGACCTTTTTTCCATGTTACCAGAAGAAAAGGCAGTAGCTACCTTGAAGACTTTCCGTGCGGCGTCGGAGTTACTAATAGCCATGACGTTGATGCCGGCCATGCAGACGGCGTCTTTAAGGCACACGAGAGGCGATGGGACAGCAACGATAGTGGTTGGATATTCTGGAAATGCCCGGGCAACGGACTGGGCACCAGCTTCATTCGTGTGAGTGGATATGCCAACAATAATTTCCTGACCTGAAGGAAAAATGAAAATGTAAAAAATAAAAGATTTGGATTTGTTTATGTAAAGGTACAATTATTCTTACCGGTAAATAAGACATCACTACCCTCCAATTGTGCTAGGTCGTTATTCAACTCGGCGATAGTGAGACCCAATTCTTTTTTGAGAGTTTGGCGTACGACACTAACTTCGCCTTGACGGTCAGAGCCGAAGGGTCTGCACATGAGAGCAGTTCCGTTTATGATGACGGCAACATCACCGACTTTGTGGGCATTTGGACGACGCTCCTCGGGACCATATTCCAGGATATTTACATCAAGCTGTCGAAGTGCGTCGACGAATCTGTCGTGTTCGGCTTTTGCCTTTTCATAATCGTTTCCGAATGCCTCGCGGGAGGGTTGAACGACCAAAGCGGTAGAATACTTAAAAGCCATAAATACTACTTCAAACTACCCGCTTTCGCTTGAAGGTAATTGGGGTAGTCTTTGTGTTCTGAGTTGAAGCCAATTTTGTGCTACAGGCTTATTAAGATTAAATTTTATTTTATTTAAACTGAGTTTGCAAATATACTAGTTAACCTTAATTATTTTTCTTAGATATGCGCAAAGGACTATTTGAGGATCTGTAGTTGGGTACTTAAATAATTTACCAAGAATGTTAATAACGGAAGCTTAAGGTTTCAGTAATAGAATGTTTTTTGTCTCTTTTCAGCCATAGTGAAGGTGGTATGAGATGAGTCCTGTGCATTAGAATACCTGCTCGATGGCTCAATATTTTCGTAATATTTTTAGCTAGTAAGTGCAGTCATTTCTTAAGACATGAGAACATGTTCGATTGTTCAGTGGTTTCTCTTTTATTATCCCATTTTCAAGTATAATCCCAAAAATCAAAAACGGAGGGCAGTCTTGATCATAATAGACGCCTTTAATTATAACGGGTAGATGATCATAAAAATCCCCCATTTAAGTGCTTAAAGTTTTACCAAACACCTGGTGAGGAGGGTCCGGGAGAGTAACCTTGTGGCTTTAATTGAAGTTTTTCCTATTTCGATCACTTGAAAAGCATATCACCTGGGGACTATCATATTTTGGATTATTTTCATCGAGAGGACTCCAAAGGACTTTTAAATAAATCCTAAGATTTTTAAGGTAAACTGAGGAAAAGGAACATATTAACGCTTGAATTTCGTAAGCTAACGAAGGCGGCATTCAATTACCTTGAATTGTCGAAATGCGTAACACATTATTGGAAAAAAAAAGTGAAAGACACATTATACGATATTTTCCCAAAAGCCTACTTATTAATGAGGCTTTACTTAGAGTGGATTATTTGCAGCGACACAGCTGTAACGAGGTTCTATTCTTAGATTTAAAATTTCTATGCTTCAATGAAAAGGAATTCGCCAGAAAAAAAAACCGGAATTATTTTAAAATACCGATGACGGTTTTATATAACATCGATTATGCGTCTCAACATTATTGCAGTGAACTTAAACAAAAATATAACCTATAATTACATGAATCCAGTAAAACAAAGCGTTTCACACTCTTATTCGTATAAAACATTGAAAAGGGTCTCCGATTTTTTTGATTACATTACGAAAAATAAATAAATACACATTAATTCTTGGATAAATCAAATAGAATTTCAAACAAAGTTGAAACATCTATTTAGGTAAATCAAAGATTACAAAGTTATTATTTGGAATTTCATGTAAGATCGAAAACAGCAATCGACTGTTTCTGATAGTTGCAGGATCACATCAATCCCCAAATCCTTATTACTAACTCATCTTATCCGCGGAAGTTAATGGCTAATTATAAATATATTTCTTGGTTATCTCAACTACAGTTTATTTACGTCCCGTTACTTTCTATATAATATGCACAGTTGTTTGAGTCGTTGCTGTGACGCTTGTGGGCGTTACCGAACGTAAAGTTTAGCATTGGAACTATTATAGGTAGCATGAATCCTCGTACTTTACAATGGATTTATTTCTGAATGTTTTTGTATCTTACGAGGCTCAATAGGGGCTAGTAATTCACCCAGATATCTCCTCCTCAATTACTACGATTCTCTTCACCCATAGTCGCAGAAATGTGCACTTATATATTAGAAAGAGTCGAACCATGAGTCGCACATAAGCTGGGACAACGCAAGCCTAGAGCCAATGCTTGCGATTGTTGCAATTCTCAAAGGAACACTCACCAAATGAAATTCGGGGTTCTTTTGAAAGTAGAGGTGCTTCTGGCGAGAAATATAATTGAGCATATATTGGAACGCTTGTGAGTTTTTCAGTATGGGCCAGCATATGATGAGGCGTTTCTTCCCTGGAATAGAATCCAGGAGGCTGTCTAAAGCTCCCAGAAATGGACGGATCGAAAACCTGAGATCACTGAATTCACAGCAGAAGAAGAAGCATGCGGTTTCGTCTAGCATTTCTGACATCTCCCTCGTCAAAGGCCTAGCTAAACTTGACTTATTATGACTCTCAGTTTTCAGTGTCAATTATCAAGCGGGCCTCGTAGAAATCATCCTTGCCCTTGTCAGCATCTTTTAAAACGGCCGAAATTTAAAGCGTGTAAGTGTTCGGGTAAATGACTCATTGTCTCGAGGGGCGACATTATATTACTGCTTATCCATTTAAACAATCCCGCGAGATTTAATGATCGAGGTCAATCTTATAGTGTGTCATGGTGTGTATAACGTTGCCCTGTAAATAACGAGCTGAATCGAGATTAGCCAAAGATGATAAAAGCATGATTAACATTTGCCGAAAGAAGCATTTATTCCAGACTACCCTCTGCAAAGCACACAACATGGCGGCAATCCGCCGCGGGCCGGCCAGTGAATTCCCATTAAGAAAGAAGAATTTTTGGCGACTTAGCTCATCTTGCATGCTGCCCTACCGTGTTGTGTTGCTTATTCTGGCGACGGGAACAAATTATGACTCAGGCATCTGTGATTGGTTCGCTGACTTTAGTGTCCTGTGTGCAACCGGACTGTTAGAACCCTCCCTTCTCTGGGGAGTTGGAAGGCCTGGATGAGGTCGCAAACGCTCCTCCGGTTGTCACTACTTACCCCTTCATGTAATCTTTATTCGCTTCTCAGCGATGAGGCCGTCTTGGTACAAATCACTGGTATCTCACCCCAAATTCTCCAAGCAATGTGTAGTGATTTTGTTCACTATTTTTACAACACGTTATGAGCAACGTCTAACTAAAAATGACCTTGTGACCTATCTCTTTGTGTACTTTCCCGAGTCTGTATGAATCACGGCTATTTTCGCAAAACTAAAAAGAGTAACACGAAGGCATCTTTGCACAGATTCACTCCCATTCCGTAGCCCCCAAATATCGATCGCTTTCACCCACATTGTTACTAAATACTACGTGTAACTCATAGAATGAGAAAGGGGGCAACGTAGTTTTGACCCAGTGACCATTAGATGAATGTGGTTTTTAGTTAAAATAAACACAGCCTCCATGGCCGGAGAGCAACGCCGCCATCCCTTAAGATGATACTGCAGCGCCACCAATACATACAGCAGCTAGAGGTGTTAAAGAATGGCGGCACGAAGAATATACAATCTAATGAAGTCGAGCATCATATCTGGTGGCCGTCACAATCCCCATAACTCAACTCCATTATTGAGGATTTGGGTCAAATTTAGAGATTCAATTATGAAGTCGATTTCCACAAGAACTGGATGGGGGAGTACTAATTAAAGAATGGACTAAGATTCCTATGGAACCAATAATCCGAAATCCGTATGAACCAATACTTCGAGGAATTGAGGCCGCGACAGGCAGACCTACGACAGACCAAAACAAACTTCGCTCAATTTTCAAGGTATTTCCACACTTTGTCCAACCCCTGCATGTTCTCCTCACACTTTTAACGTTTTTCCCCACATTCTTCTACTCTCCTAGGTAACACCTCGTTCAACTAATGCTAATGATAGTAATAAGGGATGTTAGTTATTGTGAATCGGAACTTAGTAAACGAACATATAAATCAGAACCAATATTACCATGGAAAATAAGGACAAAATTCTTTATAATTAAGACAGAAAACACAACAGGCGTTGCTGCTTCTTGTTCATCAAGCCAACTAGCCATTTCCGTCTCTCACTCCCCATCTTACATCAACCATTTCCTACAGAATTCCTTCATCAACGGCAAATCTAGGCTAAAATTACTCAAACCATACACTTGACAAACACGAGATATGCTTACACATGCAGTTGCCAAGATGAAGTAACAAGATGAGGGTTCTTATTAGTAAGAAAAACAGGCCATCGATATAAGCCACTCAATAGGTGCCACCGGTAGAAGCAGTGTCCTTCTTCTGCTTCTTCTTCTCAGCCTCCTCCTCGCGTTCCTTTTCGATGGTCTTCACATAGGCGTCGATCTCCTCTGTAGTCAGCATCTACGAAAACAAGCAGCAAAATTAAGGTCAAGAAATTAACCTAAACGACCTCTGGCTAAATAGCTGAAATGGCCTCAATTTAACTTGAGCATAAACTCAAACACCCAGGACTGAAGCTGACTAAATAAGCCCCAAGTGTAGGCAAACATATCATTGGGAAATGAGCAGGCGAACCAACACACCTTCCATTCAGCGAAAGCCTCTCCGGGTTTACCGTCTTTCTTCCTCTTCATAACGCCTAGTTCCATGTGCTTGGCGCCGGTTTGAACGACCTCGAAGAGAGCCTTCACGGCCAATTTGATGGTTGCTTCTTCGGTGGTGACAGCAGCCTCGCTGTAGTTCTTCTCGAGGAAATCTCGAGCAGATTTGGAATTTTTGCCGATTGCATCGGCCTAACACTCAACATTTAGGTGGAAATGCAACCTACGAGCCACTCGAAATGAGTTCCGGAAGGATCAGTTTGGTAGAGATGAGGAGAGCCATCCTGGTCAATACCACAAATAAGCATTGAAACACCAAAAGGACGGCGTCCATTACTTTGGGTGTATTTTTGCTTAAGTTGAGCCATGTGACGAGCAATGTATTCTGTAGTAACTGGGTCTTCCACAGTAAGTCTGTGGCTCTTGCACTCGATTCGCATTCTGTCAATGAGAACTCGAGCGTCAGCGGTAAGTCCCGCAAAGGCAACTGCAATGTGCTCATCGAGAAGAGATATTTTATGGACTGTGCGGTCATTTTGGAGCCTGGTAGTTGTCTTTTTCTCAACACAAAGAACAACGCAATCGGCTCCTCTGACGGCAACCTGAAGAAATTAGATAGCAATTATTACTTACAGCAGTAGAACCCTTTTTCACAGCTTCCTGGGCATATTCAACCTGGAATAAATGACCATCGGGGGAAAACACTGTAATCGCTCTATCGTATTTTGCAGTCATGATTAGTATACAAACAGAGCGATCTTCGCGGGTTTACAACGAACGCACTAAACATAGCACCTAAAGTGTATGAAAGTTCCTATATTTATTAAACAAAATTAGTGTATTAAAAAGAGCTATTCTAGACTAAAAGTGCATTCATTTCTTTACTAAATAGAAGCTATAAATTTAGATTGTGTAAGTAGGAGGTAATTTACGGGTATGCTTTCAAAAATGTGGTTCAATTTTCAAACAGCACTCTAGGGCCAATCGTGGCTAATTTCCATCCGAAGATGTTTCCAATTAAACCTCAAAATAAATTTACATAATACCTGACAAATATTTTGGGGTTAGCTTCGCAGAGCCATAATGTCCTGCTACATTTTTTCCTAAATGAGGGACAACATTAATAAGTTCATTTTTTTCAAAATTACATCTAAATCCAAGAATTATAAAAAATAACGCTTTTGGAATAAACGGTCATATGCTTGATTTCCATTGGCTAAAAGCCATATGAGTATCCTTGACTTGTAGTTTATCCAGATTGAGCCATTTCAGTAGCGTTGTTTCTCCTAAGTTTCTATCATTAAACCTTTTCGTATTAGTAGTGTGATTTATCGTGATTTCGTATTTTTCATCCAGTGTTTGATGAATTTTCGTTTCACAAAAATAGGTCAATTTTGACAAGTACTGTACATTAAATTGAATTGTAAGTGGGCTTTTCGATTCCATTTACAGACTATTCGTTTTGTAGAAGATGAATGATTTCAAACTCTTAAAGCCAGTTTGTCTCTTTGAACAATCGTTTGACCGCAAACTTCGCCTCAACGACACGCCACTAGATAAATTCGCCTTCTTCTCCTGTGTCACCGGTTCCATCGGCACTGCAGCTGGTTCTTCAGTTGTTTGTGTTGGCAACACTAGAGTTATATGCGGAATCAAGGTAGTCGTAGTGCCATCCATCCCAGATGAAACCATCTCTCCGTTCATTTGCAACGTTGAGTATATTGGGTTGGCCCAACGCGTTCAGCGCATCGAAAACCAACCGTCGAAAGAACTCCAGTCACTGGCTGTCCAACTCGACTGGTATCTCTCCTCCTCAGCTCTCCCTGACGCGAAGGAACAGCTGCTCATTCATGATGAGGGAGGTTCAGCACATGCTGCCTACATGCTCCATGTCGACATTGGGATAATCCTAGATGATGGCTGCCTTCTTGATGCTTGCTTGGCTGCTGCTGTGGCCGCTCTGGAAACGGCTTCATGGCCTCGACTCGTCGTTGCTCACCCGGAGGCCGAGACCAGCACCCAAACTGCCACCTCTAAATTGGAGTTCAAGGAGAAAACCCCTAGTGAAATGGTAAGTGTATTGTCACCCTTTTTACTCGTGTTCTGTGGGCGAATCTCTCTCATTCCTTGCTTCGAAATGTGTTTAATGGGATATTTAGGCTTACATACTTGTTGGTCGGCTGAAATTGTGGCACTTTTCAAGCCTAGTAAAGAGTAGATGATCTGTGATGTTTCCAACTCCTTCAGACCACCTCAGCCGTCTCGTAATCCCCAGTTTTTGGCACCAAAGTGTTTTCAAAGCGTTTAGGAGTAGCAATGAGTAATCAGATACCTTAATTCCTGAAACGGGATTTCCGCCAACCTTAGTTTGATTGAGAACCACTTCAAAACAAGAAAACTGGCTTAGGATTCGCCGACTATTTCTAGCCCCCTCTTCGACTCATCAGACATTGCGTGCCTCAAGTGACTTTTGCTTACTTCCATGTAGCCAGGGATTAAATCAAGCAGAACTTCTTCTTTATAGGTGAGGCTGAAGCTCACAGATCATCCTGTGGCGCTGTCCTTCGCGGTTGTTCCTCGCGTCCAATCAGAAGAGGGCAACCACGCCGGGGTGCACTACGCCCTACTCTGCCAGCCAACCAGTGGCGAGTGCGCCATCTGGGACACCGACGCCTGTCTCTGCCACCTTGTCCTCGACTCCAAAGACCGTCTTCTCGACTGCTCCCTCCTCACGGCGTTCGCTAACACCTCCTTGTGGCAACACCTCGAGGCGGACGCCAAATCCACCACCGGTCTGAAGAGGGAAACCATCCTTCAGGAGGTCATCTCCCAAGCAACGAAACACGCCGCGGTTGTGAGGGAACAAATTGCCGGCAAGAAAGGCGGAGAGGCTTGAGTCGATGGGTTTTTTTGTGCACATTTCAGCGATGTCAATACACATATACACGTTGCCCATCTCGTTTTTGGTTCTGGTGCTGTTAAATCGGTCATCTGAATAATCCAATTTTCATTTTTGGCTGTTTCAAGAACATGTCGGTGAGGCTCTTCTCCGTGGTTCGAGGAAAGGTGAGTTTGGTTGGTGCTTTTTTTTGTAAATTAATTCCTTAAAATGCGGCTAAAGGAACCTTTCACTGGGTAGATCGTGCATACTATAGTGAAAAATTCATATCCCTCTTTTGGTAGGTAGTCAGCATCAAGGAGTACGGAGCATTCATCAGTTTGGAGAACAGTGACCGTCAAGGTCTACTGCATCGATCCGCGATCTCCAACCACCCAATCGAAAATGTCTCCGACGTCCTCGAAGTCGGCGAATTTGTCTACGTCAAAGTCATCAGCGACAATGTGTGTGTGCATTTCTTTGACCATGTAGGAATCATCAACTCTCACGCCGGCCAATCATGAATTCTCTAGCGGTTTTCGACCAATTAGATGTGCTCAAGTAGATACCATAAGCTGATTAGGGGGTTTTATATGCTTAGTCGTTTCCATGGTTGCTTTTAAACAACTTATTTTTCGTTCCTAGGATGGGAAATTGGGTCTGAGCATGAAGGTGGTTAACCAAACCACAGGAGAGGACAAGGATCCTAATAATCTCCTCATTGCGTGAGTCTTTTCGCTTCTTTTACCGTTTAAAAAGTACAGAATTCGTTTTACTTTCTGGTATTTTTAAAAGATTCTTTCATTGTGTATTTCTTCAGACAGATGGAGAAGCGAAAACAGGCTGGTAACCGTGCCCCAAGTCCCATTAGAATCGGGGCCGTTTTGAACACCGTGTGTAAACGCTGCGGTGTCCTGGGTAAGTCCTCTCCAGTTAAGAGGTCTTTCAGGGGGAGATTTTAAAGAAATTTTCATCCTTCAGGACACCTGGAAAGTTCGTGTTTCTCGCAGACGGGTGAGGCGGCCTTAGGACTGCTTTCGACAGACTCCGAAGAGGAGGGTGAAGCGACAAAGTCTGCTGCAAAGGAACTGAAGAAGCAGCTCAGTAGGGAGAAAAAGAAGAAGAAGAAAAGCGAAAAGAAAAAGAAGGAAAAGCACTCGAAACACAGGCACCACCGGCATCGATCTCCGGGAAGCAAGGTGGGTGTTCAGTGCTCCCCTCTTGTTTTGTGTCCTCGGCTAATCTATTTTTTCCCCTACTGTAGAAGCGTGACCGTAGTAGGAGTCCAGTGGAGGTTTGTTTCCTTTTCGTACTACCTAACTGATAAAAAATGGATTTTTATGTACTTCATCTCGATTTCAGAGCAAGAAATCGAGCGAGCATCGCCATCGCGATGATTGAACACCACAATGTTGTGTAAATGTGTAATTTAATAAAATTTCAGACCTTTAATTTTATGGACAGGGTCACTTTCATGGAATTATAAATTTTCATCAAAGGAGTCGTTTTCATGTACAGAGCCGTTTCTTTTCTCTATATGATGATAAATTTGACTTAAAGTTTTCTACAAGTATGGAAGGATACCTTCACTGGGCATTCATTCTTAGGTCGAAAAGAGGGGCGGAAAGTTGGTTAAAATTTGTTGCGTAACAAACAGAACTTGGTGGTAAGCTTTATTAATTAAGAAGCCTTGCAACAATGACATTGGAAATCGTAAAGATTAGCTATGGGACACGAACTAGATGAATAAGCCTAGCTTGCATGCCGGTGAATCCAATTATTCGATAATTTTGAACTCGATACAAACAGTAGAGCTTAAAGTAACTCTGATAGTTAGATCCTGGATATCGGTCTAGGGATCCACTGTGTACTATTGCTAATATTTATGGAGATTCAAATAGAAGAGCAGATCGACACCGCTTTCATTTTCATTAGCGATTTAAGTTTACATCTAATGTGAATTTTATACAGTTACGAGAATGAATTTTACTTCTCATGTCTTCTTTGCCAACAAAAATGCAAAATCACCATTTTTAATTTTTTACGACAGTTTGTGACAATTTAAATAAAAACTTAGTTTTTCCGATTGATTTAAAGTATTAACTTATGTGACCTTGGTCTCACAATCTGCACTCCCGAATACGTGTGCCACCTGCGTATTCCAACCTTAGGATAGTACTTTTTTCTTACTGGCAGAATGGCCCTACTTTCGGCAGAAATTATCGAACCGAAATTGAAGCAAACCGCTACGGTAAAACAATGCTATTTTTCTGCATCGTAGTTTGAATTCAAGTCTGGTAATTGCTTTTTCCGATGTAGTTTATATTCCTTCACGGATTGGGTGACAACGGGTTGGTTTAGAATTGGAGGTTAATGCCCTTGGTCTATTTAGATCTGGTTGGTTGGAGTGTTTTCGCAATGTGGTCCCACCTTACTGTAAAATCATCTGCCCAAATGCGTAAGCGAATTCCAACTTCATGACACTCAATTAATTTTTAGACGACCCATTCCTGTTACGCTGAACCTTGGGACCGTGATGCCAGCATGGTGGGCTTAACTATTTCTGCCACTTTTTAATCATACATACCATGTTTTTACCTTATTCTTCCACTTACAGGTATGATCTTTACGCTCTCGGTGCTAACGCTAAGCAAGATGAGCCTGGCATTATCGATGCGGCAAAAGAGCGTACGTGGCTAGTTTCTCATTAATTACTTTCGTCATTTTATATCACACCTTTAATTACATGGTTCGCACAAATAGAAATGCAGATCAATTTTACCATTGGATTGTCCACATTTTTTAGCTTCAATTGCCCTCTTTCTAAGAGCTTTGTTTGATTTAATGCTGTAAAATTCATAACTGCACTCCCTAAAAATCTGGAATACTTTTATTTTTGTTTTCCTGTCACGTACTTGTACTAAAAATTTTCCGATTCCGTAGGTCACTCGTCTGCTTGAGATTTTACTCTTTCAGTACGTGACTTGTAAGCTGAAGTTAAAGTCCTTTAAAGTAAAGTCCCTTGCTCTTATGGAGGTTAACATTTATCCAAATCGTTCAACCCAAAATTATTACTGCGCAATTCGGTTGAGAAGCTATTAAGATTTGGCAGTTTCCGTGCCAGTTTGGAGTACATGTGTCCTAGTAGCGAATATGGACACTAAGCAGGTGTGATTTTCTTGGGATGATATGTTGTTTGAGAAATCCTCTAGCTCTAAAGGAGATGTGGAATCTTCTTTCATCATGAAGAACCATGGTTGAGTAGTCCCAAAAAATGGCGATTGGCAGCGGGAAAGCAGCTGTACGAGTCGTGTTTAAGCTGCAGGATTCTTAGACAATCACGCCGGGGTTGCTACTTTGTAGTATATAATCTCGCTAAGCGTTTTCTCAAAGACAGATCTAGGTATCCCTCTACCTATATCGGACTTATCGGTCAACACCTGAGCCAATGCGTTTTTGGGTCGATTCAAACAGTCCTATGGGTTTCGAGGAGAAATAGGCCTGTTTTAGAGTCAAGTCCGTTGATACTATCGCTTCATGATTACTCTGTCGGGACGTGAATGCCTACCCAGGCCTATTTGGCGCCAAAACTACGACGCTTGGGCTAAGTGTCAGCTGATGGAGGTAGTGTAGTTAAACTCCGAAAGAACACTCTCATCAACCAATCAGATTTGAGAGCTAATGTGCCCCCATTCAGCTCTATATCTTTTCGCCTCCTATTCACTGTGTTAGGACGCGGGTGGGTACCCATTCAGGTTTAGGGCAAAAACTACTACTCTCGGACTAAATGTCAGCTGTTGATGTGTTTATTTATCCAGACGATAAGCATGGAAACTACGGTGGGCAGAAAAAACTTATCATCCAATCAGGTTTTAGAGAGCCTGTGGAGCTTATTCGGCCGTCAGCCAATCAAATTCGAGAACCCAGGGAATTTACTCAACGTGTTATTTTCGCCTCATAGTTGACAAGTTCGTGGAAGCCGAGCGAAGCAAAGGCATCCCAGCGGATCGGATTGTGGTTGGAGGCTTTTCTCAAGGTGGAAGCACCGCTCTCTACTACACCGCCACGAAGGAGACACGCTTGGGTGGCCTTGTTGCTCTCAGCTGTTGGCTACCGCTCCACGAAAAACTCACCGGCAACCAGGATGTAGGTTTGGCGAGTTTTTCACGATTCTGGGAATGGGGTGCTTGAAAAGGCCGGGCATTGGGCATGTTTTACAGCTAGTAGAAGGCAGCAGCCTTCATCAAACGATGATTAGTCAGAGAAAATCACCTTTTTTCACTGTTCGAGGGACTAATACACCTTGAAACATTTGTCGTCTCTAAGAGCAGAGGTTTTCTAGTTTCAGCTATTCTGTGGTGGAATCCAGCTTCACTATTCAGCTCCCGAAGAACAGTTTTTGTGGAAACTTGGTTCTGTAGGTGCTAATTTAGGAGCTCAGAAGTGATTTTAGTTGCTGTGTTCTAGTGAACCTCTAACAATTCGGTTTAAGCGACTCCGACGGTTTCTCTCAGCCAACAATTTCGACTTTCGGCCACACCACCTGTGCTGTGTTTAGGACTACGTTTTTTCTTCTCGTCATAACTTTTGAGACAGTACCAAGCATTCGGGTTGCCAGGAGACGTTGTGACAAGGCTCTCCAGATCATCATAGGATTGAGCAGTGTCACAGGAATCAGACTTGTTGTGTTTTGATTTCGAAATCGTCAATTTCCCACGCCATTCGCTGGAGTTGGTAACTGAACGCAATTTTAAACCTACAGTCGTTCTGCATCACTTAGTCTAACAGCATCTGGCACCACTATCTTCCACACCTGAATGCGCAGACTACTTAAGGTTGTCTCTCCAGAAATTGACAATTTAGAAAGAATGCACTCTCAGAGGATTCGAACTGTTTTGTGTTTCGGGATCTCTGGATTCTGTGATCTGGTAAGCTTCTGGACACCCAAGTACCAGTAACAACATCTTCTAAGCTAACGTATTTAATCTTTCTGGTTCCAAAAACTGTATAATGTTATGTACGGAGGTGCTATGTTACCTGATCTAACGTAATCACGGCCATAAGAGACGAAGCGCCAGGCGTCATAGTAACGACTTAAACTACTGTACATATTATACAGATAATAACGGAAGGTAAATAAACTATATTTCAAGACAGTCAGAAAATTGATATAATTTTTCGGAGATATAACAGAGATCTAACGGCCCTCACTCAAACATCCCTAGCAGGTAAGGTTTTTAACATCTAGTTGTCGATAAATCGCACATCGTGAAATGGGACATGAATCATACGCAGGTTTGAGGCTGGAGTGGAAATCCTAACCAAATCAAGGTCAGCTAGGATCGTTTTCACACGTCCCCACGCCTTAGCCCCAGTTTTGTTACCACATTGGGCAGTGCAAATAAACACGGAGCAGAAATAGCCCATTTCCGGATCTTGAAATACTAAAAAATGGCTTTAGCTTGCAAAAGACAACGATTAAAAGTTTGGACTTATTCCTCAACCTAGTTGAAATGCAGGTCAATGCAAATTGCTCTAGTCAATGTTTCCCAAAGTCATTAAGATGAGGGCATTTTGGGGTTATAAAAAGAAGTGGTGAAGTTCATTTTATAGAGTTCGAGGTGCTATGCTACCGAAAGTAGTCTGATCAGTAAATGATGGCCGCCTTCGAAAGCGATGGGAAAACGTCCTCAGCAAAGTACATTTCTAAAAGTTTCAATATCAGAGCAAACGTAGAAAGTGTGATTTCTACGAGACTAGGCGATACAATTCGACCAGAGATTACTTGAGGTATTCTCTTAATCCAAGTGTTCATAATCTGACCTCAAAAGCAAATACAAACTTTTGTTTAAAAGATAACGCTGCTACTAGACCTCTAAGATAAAGGAATACCCGAATGTGATGGTTTTAACTTCCACACATGCATGGAATGTCTGAATCCTTTGAGCTTAGATGACACGAATCGATATTCCATCGTCTAGCTTTGACAAGTTCTGCACATTTTTAGAATCGGTATTTAATAGATTTTAATACAAATTAACGTTTCAAGACTGGTGAAGCTGAAGAAACAAGCAAGATTTCCTACCGTAAAGGTATCAAAGGCTCTCCCAAAGATGATTGTTCAACAAATCGAGGTATAACGTGAGCCCGGTTCCATGAACTAGGTGTTGAAAATCGACTGCACGACTCAGATTTAGCCGATGCACATTTCTGCAACTGGCATTACCTAAAATGGCTGTTTTGAGTTTTCTTTAATTAAAAAATCTCTCATCTACTCTCAAAAGAGATTACAGATTTTGGTGAAAATGGCTGATCTCAGAACTAGTTTTCTATAGAACTTTCAAAGTCTGCCTAGATCGAAGAACCAGAAGAGGTGATGAAAATCAACTACCCGAAACTAGAATACCTGGAGCGGTTACTTCAAGCATTACAGAAAATCCGGAGTGTCTAAACAGTTCTCGAAAACAAGAACAAATTTAGGTTTAAAAGATACTGCTGCTACGAGGTCTAAGAACTTTTCGAAGTGGGGATTTTCGACTCTTAGGAGAATTTTCGTACACCCCATGAAATAGGGTAAAAACGTGACGATTCCAGCACCGATTTCGTTTCCCGTAAGACTATGCGATTCAACCAGATGATACGCTTTAAAGTATGCACAAATGCTATATTTTTATAACCATCATTATCAGAGCTAGATGATATATGCTTTCGGTCAATTAAGGAGTCTGAAACATACTCAAAAGCGACTACAAACCTCGGTGTAATAGATAGTTTAGCACAAGGTTAGGCCTCTTCAAAACCTCAGTGGATCACTGACTTGATCACGTCCCCAATCCATGCCCAGAGGCTATTTTTTATCTTTAGAATCGACGATGGGAAAGTCTTGGTAATGATAGTTTTAGAAATGGAGTATTTGGGAAGGCTTTATATTGTACAATCGCTTTACACCGCCTTGTCTTAATGGAATTACACTTTCTCTGATCGTTCTGATTTTGAAAACACAAGGTTTCTGGCCTAGGCCCTGAAGTCCACGCGTTTTTTTTAAGATTTTCCCATCTAGGAAAGTTCCGATTTAACCAAATGTATGCCATAAAACACAGGATGCCGACAGAAGTATATTTTTTATTCGTTTCCTCCTAGCTTGTCACGGGAAATCGGGAGATACCGGTGTTGCAATGCCACGGCAAAATCGATCCGATCGTGCCCTTTGAGTTCGGGAAAATCACCAGAGATGTGATGAAGAAAATGGGCTTTTCCAAGTACTCGTTCCGCCCTTACTGCGTCATGGGCCACTCATCATGTGATGAGGTTGGTGCTACTTAATTGCATTTGAGTAGGGAGGCGCTAGTTACTAGCCTCATTTTCTAACCTTGCAGGAGATGAGTGAAATAAAGAAGTTCCTGGAAACCTGCCTGCCACCGTTGGATGCTAACAATACGAACGCTGGGGCCTCGACTTCTGAGTGATCCAATCCTCGATTGGTCCTAATCACGGCTGTATGCGTTCCGCGTCTACCATATTCTTCAATCAATAATGAAAATTCCGAACCCATTTTCGACTTTTGGAGACATTCAGTGACACAATAACCGGGGAATTAGTAGGGTTATTTTAGTAGTACATGAGAAGTGACCAGTTCCATCAACATCATTTCGATAGTTGTTGCTATGTGTAGTAGTAACATCTTAGGAACACAGTCTGGGGCTCAATAGAATCTATTTATGAATTAGAGTGAGCGTTTTCTGTTTGCCCCTCATTGCTGGAGTATTTAGCTGACTACTCCAAAAATGAAAGAAGCAAAAGATCATACCTTTTATCTTGCACAACTACCGCGAGCTTAATCGTTGGGTTTGAGAAAACTATGCATTTCATATTCAGTAGCCAACCTGTGTATTTAACTTGGAATTCCACAATTTTACAAAATATGCAGATTTGTCAGAATTTCTAGCAATTAATTTGTTTAATAAAAATAGTGATTACTTTGGTGTAATGTTGTGTAAATATTGAGGAGTGACCTTCTCAGTTGATTGGTCGTGTCATTTGGTGCTTTACCAGCTTGTATTTTTAGTTCTGCTTGATCCAATTTACTACTATTTAACATCACGGGTATGCTCCAGGTATTAAAGTCGATCAACAAAGAAATAGCATTAAAAAGCAACTTATTTATTAGCAGGAATGAAAATATTTCTATTAAGTTGTAATAAACAATAATGATCTTTCATTTCGCACAATTCCCACTGAATGTGCTAATTTCTACATTTTCCATTTTTAGTTGAAGGTACAACAATTCCACCAGCTTCTATGCTCTTCTACTTATCGAAATGGAAAACATCCAAGATCGATGGGCTCAGTAAGTTGATCTTGAACATGGTACTTATTTTGAAGCCCTATTAAACGTTTTGATTTCATTAATTTTCTCATTAACACTTAAGTGTAGACCCATACAACTAAACTAAATAAATCATGATTCATTCATCGTTAATGGTATGTTTATTTCTTCATTTTCAGGAGACAGCTGGAACTCAGGAAACGCTGTGTATTACAAGACTCTCCAGACATTTTGGAGAAGCTAAAGGATGGTTCGCTTCTCGTGTGTGGCTTAGACATTTCCTATTCCAAGGACGAAACAATGGCGTACGTTGGTGCTTCCTTGGTCCGTATTAGTGACCTATCATCTGGTCGACAGGTATTCATTCTCGTTTCTTGTCTCCTTTTGATCGCTTTACTATAATTACCATATTAACTAAGAATAAGGCAGAAGTTTCTGAGGTTTTTCACCTTTAACATATTGATAAAATATATTTTTCGCTTAATTGCCATTTCCAAATCGACTGATGGAGCCGGATAAGGTACTTTAATTGCTGCTTCTTCAAGAAACTTATCTTTACCAAACACAAATGAACGTCTTCCGGTTCGATCTCAATCTTCGTGGAGATTGAAATCTCCACTTCTGAATTACGCAAACCGTCTTCCGCATGTTCTTCCATTCAAACATTCCTTTACTGCTGCTGCGTTTTAATCAAGCAAATTTCAATTTATTTTTTCTGAAAAATCAAATTTTGTCAGTTTAAATAATCTATTCTATTAGATATTTTAAAATATTATTTGATTTTCCTTTAACTCTCAAAAGTGCAATTCGGACAGAACTTATGGGACGACCTGCTATAAACCTAATCCTCACCTCTGATTGGCTACAGTGTGAGACTCTGGCGGTTCACAGTGTTCCCGCCTCAGTCACCGTGCCCTACGTGCCCAATTTCCTGGCCTTCCGTGAGGTCCCCGCCTACATGCAAGCCCTGGCAGACTTCGAGACATCCTTTGGAACAGCCGACGTGCTCATGGTGGACTCGAACGGGACTTTGCATCCACGCAAGTTCGGCGCCGCCTGTCATCTAGGCGTGTTCCTAGACAGACCAACTCTCGGAGTCGCCAAAAACCCTCCCCTTTTGGCAGCGGCCCCAAACTCCATGCCGCCAGAAGCGGATACGGCGGCCAAGCAGAAGGATGTGCTCAAGCAGGTGGGAGTCCTTGCGAATTTGTCCCAGTGGTTGAGCTCCACTTGTGCCTGATTTTCTCGGGATGTAGAGAGGGTAGTTGTGTGGAGGAGACTGCCTAAATCGGCAGCCTTCTGAGGATTGGTTTGTAAAAAATATAAAACGTTTACTTACTACTTATACTACGCTAAATGGGAAAATATAAAGCAGTAAGTTTGTTTAAAGACCTGTGCTCTGGCAAGTATTCATTCGTTATTTAAATCAATTGAATCGAATGATTGTGATAATTTCCCCTTCTTATTGACTTTAACGCTTTATTTACGCCCCATTTTAATCGGTATTTCGTCAGGAATTTCCCAATTTAAAAATGTGTCACTTCGCAGAAACGGTTAATCTACCAATCGGTTAGAAGACAATCTGCGTGTAATCTGCTAGACGACTTTTTACTATCTATCCATCCATATTCTTCACCACGAGGTGTGCCGATTAAATATTGCGATTAGTAAAAGTTACGTTAGAGACGGGCCGCGTGGTATTTGACAAAGTGTTAAGCGTCGTAACAACGACTCAAACAACTTCACATAATATACAGATAACAACGGAGGGAAATTAGATTATAGTTTGGTATCATTAGAAAATATAAAAATATATAATTTTCCACAGATACAAAAAATGGATTATCGTTCTCCTGAAGCTCTGGGCCCCTCATCGAATGTTTTCTCTCCAAAGATTTATACATTCTAGGAGAGAAATGAAACCAGGCTACTGGCTGGGAGTGTTCATTTTTAAGTTGTGTGCTCAGCCAGCCTGAACGAACTGCTTGCTGGTTGGCCGGCGGTGAGAAGAAATCACCAGTTGTGAACGTAGGAAATTAGTAGACCAATTTGTCAATCAAAGCCACCATAAAGAACGAAGTGATTGTAGAGGTGCGAGCAGTTTACTCTTGCCTCCTTTCAGGCCTGTGTAAGTAGTCTGTTGTAAATTGTTTGTGACAAGGAGAATGTCTAGCCGATTGTAGAAGTGCTGATTTCGAAGGGGTAGCCTGAGTGGAGTACATACTGGAAACCAGATCGTGGATCGGATTTATCGGCCAATAGGATTTGGAGTCAGTACACACAGACTAGTAGCTGTGGCATTGCGATCTACTAGACGGTGTGGCGAGGCTCTAGAACTCTAGGATGGTCCCTGCTGAACTGTGCGGTGAGAATTGGGTCTTAGTCAGACCACTGCAAGCTACTTGATACTGGCTTAATGTGTTTTTCCTCTCTAGCGGATGCGTGGAATGAAGAAGGGTGACTACATTCGCCTTTGCGGGGAGGACGGAAGTGTTGATGGTGCGGTGAGTATCTCTAATGTAATGTGCTATGCTACCTAAAATACTTCGATTAGTATGCGTGGTAACTCAAAGTTTATTCAACAAAGTGCACGGCGTCATAGTAACAACTTAAACAATTGTACGTATTATGCAGATAATAACGAAAGGTAAAGTAATTATAGCTCAAGATAATCAGAAAATTATTAATATAATTTTCTGGAGACACAACAATTTCATTTGATAATCTTGCTTAATCAGACATATACAGGAGATGGTTGAAATATTTTAAGCACCCTGAAAAATAAGCAATGTATATCTGCGTACCCAAAATTCCTAAGTAATGCCGGCTGTATTTGAGACATTGGTTATAAACTTATAAAATGGTAGACCTATCGGAATTTACAAGAGGCCATATAGTTGGTGCTCGTATAGCGGCGAATGCTTGGCGGCGTTTCATGAGGTACTCTCTCGACAGTAATGACTGCCTTTGAAGGAAAGAGAAGGAAAAACGTCCTTGGTAAGGCAAGGGCCTGACCGAAAGTCGAAGTTGTTGCTTGGGAGAGATTTTCGGACTGACTCGGCCTGGCTACTAGAATAAATGCAGAGCCCTTCAATGAACACCTTCAGAGTCTGGTTTCTCCACAAAATCTGCAGCATGAACCTGATTGCAGGTAGCTAAAATTAAGGTAAAGTCTTTTTGATCTCGGAAACCATCATAGCCTCCTAATGGTCACTACGTATTTCGAGTATCGATTCAATTTGGCATCCTTATCATAGCGATTAGTGGTATGCATAAAGCGACAGGTTTAATGGCGCCTTCTGAGTGCCAATTCCGATGATTGATGGTAGCATCTTGTCTATAACAAACCTACTTCTCCTTAAGTGCTCCTGCTTCTTACCAAAATGAACGGGAATGATCGAAATTTGAGCCCTGTAACCCGGGACAAACGCGTGGTTTTGAATTGCTTGGTCCGTTCAAAGATGGCGGTGAGTCACGTGGTTCGCAGTTAGGGACTAGCCCACACGTGACGTCGTGCGTGCTTCAGCCAGTGTGGTCAAATCAACGCATACTAGGCTGCATTTCTTGAGGCTAACAGTCGATTCCTTGCTTCGTTCATAGGCTGTGCTGAGTGGGAATTCGGTAAATCCAATCTATGTGTCTCCTGGCCATCGGGTGAGTCTTGAAACTGCCATCGAGATTGCTCTCCGCTGCTCAATCTACCGGGTTCCAGAACCCACGAGGAAGGTTGGTCAATTTTGCACTACCTCAGTCAAGTTTATTCTGGGATTCCCAATCATTCTCACTGCTCATTGGTGAATGGAGGCGCTATTAGCAACCAGTCTGTAACTAACAGAGGCATTCGAACTGGAGGTAGTCACAGAGGGTTGTATCAGGGAAATGTGGGTTTACATAGATACTGCTTAATTAGTAGAGTCACTAATGTGAAGCTTCATATTTAGAGGGTAATACAAGAGCAGTTTAAATAGTATTTGTCGATTGATGGATGTAAAACTAATGATTAAAACTTAGTTCCCTGTTTTGAAACTCTTTTATTGATTTAAAATAAAATGATCTCTTTTAGGCCGACGAGATATCGCGAACTGAATTGCAGAAAATGGAAGCACCTTTTGAATAGCTGTGGTACCTCTTTTATATATTTTAATAAACCTATATGTATTTTTGTTCCCATTATCCCTGGTTGACGTGCGACACTGGTGGTGTCCGTTGGTAGAATTGCCCAAGCTAATGGGAAAGTGGGCTCTACTTTTGGTCAGTAAGTAGTATGGACGGAGAGGTTGGAATTGCTTGCGTGTCGGTTTAGGCCATTGGCACGGCTTTTTATGGGGGCCATTTACATACCCGAGCCAGCGCCTAGCCAACAGCATATTAATCACCAGTGCAGGTTACTGAATTGTCTCCGAGGGTATCACAAAAATTCGGCAGGTTGTACTGATTTTCCGGGCCGAGTATAGCTGACCGCTGGTAGAGCTAAAGCCCGTTTTATTATTCCTACGAAATTAGCCCCACATTCTACTGCTTCTTGGTGAATTGAGGACCAGGCTGTCGGTTTCAGCGCTTTCTGCAATCTGCAGATTGCGTCACACCACTAAAAGTTATAGTGGATTGGCGTCCGCCACGTAAGCACCATCAAGGGTCTGGTATAATAAACAAAATAACACATAGGCGATTTATTCTAACAGGCACCTAGAGAGGACAATTTTATCCACAAAGAAAGCAAAATGTAATCTCAGAGCGCTCAGTGGCACATCTATGGAATCCCACCGTAGCCAGAACGCCGATTAGGCTGTCGATTAAGGATAAAAGTGGCGAAATGAAGACCAGGCCTGACGAATCCGTGGATGTGATAATCTACCGGAAGAACTAGAAAGGAAATGCTGGTACGCTACCGTACTATGCCCCTATTTGGATGTCCTTCAGGGCAGAAAACAAAGGCGGGCACCAGCTTCCATAGAATGCTCTGCGCGCATACAAGGTCGGGTAAAAATCAAATCAGACCGCGTGCGCAAGACAACACCAAAGCGACATAAAGCGAAACCCGCATCAGGAACTTAGCCCGCGCCCCCTTACGTAAACCGCCCTGGCTTTGCCAGAGGCAATGTTAACTGACCCCAGGCACGCCAGTCGTGAGTTACGCACGGTGACCTCGCCGCTGGTTTTACACAACACCAGCGCGTGCAGCACACAATCGGTCTTAAAAAGGCGCAAATGCCGCTTTGAACTAGCTTTGAGCCAACCCCTTAACTACAATAACCAACGAAGACGCCAACTAACCATCAACCCATTTATCATTGACATTTAGGACACACACCGATCGCCCGAGGGACCATATATGCTTAGGACTCGTAAAAACTGGGATCTGTACAAAGAGCACGATACATAGTTTATGAGATGGGGTGGGACTAAAGAGAACACATAGAAACCCATGCATTAGATGTACGAAATGCGCGATGGTTTGTGATCCATGCATGGGGCGTGCTTCAGAGCCCCTACGAGGACTTCGCAGCGTCTTCCCCACCAGCCTCATCGTATGCAAGATCCTGACCGTCTTCCTCGTCCTCTTCCTCCTCATCCTCCTCGTCTTCATCATCTTCCTCTTCATCTACAAGACACAATTAGGAAAGCAAAATTGCAATTAACCTTCAACCTCGTCTTCTTCATCAGTGTCGGACTCAGGGTTCAGGTAGAATTGCAGAGGATTGGGGTAGAGTTCATCTTTTATGCAGTCACCCAAGGTGTCGCTGACGGCACTGGAATCATAGACAAACCAATTGAAGAACCCGAAAAGTTCGTAGTTATCAGCCTTTCCATTATCAGGCATATCAGTGAAGTCCATATTGGGCTTCCAGTCAATCTTGGTAGAGGTGGCAGTCGGCTCGCCAGTTTCACCAATATGATATTCCTTCGTCAGACATTCGTTCGTGAACCAGTCGTTTTCCTCGAAATACTACAATCTATTAGAATCAACCAACGCAGATCTTACGAAATTGATTTTATACCCAGATGTAATGTCCTCGAATTCCTGAACTTCGACGGCCTTAAGGTGGTTCAAAACCTTCCTGTCATCCTCAGTGATCATCTTGCGCATGCTAGCATTGTTGGCAAAAACAGTGGGCCAAAAGTTGGGAATCTTGGCGAGGAGATCAGCCCGCTGCTCATAGTATGGTTTGCGTAGCTTATTGAACTTTTGCTCTACTTTGAGAATTTCTACGCTAGCCTTTTTGTTCAGGCTGTCAATCGCCTCTTGCACGGAGTCAACACTCTCCAAGATATCATGCCCAACATCTGCAGAAAAAGAACCCATTTGAAATTGAGAAATCATCCATAAAACAATTAAAAAGGAACACACCTGGCGGAATGTCGGCAATATCGTTGTCGGTACGAGCCTTCTTCGGGTTAGAAGCCATTACAACCACAAAATGAGAACGGAACACAAGAAAACTGCTCCATTAAGCTAAGCTAAACAAAACACTCCATAATTCAAAATTATAATTTAAGATATATTTAAATAATGAACAAAAATAAGTGTTTATTATTTTTAACATATCTAAAACATCTTCTTTTTAATTTTAGCGTAATTGATTTGTTTCTTTGAAGCCAAATTGTTGCTAAATAATTTATTACCATCTTTTTGAGATTTCCAAATATTAAATATTTTAACCTGTTTATAAACTATTGAAAATCAATGTGCATCGAAATAACCTTTCTTTCTAAAATTTTACTCCTTTTTAACTAATTATATATTTGGGCCTAAATTAATTGGACTAGGTTTCTCTGCATTTCAATTAGTGCGCATCTGTTTACCAGTGGTTTGTAGTTGTGTTAAGCAAACAGAACTTTTCATTATGATGATATACTTGAAACAGTTGCTCAAAAGTCGTTTTGATCTTCTGATAGTATAAATGGTAGACGGCTATTAAATTATCGTACCTCAGCTTTCATGATCCCAGGAAAAAGACTTTATTGCACGACAGCCATTGATGCACCTAAATCTGCATCAAGGTAATATTCAATGCCCTACACTTACAAGAATATTATATATCTTAAAATCAAAAGGTTAATGCTGTATTGTATCAGAATAAACCTAGAAGTTCGAATATCCAAATGATAGTCTTTGACGATGAGGTATTTCAGGAATCGGCCCTACCAGCATTTGCTGATGGTAAGCTAACCGTTGCCCTATTTTGTAGGCAGCAAAATCAACCCTCAATTACCAATCACGAAAAGTTCCCAATTTTGATTTATTGCTTCATATCAATCATAAATTATGTATTGTGCTAATTTGTAGACGCTTTAGTTAACTCACTTAATAAACACATGAACTTTAGTTATTTTAGGACCAGAGACATAAATCATATTTTTAACAAGTATGAAACTATTTACCCCTGAAAATGTACCACCAGTCTCCTAAATAAGTAGGTGTATAATCACTTCTACCCACTTACTAGTGAATGTGACTAACATATTACTAATTTTTTTGTGGAGGCGTGAACATGTGCACGCAGTCTACTTTTTTCTAACCACCAACTGAATCAAAGAAACTAGCATTCTCCCACAATTTAGCTTCTACAAAAAATAAATAATTTAGAATAACACCAAAGAGTATAAATCGCTTTGATTTCGAGGTAATTCCTGGAATCTATATGCCATTCTTCTGAAGCAAAACCAAAACAGTAGCTTTAAATCATAAAAATATTTCCCTCCATTCCATGTTAATCGAGCTCTTACAAAAAACAAAAACATCATCTGAAGGAATGTAGTAAATAAATCGCTTTTTAGCGAATAGCAAGAGTGAAACTCCTAGGACGCTTCTGATTGGCTCTCATGTGGACCAATGGCAAAGACAAGGTTAAAGCTAATAAAAGGCAATTTTGATATGCGCCAGCGGTATGTATTGACTAATGAGACACCTTTGGGTGGTGTTTCGCATCGTATGGGTCCTCCTCGTAATCCTACTGACTCTCACATGCCTCCACCTTCGTCTGAAGCTTCAGGAAGCCCTATCAAGCACAGACCTCGTTAACTACTACACCTGCTCGCCTCTTCCATTTAGTGGGACCAAGTTGTACAATGCCTACTTTGAATTCAACCGCCAAAGTAAGAAAATCGCCCACGAGCTCTACCAAATGGCCCTGAATTCCCGCGATACAGGCGAGTCGAGAGCGCAGCTCAAAGATATGGCCAATCAGATGGAGGCCCGACTCAATGTGATGAGTCATTTGATAGGAGAAACCGAACACCGAAGGGGAAGGCTTATCCACCTCGCCGAACTCCTCCAGCATCAACTACAACAACTCCAGTTCCCAATGGATTGTGCCAAAGCCAAGTTCGTCATAACTTCCCTCCCCAGTTGTGGTTTCGGTTGTCAAGTGCACCACGCAGCATTGGCCTTCCAAATTGCCTTTGCTCAGAACCGGACTCTTTTGGTTTACAGTGACAACTGGTTCGACAATGTCTACCCCATCACCAATTGCTCGAAACCCTCGAAAGATGCCATTTTCCAACCCATTCTGTGGGCTCCACAGAATATGGGTCCAATTTCACCACCAGCTCTCAGGAAAGATTGGGCAGCAGCTCTAAAAGACACACACTCATATCCTTATGCGTGGTTCAGGGGACAACTCATCCGCTTCATCCTTCGTCTCAAACCCACAGCCTTTAAAGAGAATCTTGAGAAGGATCTGGACGTTGACAAAGCCATCAGTCCGCTTATCGGAGTCCACGTTCGACGAACGGACAAGCTCATACGAGAGGCGGAATACGTTCCACTCTCCACCTACATGGAGGGTGTAGATCGTATCTACCAGCGCTTGGAAATTGAAGAGGACCTTCTTCCCTCTAGCAATGAAGAAGGTGGGAGTCTTCAGCGAAATGTGTATCTAGCCTCTGACGACCCAGAAGTCTTTAAGGAGGCCAAAAAGAGCTACTCCACTTATCGATTTGTCGGTGAAGCCAAAACTGGCAGTCAAATCTTGCTAAGGAATAGCCGATCAGGTTTAAAGAGCATTCTGTATGACATCTTCAGACTGGCCAATTGTGACTACGTGGTGTGCACGTTCTCCTCAAATGTCTGTCGCCTTGTCTACGAACTGATTCTAACCGATCCAAGTCGCTATGGAGATAGGAGTAGTCATGTGCTCACCGTGGATGTTCCCTACAGTATCCACGGACAACGTGATCGCTCCTGGACGGTTGTCGTCAAATCCCCCATCGGTGGGGTCAAACGTGGTGATGTTGTGAGGGTTAAAAGAGACTTTTTCAACGGATCCATCCAGCTGGACAGCGGTGAGATCCTGCCAGCTTATGTTGTGGAGGAAAATGTACAGACATTCTTGGATAACCTCGATTAGCCGTGTCCTGTCCCCTAATAAAAGAGCTTTTTGTACAAATCCTGTAATTTCAAATGTTCGTTGGCTCATTCCTAACTCTAGAACCACTGCTACTTAAGGTAGTTCGATTAATAAACCCTACGTTAGATAACGGCCACAAAAGTGTCTGTTACACGCTGCTCTTTAGCCACTGGAAAACACTCGATTGCTTCGGTTAAAATTTCTTTTCGAGTTCAAGTTCTTTCGATCGGTGCTCTGATTAGGTAGCACAGCTTTATTTTTCCAAATTGAGTTCCGTATTTTGAGTGTCTCCAGTAGTTACGTCCGTCATCGGAGAACGTCACCGAATTCTCCGAAAAATCGATTTTCTTGATAGTAGGAAAGATGCAGCTTTATCGATTTTTTAATGCGATTTTACGATATTCACACACCTTGCACTTGAGCCTTAATGATTTATTCATCGATTTTCTACGAACCACTATTTTAGGTTGAGCCATTGCGGCAGCCTTTTCCTTGTCTCCACGACTTCCTTCCCCAACACTGTTTTGTGTATCACATCATTCTTCTAGACACAGTAGCCTCGTTTTTTCCACTGAAGTTTTTCAGTTCATGTCGACGCATTTATTCAAATTTCTTGGAACTTAGATGCCATCCGTTGCATTCAAACAACTCTAGAAGGGCGATAAAAGAGGTGTTTTTCTTAAGCTCACAAAAAATAGAAGGCTTGATGGACTGAATTTACAATTTTGAATTGATAAATAAGGTGTTCTCACAGATCTTCCTAATGCTGTTTACCTTTCGACCTGTCGTAACCCAAAGCAGCAGCATTAAACACTACGACCATTTAGATTCATACATTTGCAACTCTATCTCCTCTTAACCTCTTGAGGATTCAGTGAGCAAGAGGCCAATTGGGAAGAGTAGAGGCTTACGGATTAATCCAACCAACAGAGTTGGCTGATGCACGTGTGCGTCTCAGCTTGGTGTAAAGAAAAAGGACTCAAGCTTGGAAGCTGATTGGACGATGAAGGAGATGAGTGATCTTGGGTTTGGCTGTTACATTGGCTCGGCTGTCCAGTAACTAGTTTGTCTCGACTGCATAGCTCAAGCTCCGCTAAGTATGCGCCAGCCCGTGACCAATATTGTGTGCTACCCAGTTCAATAGGGAATTACCAAGCTGATGGTCATTTATTTACTAGCTAGGCTTTGCCACTGGCCCGCCATGAACACAGTCAGCTGGTAGTATGGCCTTGAATCCAGGCAGTTCGATCAAACAATTGTTACTAACCTCTCAAATTTCTTCACAACGAAAGATTCATGTAACACTCTACGGTTTTGTTTTAATTTGCGTTAATTTAGTTAAAACCACCGATTTCTGGGCTGAAAAAAAGTTAACACCGGCAAGAAATCGTGTGAATTTCATTTTACCGTGAAGGCACCTTAGTCCACCAAGTTATTTCCCACGAGAGGTCGAGAGGTCAACGCTTTCCCGCCTGTTAGTTTCTATAAGACTAGTCTGCATTCAGTTCACTGCACTTTCCAGGTACGTGTTTCAAGGTTCGAAGAGGAAAAAACGTCTTCAAAAACCGCCTTTGAGGAAAAAGAAAAGAACTTCGGTTGGTCTAAATAGGGAATCTATTGGGATTGGACAAAAAAGTGGAAACACCTTGAAAATCGATTAAGTACATCTTAATTTGATTTAGGTCCACTTTTGCGGCATTAATTTAAACAAATTGTGCATTGTTGGTTCCAAAGGAGTTTTAGTCCCCATTCTTCAGTCGTAGCGATGGCGGCGGTGGAAATGGACTTCTTACATGAATCTCTAGGGATGGTTGGGACCAGCTGAGATACTCGACTTCTACGTGCCAGTCGTTAACAATTCTAGCGGCTGCACGGTTTGGTGGTGCATTATCACCTCGAAGGATGACGGGAAACCACAGTTCTTGAACAACCATAGGATGGTGAACTTGTTATCGCTCAAGTTCCTAAGTTGTCTGGGCTGTCAATTTTTCTTCCGTGAAGGGAAGAAAATTGAAAAAAATCCACCACTATAGACGCTTTGGAAGCTTTGTCGTCTTTTAGGACAGAGTTTTTCTAGTTGCAGCCCTCCTGGATTGTTTTCCAGGCGCTTATTGAGGAGCTCTGAAGTGGTTTCACGAGCTTTTGTCTCGAGATTCTCTCTAACAATTCCATTTATAGTTAGTCCGACGGTCTCTCTCAAACAACAACTTCGACTTTGTCATTTTTCTTTCTCTTTCCTTCGCAGGTAGTCATTAATTTCGAGACAGTACCTCTTGGAACGCTTCCAAGAATCCGGGCAGTTTCTGTTAGAATTAAACAGCATTAGGAAGATCTGTGTGAGCATTTTATTTCTCGATTCCAAATTGCGAATTCAGTCCAACAAGACTTCTATTTTTTGTGGACTTAAGAAAAAGCACTCCCTTTTCCCTGGTTCTAGAGTTGTTTGAATGCAACGACTGGCGTCTAAGTTCCAAGAAATTTGAGTAAATGCGTCGACATGAACTCAACAACTGCAATGGAAAAGACGAGGCGACTATGGCTAGAAGAATGATGTGATGCAGAAGACAGTGTTGTGGAAGGAGCCTAGGTTGAAATTTTAGAAAATTAGTAGTATCTACTGTTTACCTATACCCTACTTTTCGAATTAACTGTCTCTCTACACCTTTTACTGATGCAAGAATTTTCATGCAATAACCACTCGAGCATTATTATCACTTTTTTTCTAAAGATTAATGTTATTTTTAATGAATAGTTATAATCTGGATTTAATTAACCTATTCTTAAAAATATTCATTCTTTAAACTACTATCCACCATTATGAGTAATTTAAAAATATCAAATATATAGTAACCAATCACTTCTCTCTAATCCTGATCCAACTCGTAAATCAATTACATGCATCATTTAGGGGCATTATTGGTGCCTTTGTCATGGTAGTCATGGTGGTGGGAATAATAACCATGACACCTAATAATGATGAATTTGTGTTTGGAATCATTTTTTGTTGAGAATTAAGGTGATATGACCATGGTTTCGCATGTCCGTCATATGCGAGTCTTGTTTTTTTTGAGTTCTGAATACTGGGAAAATGACGTGGAGCGAAACTGTAGATTAAAATGTCAGTATTCGATCAAATCCTCTACAATTATCTGGGCTGATAACCATTTTTACTGAATTTTAACGCCTTTCTAATGTACACTTAAGCAGTGAGTTATTAGTAATTCTGATGATTATTTTTACCTATTCCTTTGGTAGAATATGTTAATTTATGCTGTAAACTTGTTTACAGTCAGGCGGTTGCCATGGCAGAAGTAATGCAACTGATATGGACGAAGAAAATGGGAGATATTATGAATTTAATAGTACACTACATATGGTGTATCAATAATTTTAATTTTTTTAAATTCATGATTTGCGTATTATTACTCAAAATTTAAATATTTATTAAGTTGATATTTTTAGTATCCGTTAGAATGAAGTATGGTGGATATTATATTTATTTTGTGATTAACTGGCTTGTAAAATTCCTAAATAAATAGGCCAGAAATGAAAGATCCTTAAAAGTATCCCTTTTTGTCAACTTCTAATGAAGGATCCCTAATCCGACTGGCAAAAAATTCGCTCTCAGGTTGACACTCATCACGTTTCTTCAAGCATTCTGTCACAAAACTGCCTAAGCCAATGATTGTTAAAATGCTTTCACAGTGCAACCCTCCAAATAAGTAGATTTAACTACCAGAAACCACATCTCGTGATAGAGATACGGATTTTCCATCAATTTCCCACTACTCGCACAAATGCTGTGATCCAACTAAAAGATATGGGCACTTTTTATATTAGATACGTTTATTTCGCAAAATATGAATAGCGGTATTATATAAACAGATATATCTTAAAGTTATTAGGACTTCAGAACGTTGACCACACGATAGCACGTTATAATTTATATGGCAACGTCCTTTAGCCAACCTTGAAACAATCACATACTATTATGGTTCTTAAGTAAAGAGATATTTTATTCTTTCAGTAAAAAATTATTATTTTTAATTGGAAATTTTTAGTAAGAGCAGGACGATTTTTACAAGTGGCAGCAATTTTTCCATTTGTCTTCAGAAAGCAGGTTCATTAGGAGAGGACGGACACAAACAAACGTTTAATACAGATTATCAGAGAGAATGATGGCATTCTCTTCCAAAACGTAAGTTGGCAGGATCTTACCGGTGTCTGTCATGGTGGATCCATTGAAAAAGTCCTTTGAAACTCTCACAACATGTCCACGTTTGGCTCCACCAATGGAAGAGGTTGTGATTACCGTCCATGAGCGGTTCTTTTGGCCGTGCATGCTGTAGGGGACATCGACTGATAGCACGTGACTACTCCTATCTCCATAGTGACGTGGATCGGTTAGTATCAGTTCGTAGACTAGACGACAGATATTTGAAGAAAGTGTGCAAACCACGTAGTCACAGTTAGCCAGTCTGAGGATGTCATAGAGGATGCTATGTAGACCCTGTCGACTACGCCTACGGCGGACTTGACTTCCTGCTTTGGCTCCGCCTAGAAATCGGTATTGTGGATAATTCTCATATGCTTCTTTGAAGACACTTGGGTCGTCAGAGGCTAGATACACATTTCGCTGAAGACTCCCACCTTCTTCATTGCTAGAGGAAAGAAGGTCCTCTTCAATTTCCAAGCGCTGGTAGATACGATCTACACCCTCCATGTAGGTGGAGAGTGGAACGTATTCCGCCTCTTGTATGAGCTTGTCCGTTCGTCGAATATGGACTCCGATAAGTGGACTAATGGCTTTGTCAGCGTCTAGATCCTTCTCAAAACTCCCTTTAAAGGCTGTGGGTTTGAGACGAAGGATGAAGCGGATGAGTTGTCCCCTAAACCACGCATAAGGATATGAGTGTATGTCTTTTAGAGCTGCTGCCCAATCTTTCCTGAGAGCTGGTGGTGAGGTTGGGCCGATGTTCAGTCCAGATCTTATGATAGGCTGAAAAATGGCTTCACTAGAGGCTCTCAAGCAATGCGTGATGGGATAGACATTGTCGAACCAATGATTGCCGTAAATAAGAAGAGTTCGGTTGAGAGCGAAGGCTTTTTGAAAGGCCAATGCTGCGTGATGCACTTGACATCCGAATCCACAGCCTGGAAGCTCTGTGGTGACGAACTTGGCTTTGGCACAATCCGTTGGGAACTGGAGTTGTTGTAGTTGATGCTGGAGGAGTTCAGCGAGGTGGATAAGCCTTCCCCTTCGGTGTTCGGCTTCTCCTATCAGATGACTCATCACATTGAGTCGGGCCTCCATCTGATTGGCCATATCTTTGAGCTGAGCTCTCGCCTCCTTTGAGTCTCTGTAATTTTGAGACATTTGGTGAAACTTTTGAGCAATACGCCGAGTTTGTCGGTTGAATTCATAATATGTATTAATCATCTTGTCTTCACCAAACGGTAGTGGTGAGCAGGTGTAATGATCAACAACACGTGAGTTGGCTAAAGCATCGTTAAGCTTGCGATGAAGGTGGAAATAGGTGAGAGTGATCAGCACTGTAAAGAGAGCCCACAAAACCCGGTTCGTTAACCAGAAATTCCCCATAAGCTTGCACGCATTGCTAACCTGTATACGTATTCTTTTATTCGATTTAGCTACATCACCGTGATTGGTCTACGTGTAAAGCAATCACGATCTCCTCTTTCAGCATTTAGTTGCAGCCAGATGGAAATAAGGTGGCAAACGACAATGATTCGTCAGATATAATAGCATTTTTCATCAACTGCTAGAGGAAAAGACGAATTCCTGAGGTTTCTACTCCATCACTCCAAACGCTTTGAAGCAATTGCTGTCTTTGAGGTATTGTGATCCTATCTAACAATTCCATTTCTCAGCCAGCAATTTTTACTTTCCACCAGACCACCTGTACTTTGCTGAGGAAGGCGGCATCCATTATTCCTGAGACGGAATCTCCTAAAACGCCAGACATTGGGGAGAAGTTTCTGTGACACTGGCGTCTGCCTCCACACGAATACTAAAAATTTGGCCTCTTTGCATGTCTGTTCGATTTTCCTCTTAAATATCTGCAAAAAACAGTTATTTTAAATAGGCATTTTAAAGACTCAACAAAAAAGAAAAAATAAATTAAAATAAGTTTTTAGTGCTTACAACATATTCGTAAATTATGATGCCAAAATCTTACCTCTACATCACTGTAAATATGCTTTAACAATGATAAGCCATTTCTCATCTATGACTCACTTCAATAATTTGTGGGTACAAAGAAAACTAAATTCTTTTTAGATGACTCATCAGGAGAACAACAATCGTAGGAAAATTTCCCATAGAAAATTGCATTATAAATATTTCTCTGTCTATTTTCTATGGAATTGACAATTTTGTAGTCAAAGTGACGACTGAGTTTTATCAATTTACTTTGATAAATAAGTTTGGATAATTTTGCATCCACAGCCTTTTTTTGCTGCTCAGTACTGATTAATTTAATTCGAACCGTTTTTTCACATTTCGTGAGTTTTCTTGACAATTAGCTGGATCGTGTGGTATGAGCAATGAAGTTTTTAGTAAATTTACTCGAAACAAAATTAATCAGGCTTTCTTAATTGTATCTCAGCAAGACACTCAAAGCCTGGCACTCACTTTGTTGTCGAACATTTCCATAGAGTTGGTACCCACTTCAGTGTCCTGCCTACGGCGTTTTGACTAAATATTTGATTCTACACGGCAATCTAAATTCTACTAAGTTTCAAGAGACCTACTAGAAAGTAATATTAACAAATATTTTATTTTATTATATATACAAATATCACGTAGAAAATTAATACTAATAGAGATAATAATGGTGCTTATTAATGACAATGTTACTACTAACGTCCAAAATATCACAGCAATTTATCAATAAAATGCGACATGGCTGTGCTATTTTAAATTGTAATCTGTTTTAAAGTATGGAACCAAATGGTCAGTTGACATATGACATACTTGGGTTCCAGTAATGCTGTTTTGCACATCCATATTTGCTCGTTTTGTGTTTGAATGCACATTCTAATGTTAACATCAGTGCCTTATCTTACTGGGGCAATAATTACTCTATAATTAAAATCAAACCGAACGAATCTCGATGATTAGTTCCCTGAATTAAAATTTAAGTCGAATTTGTTGACTTTTTCAATCCATAATATTGCGCAACACATAATTGCACGAGACAATGCCGATACAATGCCAAGTGCATAGCTCGATATTTTCCAACCCGAATGCTCACTGAAAGTTTATTTCACAAAGTTAATAAGACAGTTGCATGAACGAAGCTTGAAGAAAGGCTCAGCTCAGACCAAGCGCAACATTGGCAACACTCATATGCTTATTACGACGTTCGATCGTAGTGCTAAATAAAACTACTCTAACTCAAGTTTTTTAGTCAATTTAATTGAAACAAAATTAATCAAACATTCTTAACTGTTTCTTAGGAAGACGCTCAAAGCCTGGTACTCATTTTGTTTTCAAACTGTTCCATAGAATTGGAATTAAATTAAATATGCAATGTTTTACTGATACGGTCCAATTTTTTCCCTGTAAAACTATCAAATGCATAGCGCACAATATTGTTGGCATTGTGTTCGCGTAGTATGTGGGCTTTGTCAGCTTTTAAACGAGGGGTAAGCAAACAGTAAGTGCACGAGTATAGAAATATCGCGCCACTATCTTGGTATCGTAAGTCTGTCATGTGAAATTTTTGTTTTTCTTAGTTCAAAGTGCGCTTCTCGTAAGTATTGCAAATCTCATTCCAAGTGGATTAGAAATTTCAATATTTGACTCTCTACAGAGTTTTGAAGTTGATTGGGTTCAAAAGAATTTGTGTATTCTGCTGGTTGTCAATATCTCTGTACCACAAGATTGACGACGTCCAAGTAGAGCTCATGTAATGCACTGGGTTGTCGTCCGCTAAGCCGAATCCCGCTCTGAAGTTTGGCCTCTCCTAATTGTTTAACATTCAGGAAGATGTGAAAACAGGACACTGAATGGTTGTGGAAATTCTTGAGTCGAGAGAAGTGGGTTTTTGTCTTTTGGATGGACAAAATAATGGAAACACCTAACATTTTGGCACATTTTAATGTTTTTTATTTTTCCAGTTTTTTGATATGTTTGTTTAAAATGAGTGTTTTAGCAGATATTCAAAAAAAATTGGTTATAACCTTATGAAATTGACTGAACCCTCGGACTTTCGAAGAGGTCCAAATTGTTGGTTCACGTAGGGCAGGCGCCAATGTAAAAGAAATGCTGCTTGGCGTTTCAAGAGTTAATGCCCCTGGTGCTGAGATAGGGACACTGATTAGGTGTGGAAGCGTTAGGCAAATTGAGCGATCTGCTTGCTGGTAGTGAGGGTGAGGCCATTATAGGGCTTATAGTTATTTCTACCGATTTCAAACGACCTTGAGCGAGTCAATGGAATTATTTTCCGCCCCCAATGGTGATAGTTGCCAAATAAATCATTGCAATATTTTGGCTTTCTCCCATGATGTAATAGAGTGATTTTTATTATAGCATAATTTATTTGCGTTGCGGTTTTTCCATTGCAACATAAGGCACAGAAAGTAGTGAAGTAATATTAACGAACAGACAATTTTCATGGGAACAAGGTTAACTTAAAATATTTAAAAGTATTTATTTTATTATGAATTTAATTTAAAATAGACGAATTATTAAAATTAAAATATATTTGTTACTTATTATACTTTATTAACTTATACAATAGACTTACGAGCATCACGAATGCTGCAGTAACACATATCATTAAGATCTGATACCGGATTGATTAAATTTTGAAAAACAAATATCGTTTATATATATTATATATATATTGACATTTATTAAAATGCAAATGCCAACTAATCGAATGATTTAACAGAATTCTTGACGTTTATTCCATACGTATACTTACAGAAATGTGAAAAGTAAACTGCTTTCAAATATTTCAATTCAAATAAAGGCTTTAAAATAAAAATCAAACTTTAAATAACTGATATTATCTCATTTTTCCTAACTCTGTCAAGTCGAATAGAGGTAGAGAAGAGGTCACCTGACCCAAACCAAATATGGCGTAAGGCCACTACATGATTCACTACAACGAAATTATGGCATTCGACATAGAAAGACTGCGTCTCTTTTGACGACAGTGTGTCACAACTTTGTGAATTCAGTCAAGACTGCGTGTTTCACACACATTTGTGGAATTCTTATACGAAAAACAGTATCATGTGAGAAGATTACTAATCACTCTTCTTTCTGAAATTAACGATGTTGGCTGGATTAATGTCCGAAACAATTTATATTCGTGGAGTTAGGGTAGTTTAATTTAGCACTACGATCGAACGTCGTAATACGCATATGAATGTTGCCAATGTTGTGTTTGGCAAAAATAGATGCCCTAGGTCTGAGCTAAGCCTTTCTTCAAGCTTCGTTCTTGCAACTGTCTTATTAACTTTGTGAAATAAACTTTCAGTGAGCATTCGGGTTGGAAAATATCGCGCTATGCACTTGGCATTGTATCGGCATTGTCTCGTGCAATTATGTGTTGTGCAATATTATGGATCGAGAAAGTCAACAAATTCGACTTAAATTTTAGTTTAGGGAACTAATCATCGAGATTCAGTTCGCTTTGATTTTAATTATAGAGTAACTATTGCCCCAGTAAGATAAGGCACTGATGTTAACATTAGAATGTGCATTCAAACACAAATCGAGCAAATATGGATGTGCAAAACAGCATTACTGGAACCCAAGTATGTCATATGTCCACTGACCACTTGCTTCCATATTTTAAAACAGGTTTCAATTTAAAATGGTACAGCCATGTCGCATTTTATTGATAAATTGCTGTAATATTTAGGGCGTTAGCCGCAACATTGTTATTGATAAATACCATTATTTGTCTCTATTAGTATTAATTTTTTAAGTAAAACTTAAGCATATATAAGATGAAATATTTGTTAATATTACTTCCATTTGTACTAATATTGTTACTATAAATAACAATTGATTGTTATTTAACTCTTGATTGCTGAGTAGAATCAAAAATTTAGTTAAAACGCCGTAGGCAGGACACTGAAGTGGGTACCAACTGTATGGATCTGTTCGAGAACAAAGTGAGTACCAGGCTTTGAGCGTCTTGTTTCGAGTAAATTGAGTAAACAACTTCAGTGCTCATACCACACGATCCTGCTTATTGTCAAGAAAACTCGCGATATGTGAAAAACGGCCCGAATTAAATTAATCAGTACCGAGCAGCAAAAAAGGCTGTGGATGCTGAATTATCCAAACTTTTTTATCAAAGTAAATTGATAAAACTCAGTCATCACTTTGACTACAAAATTGTGAATTCTATAGAAAATAGACAGAGAAATATTTATAATGTCAATTTCTATGGGAAATTTTCCTACGGTTATTGTTCTCCTAATGAGTCAACTAAGAAGAATTTAGTTCTCTTTCTAACTACAAATTATCAAAGTCAGTCATAGATGATAAATGTACAATTTATTGCGCATTTCAAATTCAGTAGAGATAATTGTAAACTCAGGAAGTAGATCGCTCAAGCTGACCGAATAGCACCCTTCTCGTGCCCCAAGATTTTCCACAACTAATCAGTGTCCTGTTTTCACATCTTAATGAATGTTTAACAAATAGGAGATGGCCGAACATTTGGTTTGTGGACTATTGACCACTACTTTTAACACCACTCCTCTTAATTGAGCCATATTTTCAAAGCACAAATTATAACTACTTCCAATTTTGGTTTATTTCAATATTTAGTATAAAAGTCAATATCTATAATTAATATTGACCACCATAAAATAACTGCCGCCATCGTTAATTGTATAGTTAATCGTTTCACTGTAATTTGGATGTGTAGTATCAAAAATATAACTCTTTCGGTAAAATCGAAAATATGCTCTGTTGTACCTAATTTTCTGATTATTTCGAACTATAATTTATTTCTCTTAAATTCTTATTATTTGAATATTATATATAGTTGTTTGAGTTGTCGCTAGGACGCTTTGCACTTTTTGTATATATTTTGGAGTTAGCAAGCGTCTCATTGTTTTTGGCCGTTATCTGACATAATGCCTACTAATCGTATCATTTAGGTGGCACAACATATTAAACTCTCAACAGCATATAATTGAATAACCCCTGAGTATGTGAATTCACTTCCATTAAAGCGAAATGCTCAGTAACGAATTACCGGTAGTCAAGTAATGTATATTCATAAATACTGATATAATTACACCATTGCAGACTTTGAATACACAAATCCGGTCGGTTTCGATGTTGTTGTGGTGATGGTGGTGGTAACTGCTTCAAATCATCATCGTCATTTAAGTAATATAAACACGCAGATAGGTGTATGTGCGTGGCTAGATGAAATATGCAACCGATCGATACATCGACCAATTGGCTAACCAGCCCTTCCCGGCCTTCGATTTTTCTCCGAGAGAGAGGGTGAGTTTTAGCCAACCACACTCAGGTGGTTTGCTTTTGTGAGGGTTTAGGGGGGGGGAAGATTATCAATTATCGATTTGACTGCAGTGACTAAATCAATGAAGGGCTGCGGGAGGGGGTTTCAACACATTTGTACAGGCGAAAACACCGTTTTTTGAGAAAAGAGTGATGAAGTAGGATTGCACGTAGGAGGATGAAAAGCCGTGTTATTGCTTTTGTGATGGATTCGATGACTGTTTTTGAGATGGTCGGGATTCCTGATGACTGCTTTCGGGCAGAGCTAGTTGCGGTGCACTGTCCTTGATTCGAACATTCGGCGCTGAATACTCCTTCAGTAGGACGCTCGGACACATGCCCTGAAGGGTTTCTCCGTGTCTTATTATTGCGTAAACGATGGTGTCCTTCCGTCTAAAGGGGAGAAGTTGATTTTTTAAGTGATTTAGCGATATTTTCTAATCAATTTAAAGTGTCGAACTGGATGCGCAATAAATTCTATGACGCATTTACTTGTGCTCTTCTTCAAGTGGCCTTAAGGACCTCCATGATCATTCTCTAAAGGCACACCACTTCAGACACATGCTCATCCATGAGTCATCCGCACTAGTCATCGGTTACTCACTAAATTTAAGTAGCGAACCTACCTTTTAGAGTCACTGCCGTTGAGATCGGGCGCCGGACTCGCCATGAATCGATGCTGGGGAGCATTAGAAGACGCGGAGGATGATGGCGAAGATGAGGCAGCAAAGAGGGGATAGATGACCGGTCTCAGAAAGGTTGGGGGATAGGCCAGAATCGGTGCGATCCTCTGCGGCCGAGGTGGGAGCGTGGGACCACTTCCCTTCCCCTCTTCGTAGCCTTCAGGCATGTCAGCCAATGAGAAGTTGTTTTGAAACACACCTCCCATCGGTGCCTCACAGTACCGCTGCTGGTCGTATATCATTGAAGCTTCCACAGGATGCTGTTTACCCTTTCCTGCCTTGGGATAGACGGACAGCCGTGATAGGGTCGTCTCCTTCGATCGAAGGGAGTTGAGAGGCTCGTAGGCGGACCAGATAGTCGATGTCTCTGACGCATAGGCATTTGCGTCTTCCTCGACGTGCGGTTGTGGGAGAGAAGGTGATGGTTTCCGTGGGGATTGACGCTTCTCCCTACGCCAGAGACAAGCAGCCATGAAGAGGCAGATGGCGACTGCAAGAACGAGGCCGGAGAGAGCAACCGCGACGGGAATGCCGATGGTGAGACTGAGGAAGGAGGGTTGGAGATGGACCATGACGATGTTGCTGCGATCGGAAGTGAGTGGTTCGGCTGCAGTTACTGTGGGAGCGGAGCTGTTGCCACTGCTGTTACTGAGACCGCTGCTACTGCCACTACCGCTGGCTGGAGAGAAGTTTGTGCTGTGGGATTCAGCCGGATCCTTGGGCAGGCAACCGAATGCGCCTTCTGAAGTCTTGTAGCAGGTGGAACCGGGTGGACACGTGCCTGGGGGACAGTCTATCAACCGGTTTTCGCACCAGACACCTAAAATTAAATTCGATTTTCTTTTAAAATAGAATTCAAAATCATTAGTGACAAATGTGTTGTTTAATTATTGCTCTTTAAGAAAATTTCGGCACTAAACCTCGTACAACTACCGCAGTTACTGCCTGACTCTTAATTTGATAATGTTATATGATGTACGCCTATAGAATTTTATAAAATAAAAGTTAAAAATACCTTCATAATAAAGAAAACCTCAATTTATTCCAAGAATCAAAATTTTCTACTAACATCTTTTAATAAAGATGGCAGTGTAAATTATGTAAGTCGATAAATTTAAATTAAGTACATTTAAAGTTATTTTGGGAAAAATAAAATATTATTTTATCTTCTTATATTATATAATTGCTATTTGCAAGGGCACGTTAATTGAAAGTATAAATTATTCAAATTCGCTTATTAAGTTGAGAATGTGCCCATACAACTCGTGTTAACGTCCTTGCGTTATTCATCTTCATCCAAAAATTTTAACATTGTGTTTAGTTGACATCCGTTATTTTACACCATATTTTGAAATTTTTCTATAAATTTTAATTAAAATAAATAGAAAAACGCTGTAACAAACCTGAAAAACCTGCTGGACAAATGCATCGGTAGCTGCTTATAAGGTCTTCACAGAAAGCCCCTATAAAATTACAAAAAAAAGTTCTTTTACTATTCTTTTTTTTCTTTTTTTACACTAATTAAATTTACAAAATACCCACCATTTTGGCAGGGTTTCGAGGCGCAATCGTCGATGTTGATTTCACAGTTGTTACCCGTGTATCCAGGTGGACAAGCACAGTAGAATTGCCTTCCACTCTTGGGGTGTGGCAGAGGATGACAAACGGAGTTGGGCGCCTGACACGGGTCCTCTGAGCAGACAGTCTGATTGAATTCGCACAGATTGCCATAGTAGCCTTTGGGGCACATACAACGACTCTGAAAAATGTTACAAGAGGACATCCCAACTACTGATATAAATAAGTAGTAGGTTGTTGCTGCGATTTGGTACAAACCTGCCCATCCATGTGCTGGGTGCATTGACCCCCGTTTCGACAGCCGTGAATGAGACAGTCAAGTTGGATCATCTCGCAGTGATCACCACGGTAACCAGGAGCACAAACACATCGATAGGGTTGTCCGTTTGGACTCATAGCATTCTCGCATTTCCCGCTGTTCTTGCACACTCCTTTGTTGTTCTGGCAGAATTGGAGATCTAGAATAAGATATTTAAGAGCGTTAATACATTCTATTAAATGCTAATTTGGTACTGAGAAGGGGAATATACCGATGTCGCAGAGCATACCACCCCATCCCTCATCGCAAGAGCAGGTGAATTGAACCTGGCGATTGGTTTCGGGATCCAAAGAACATGAACCGTGTTTGCATCCTGGGTAAACCTGGCATACGCTGCAATCTTCACCCATCCAACCCTGATGGCATCTGGAATAAAGGATATATATTCATTATTTTTATTTGACGCATATAAAAAAGCAAATATATTTTCAATAATTTTCGATTTATAAAATTTATTATAATATTTAAGCTACGCTTGTCCCTCAGCCTGTTATAATTAATTAACTGTGTACGCTTACGCAAATCCGCAAGTTTATTTTATAGGTTACCGATTCAGAAATAGCTAGAAAATTTGATAAAAGTCCTCTAAAATCTAAAATTAAAATGGAAAAAAGTGCCAATCCCTCATCTTAAATAAATCAACATGGATGAGAGATATACTTATTAGAAATATTTCGTATGTAACCCAATAAAAGGCATTTTCGTGAATAGGCGTTAATTAAGTCTTTCTTTCTAAAATTTACCACAGAACTGAATAATCGAGTGGCAACTTTTAGTCGAATGGAACATTTACTTCAAACACGATTTATTAAATCGGTAAGGATATAAAGATCATTAATTTTTTTCCATATTAAATCCCAGTGAGAGAGAAATCCCCGAATAGCCAAATATTAAAATAAATCCTTAATTATGACTGCTATTTTCAGACGCAAGAACACACCAAATATCAAATTTCAGAGTGCAATTATCTATAATAGCAATTTTAAATGAATGTAACTATTTAAAGTTAGTAATAAGTCACCTGCAAGTATCAGGATCAATGCAGTCCCCATTTTGGCACGGCTTCGTGCAGATTGCTAGAAAATAACATAAAATAATTTTATTAATGAATAAATTTTAAATTAAATTGTACATTTATGGAATAAACAAAAAATATGCGTACTAAAGACTTGTGGCTTAATTTAAACAAATACTCACGTATATCACAATGCGGACCACGGTAGCCTTGAGGGCACAGAGACTCTACATTCCCACATTCGATTGGACTGCTTCCAAGGTCACACTCCTTCTCACACAGCGGACCAAGGTATCCCGGAGCGCAGTTGAAACTGAACGTTGTCAGGACACTCAATCCAATTCCACGTTGAGTAGGCAACATTTGAGCATGGTTCTTCTCAAATGGTGACTGTGATCGACTACCGAAGGATTTCACCTTCCAGTGGTGGTAGGAGGTGAAATTGACCTCGTTAGAGGGCAGTCGAAAAAGCAGCTTTGGTGGGTCTAATGAAAAAAAAAACAAAAGTAGGCTTGTAAACAAAAATGTGGAGATTTCTTACTTGATTCGCCGGAGTCGTGGAGAATGTCCATTATGAGGGTGAAGTTTTCCTAAAACATCAATTATGATGTGGTTTTAGCAATAGCTTTTTCCAGAAATTCAGGAGAAGCTCGCATACCTGCCAAGTAGAAGCGACAGGGAAACTAATGTTGATTAAGGGCTGCTTTCGTATCCTCAGCGGAAGAGGGACAATTTTGTGACCCAAAGGGCACTCGGGTTGTCTTTCAGCAGTCCACACTCCCTGGTAGGTGTCCAAACAGACCTACACACAAATAAGCAGTAATTAGCGTTGTGATCCAATGTAGTTAATTGTAAAGACTAGATTAAGAAACTTACTCCGATTAGAAACTGGCACTTCGCCAGGCAAAAGGTGAATGAACGATCCTCCTCACCGTCGCTTTCTGGGCAGCATTTTTCAGCAGGAAAGTTTTCATCCAACTGGAACTTTTCAATGCGAAGCTCAAATATACCCCCTGCTGTTACGATAGCCTGCATAAACAATAAATACACTTGTTATTAACAAGAATTTTCGGTATTATTTTATTTTTCCGTGTCTAATTCTTCATCGATTGTGCTGAGGGCGCCAAACTGTGGTTAAAGTTCAAGGAGAATAAACCGGTATAATCACCATTTCTCAAAATATAAATAATCTTCTGGAAAGCGATAATAAAAAGTGATATTGATTAAATTAAAAGTAGAAAATTATAACTATCTTAAATTGCAAAAATAAAACAGAATAATACGGCTTTAGTTAAAATGTGTAAAATTTTAGCTACTCAGGGTTACTGTGTCACGAAAACCAGTAACTTGTTAGACAGTCTTTTAAATCCATTTTCTCTTGTTGTATGTAAATATAAATGATTAAAAATTTACAAATAAGCAAATTTTTGTTATAAATTTGATAAAATCGATGTTATCTTGCGCAAACGAGTATGCAGCGAATTGTGCAGCTAGTTAGCCAATTCTGTGCCTGACAGCGTTACTAAGGCCCAGTTTTTTCTTTTGGTGGATGGATTCAAGTCACATTAATTATCTCTTCATGTTAACTTTGACGCTTATTGACTTTTTCGCCGACAGACCACTTGACAGGCCTTACTCACGCCTCCTGCTGTTTCCTTTTTGACACCTCTTTCGCCTCTCGAAGGGCACTTACGCCATTTTTTGTTTCTCCCCTGGCACCAGGGTGATTAGAACGACGGGGTAGACGTGGGCACATCGCATTTCGACTGCCCAGGATGTCTTTTGAAGTGTCGAATTCTCCTGATGTGTCTCCCTTTAACTTTGATTAGTCTACCTGATAGATTGGGCACTTGCGCATTCCCCATTCAAATGACGGACTATTCAAACCAAGCTAGGAAACCCTATTACTTCGCTTTTGTTGGTGGAAGTGATTAGTTTGCTGAAGAGAAGTATGCAGGCGGTAAAGGGAAGGGAAAAAGCATCGATTGAAGGACAGTGATGTACGGCTAGGAGATGCGATGGGAAAAAACCGACTCGTAACGCTGAAACTTACACATCTAACTTATTCTCGCGCTGGCTCCAATGTACATACATACACACACACGCACGCTCGAGCTTTCGCTAGCTCTCTTTCACACCACCAGAATTCAATAAACAAATATTTTCTTTATGAAGCAGGCTCATGGAAGGAAAGAGAGGGAGGACGCACATAAACTAGAAATGCAGAAGGGAGGAAGGAAAATCTCAGCTTTCGTAAATGTCACCAAGTGGAAACAAAGTGGGCTCCAAACTTACCGGAGAAGATACCAGAAGAAGGAGAGCCAGGTGGAGAGATAGATCACGAACCCATGGAGCCATGGCAGGTGGTAGTGTAAATATATTCCACAAGAATCGATAGAACTGAAGGCGGAGCAGGCTTCGTTGCGTTTCACGTCTGGTGTAGGGTGCTCTCCGTCTGCGGTGGGGGTTCGGATGTTGATGAGAATTTGACTGATCGTCGCGGGTTTCACGCCTGCCTCATATAGTCCGATGATGGACAGTTCTGATTGGTCAAGCTGGGAGAAGGGGGAGGTGTGTATGTGTGTCGGTGCGAGGGTGTGTGCAGGTGCGCGCGCGCTTCTTCAAAACTTCAACTAGGTGCCAAATTACACCGCGAAAAATCAGCTCGACTTTGGTGGGAGGCCAACTCAAACCCAGGTGGTAATGATGATGAAAATGTGTCCAGAGATGGCCTAGCGTGGAGCTTAATGCGCCACTTCTGGAAGATGTGGTCAAATTATAGATCTTGGCGCAATCCTATTGGCTATTTGGGTTCTGTTGTACTAGCTTACCCTATTAATATATGACGGTTAGATAAGACGTAATAGGAACACTCTTCAAACGTCATTGAAATGTTAACCAATAAAAACTTCCCTGGGATAGATTTTCGAAGAACCCACTAGAATAAGACCTTTAAATGATATTTAACACTATTAATTTATAAGACATTGACCTTCTAATTCATTTTATTGAATTTTTTAACTTCATTTGATTCGATTTTAACTATAAAAATTGTTAAAATATCTGTAATTAACAATTATGCCAAGACATCCCGTTTAATATTACTAACAGCGTGCATTTTTTCAAAAAATCAGATTAAAATTGCTTTTTTGATGAAATCAGATTACGTCTTTGATGGAAGAAGGCTTTTTTAAATATAATCGCTAGAAAAATTATTTTGAAGTTGCTTTTACCTTGAAACTTTCAAATTCACATATTCATTCCAATAGAGTAAATTGCCAAATGAAAAAAATACTTATGGGAGTGCAAGCTTTATTAGTAAATTAAAACCCAGAAAATAACTTTTCGTTTTTTATTTCATAAGCACCTTGCACTCCTTGAAATTACGATTAATAAAATATTTTTTGAAACAACTGCTCCTAATTGACTTTCCAAAATAAACAACAATAATTATAAGCCGATTTTTTAGAATCTCATTAGTACTATTCGATTAACCATCTATTTTTGGTGAAATTAAAATTTTTAATCAGTATTTTAGAAACTTTTTCGCCTGAAAATAAGATACGCAGAATGCGAGTTCCATGGGTTTCCTAGGATGCATATATTTAAATAATAATAAAGAGTTCGTATGCTGAATTATGAGGACTTCGTAGGAGTAAACGATTCTTCGTCGATTCCGGCATATCCGAAGACATTAAGTCTATTTGAATCTGGAAATTGTCCAAAGATGGAGTTTATTCTGGAGTTAATGCGTTAGTTAGGGCCACATGATGCAAAGCACGGGGTGCTATTCTACCTAAAATAGTCCTTAATTCCAGATTTGAAATTTTAAAAGCCTATTCAGCGATAACCTATCTTTTAATCTAGATCATCGCGCCTCCTCCCTAAAACAACGAAAATTCTTTTAATCAGCCCGGGGCTTTCGCCAAATTGGCGGTGATTTCTCTCTAACACCGTGAACATGAGCCCTGGCCAATCGATTTTTATTACCGGTTTATGACTCAGCGGTGCGCCATAACGGCCTAATCATGCCCCGTGGTGGTGACCCCAATTTCCAATTTTTTCGCACATTAAACCCACTGCCTCGGTATCCACCCCTCTCCCCCTATCCCCCAAACCACTTCTAGGCAACACGTTGCTAACTGAAAAATGATAGTTTAAGAACACACGCAAGCACATAATCGATTTATCGATCATAGACGCCTACCCTGGTGGCAGCAGCTATTTTAACCGAAATTAAGAGTGTTTAGGCATTGTAAATGAACCTCAAAAGTGACACTTATAAACATTTTAATCTATTAATCTAGGGGAAGGATCTCATTAATTCTTCCGTTGATTAACAGGACATTGTTTACCAGTGACACTCCAGAAGATTTTTCGGTGCTGCTGGGGTTATCTAAGAAATTTCTACAAAATTTCAGATCATTACAAAGTTGGCAGTCACCACAGCCCCCTCGTAGTCTCTAGTTCGTGTCTCAGAGTGCAAATAAAATGTGCTTTTTCTCAATATCACAGTCAGAAAAGGTTGTGCTTAGGAGAAATTTGAGAGCACCTTCCAAAGGTGTGACTAAGGTGCTGTGATGCTAAACTTCCCCATCAACTTTTTCGACAAACAGCCTCCCACCATGATTCATTTTGGCTCCCTTTTTTACACCGAATGGTAGGTTAACGGTAGATATAACCCATGTCCATCCTAAAAGATCGATAAAGGGCATAGTAATCAATAAGTATGTGTGTGGTCTCCCTCCTACCTTCAACCGCGAGCGGCTTTGGTCATTGATTTTTTTCAACCCACTTGAGGGTGGAAATCGGTTGAATTGATGGAATTTGCAGGCCAGGCCATGTGATGATTGGAAAGACCTCATTAATTTTGATTGATGGGGATTATGTCAAGACCCAGAAGGGGCTGACAAACTGGTTTCACCTCAACTTAATTGTTTATACTCCTTAATAACGCCTATCAATCAGCTATTAACGTCCACACTCATGGTTTTGCACTTAAAGACCCCAAGGTGAGTTGCCAACTTCGAAATGCAAACGGGTGACTGATGTTATAATATATTTTTTCTCGATTACGCCTGTACACGGGTCCGCATTAAAAATATTAAATTTAGGTTCCTAATGGACAAAACTCAAAAAATATATTAAACTATTGGGCTTAGTAGTTAAAATACGCTCAATTGTTAATTAGTATTCAACTCTTGCATAATTCATGTTTTATTACTACAAAATTCTCCAACAAAGAGGAAAGTGCTTGAACCAATTAAGAATATCTTATGCATTTAATACATTATTTTCTAAAGCAAAATTCTGTAAAAATACTGTCTAAATGAAACGAGAAATACTAAATATCACATTTTTATGCTTAATGAAGTGATTTATATAAACTAGAAGCCTTTAAATGAATTTTAAAGGAATTTTAAGGTTTGATTTTAGTGAAATTTCTATTTTTTTATAAAATTAACTTAGTAGGGAGATAGTTTCGGTTAATTTAACCTCCCCTTAAATTGCGCGCTTTTCAGATAAACCTCCAACTGTATGAAGTCGAAGCTGAATCTCAAATTAGGGATTGAAAAAGACAAATCTTTTAATTGAGTTTCACACACAGCGAAAACAAGCGATTAAGTGAAAGGTTAAGGCTAAAATAAATTATACCAAGTGACTGACGATTCAATCTTGCATCACCAAGTGTGAAGTGACAGTTTGCATCAAAATGTCAGCATATTCAAAGATATTCGGCTTGTCAAAGATTAAATGAATGTATCCATCTCCAAAGTTTATCTCTAGACTATAGAATCAAAATTTAAAAGAATTACGCCTTTGCTGGGGCGTTAAACATACACGGTTTGGACAAAATAAAATTTTGGCATCGCAATCTTTGAACATGTTGCAAATAATCAAAGCTTGACATATATAAAGTGTTTACTTATTATTATATTTGTAATTTAATACGTTTATGATAACTGCATATGATTATTAAACCATTATTATTTACCAGGTACATAGGATCCCCATTTTGGCTTAAATGTTGGGCCCTCTTAATTTTTTTTCAATTAAAATTAAAAAATTACTATTTGACTCTGAATTTTGATGCGAGTCTTGCAAAAAAAATCAATGATGACGTGGGTTTTGCGACCTACCGCAGGAAAGCTCATGGGTTAGCTAAATCGATGAGAGGAAAAACCCTTAATTCGCGATAAAAGTTTTATGGTGGAAGCTGAAGCGTTCGGTTACACGGCGATAAAGGCACGCATTTCAATTTTACCAGGTTACGCGCCTGAAACATCTTTGATGAGAAATTTCAAAGGGCAAATCTGCTGAACCAGCTCGTCTTCTGTAGTAGTCGCTATTGATCATGATGGATCAAAGTGGGTGTTGCAGATATCTCCACGGATATATATATATGCTTCTATTATGCCTGATCTCTAGCTGCTAGGTAGAGCAACCAAAATTCTTCTTCCATGTGGAAACTGGGCAACGCAGACGCTCATTGAGGCGCTCTACAGTGATTTTAGGAGCTGTGGTCGTGCGATCCTCTCTAATAAATCCATTTAGAGTTAGTCCGACGGTCTCTCTCTACCAGCCACTTCGTCTTTCGACCTACTCAAAAAGTACGATAGCAAAATGTCGTGTGTTTCCATTATTTTGTCCAACCCTTGTGAGTATGATGGCTACAGTTTTCTGATCACCTTTTGGATGACAAAGCATGAATGACACCTCACTTTTGAAGTTAACATCGCTATTTCTATCAGCATAAAGAAGCCCCATTGAATTCTATTTTCATTAGTCAAGCATTTCACCTGGGTGAATTTCTTCCCTGACTTGAAGAAAATTCCTCAGCAAGTGCGGTGGAGATGCACGCGTGAAGAAGTGGAAAGAAATCGGTCAATCCATCAATCAGTCTTTTTATTTCAACAGGAAATGCCACCAGCCAAGAAATGTGGGCTGCCAGCAGCAGCAGTAGAAGCAGTAGCAGCCAAGAAATAGCACTTTATGGCATAACTACGCAGATGAGAGAGGTCTTGAGGAGAAGGCCTATCAGCCCTCCTCGCCCCTCGTCTTGGGATATTAATCAAATTCTACTGAAGCCACTTATGAACGCAGTTTCATGGTTAAGTCATATTATCGATTTTGGCTTCGAAAACGCAGGATGAATTAGCTGAGGTATGAGTTTCGTTTAATGCTAAGAAATTATTAAATTTTGCAATGGAATTCTTACTAATTTATTGCTCATTTTTGTGCAAAAGCATCACATGAATAGGCCATCATTGAGTAACTAGGTTTATAACGAGTAGAGACAATTTATTTAACGAAAGAAGGACGGAATTATTGTGCAATATTCATATTATTTGCGATTAAAACGCTGCATTGAATAGGATGTCTGAGAAGGCTAAGCTATTGGAAATTTTGTTTAATAGAATCAGCTCGTTTTTTCTCCGAAATCTGCTAAAATGTATCAAATCTTATTTTAAGAGAAAATATAACATTTTATATGGGAATTTTAATTACATTTTGGTCATTTTTTGCTGAGCAACGAGGTTTATGGTGGGTACATATAATGTAGTTAGTTAGATCTAAAAAATAGAAAGGATGCATTTTTGATAAAAATAATTAGAATAGAAAAGGGTATGAATTATTTTTTTCCGTAAAATGCAGTGCCATCAAAGATTTTGAATGGGCTATATAATTTAATGGAATTTTTCTAAAACAGAATTCATTCCTTTTTTAAAATCTTAAAAAAATTTAAAATCTTTTTAAAACATTAATATTGAATTTTTGAATGAATAATTTTTTATTTAAAGTTTATTTTTTTAGGCAGTTATTTCCAAAATGTGCCTGAGTTGAGTAACTGCGTTTATGATAGATAAAAATTATTTAATTTTTCTGTAATAAAACACACGTTTCTTAAGAAGTTTTAGACTAGAAAAATTAAATACAAATAATAATAAAGGATATGATTTCTTGTACAGAAATTTTAATGTATCATTTGAGCTTTGTACTGAATGCGCTGTTAAAGTAATTCAATTTAATTTATGGAGTTTGGAGTTAATTTCACGAAGCAACATTATATTTTTTCCCTAAAAATCTGTTCAATATTATGAAACCACACCTAAAAAGTATACGTTTAATTTTACAATTAAATTTTTATTTACTTAATAACATGCAAAGTTATTACAAGAATATGGTTTTTTTGAGCAAACACGTTTATGATGGAATATGATAATTTGTATGATCTAAATTTTAAAGAAGGTATATTGATTGAGATGAATAATTGTACTATAACAATTATCAAATTAAAAAGTTACATTAAGTAATAACAGTTGTCGTCAATGGTATAACTTCCTTGGCTACTGAATTTCTTAAAATCCTTTTAAATTTACAGTTTCCAACCACATTTTTTTTGAAAATATGTGCTTTATACTACGGTTTAATGACTCTTTGATACTGATTTGATTTTAAGGAGGAGCACACAAATAAAATCGATTATAGCTCCATGTAGAGGTAGCAGGAGCAAAGTGCTCACACGCAGCTCTCCGCACAACTGAAAGAAACCCAATATGCGTGCCACGGAGTCAATTAAAATACTAGAATTTCAACCGCAAAACACGACGCCCATCGCGATCTTTCACAGCCACGCGTAATAAGATATCACCCGGAGGCTTGCAAAAATGCGAAAAAATTCGATGATGCAGACGAGAAACAATGATTGGAGATAACTATGTCTCAAAAGACAGCTCATATGCTATATTTTAATGTAATTTTTTGCTTTGCCGTAAATTAATTTATGGGAATTTCATCCTTATCAAGTAAGCATACCTCCGAGGTTTCCTGTGGTGGGTAGCGAAGCCAGGATCATAATTGATTTTTCACGAATTTATCGATAACGCAAATTAGTGGTTGCCTGTATTCGCAAATTGGAATGCAAAAAAATGTACTTATTTCGACTCATTCCTGCCAATCCTAGTGTTATACCCTCTAGGTAATAAATAGGCCTTATTATTAAATATAAACAATCAATACAGGATTTTCCGATGTTTTATAACATGCCGGATTCTCATTGGCTAAAAATCTATAGACCTAGCTCTATTTCTATTGGCTATTGCTTGAGTAAGGTGCTATTAGTCCCCGTTTTAGCTCTTCTATTACTTTCACCTGCTTAATAACTAAAAATTATGGTTGCTTGAAATGTCGGCTCTGAAGAAGTTCAAAAAGTAAAGTAGACAATTCATGCTAAAATTAATAACCTAAAACCACTTAACGTTGTTCTTCACTTCGGCTTTATGAGCTGAAAATACTGCTCTAATCTATTACCCTTTGAAGAATTTTACTAACAGTTAACTAAAATGAATAAGTTTCCTGTGGTAGGTAGCAGACTTGCCTCAGAATTCGGAATCAAATACTTCAATCCCCTTCTCCAGATTCCTTCGATGCTAAATTTAGGAAAACCTAAAGAATAATGCCTATTTTCAATCATTTTTATTGTTAACAATGTTTATTTCCTTTTCAACAGGAAATTTCGTTCTCTGTGGACTACTGTTACCTTTTTCTTGCTTTGCGTTTCACCTGAAGCTGGCTTTTGTGAAGCCAGTTCTTTTTCCATTCCTCAAACTTTTGGCATTTTCTCCTAGAGAAAGTTAGGTGAATATGAAAAAAGGGGGTTTTCAGGAGTCCCTTCTCTTACAAAGCGGACGTCGCCGTTGGTAACATCTCTGTGGATGCACTGATGAAAAACAGGGCACATTTTTTGTAAACGAACTCTGGTGCGAGTTCTTGATTAGTCAAACACGGAAGTGACATGTTTTGCTTTTGCAATTGTAAAGAAAGTGGCTGATGATGTTTTGCTATAGAGTGGTAGCACTACCTATCGATGCGGGACAAAATATTTCATCGTTTAAAGAAAAAACAATTATATATAATTTTCATTTCAATTTTCTACGTTTTAGAATTTAATAGCAATATTTTTCCTAAAAAACTCTACTTTCAACCTTGTCGTCGATTTAGCGCTTAACACGTGCAATCTGGTTAATTTCCAATATCTTTAATTAAATTATTGATCTGTTAACTGACTGCAGAACTCACCAGCCAATGGGATCGCGAGTTTCCTGCTAGCAGCTCTTTTCGAGTTAATTATAATTTGATTCGACTTTCATTGCAAAGTTTTTGGATGACATCTATGTATGAGCTGTGGTGTGTTAATAATAAAAATGCTGAATCTTCATCCATTATTTGTGCACAAGTGATAATAGTAAATAAATTAATCTTTTCGACTAGGCTGCCATTATGAGCAAATCCTACCTTGTCTACTAACATGATTACCTCAATCATTAGTAAAACCACAATGAAAGCAAATAATGCACTTGACTTACCCAGATTCGTTGTGTTTATATCAAGCGGAAGTTGTAGAAATATTTTACCTTGTAGGATATAACGATTTTCCGTGATTTACATGCCATGTCAAGTCTTTTTTGGGAGTAAAATACTCTTCATCTCTGACAAGTATGAAAGTGGATTTGATTCTACTTCATAACTTTCTTCTAGAAAAATCAATACCGTATCCAGTACAAGCATTTGAGGTAATTAAGTTTATTTCATTGGGTTAAATTAAATCATCAGAAAGCAAGATTTGAGCTCAAAGATATCTTTATTGGCGCAGAAACGGCCTAGTTCTCTCTTTAGATCATTCAAAATTACCCAAGGAAGTTGGAATATTTAAGAACCCCATCTACGACACACCACAAGAGATATTGATCGATATGTACATAAAATCTTCACTAAGATGGCCTGGTTATCGATCGCGATTTTGCAGGCACGCGGAGAGGGAATAATCGATGTTAGATCGCCAAGCCACCTTGAAATTCGGTTTTTTGAACCGATGTTAGAAAAGAAGGCGTTGATGTCACTACCTGGATCCGAATCTTTTCAATCAAGGGCTCAAATTAACACCAGTATTGTTTACACACACCCCAGGTGATTACCAGCAAGGACAAGCTGGCATGGCAATCTGCAGGGATAATCGAAGCAACCAGTCAGCAGTGCACACATTCTTGCCTACCCCCACCACCTCCACCACCACCCCTAATTAGAGCGATTAGGGAGTTTTTTCCATCGGTGACATATACCCTGCCCAAATGAGGGGGGTTGGCTTGGGCCCACTTAGCGGTGACTTTAAAAGAGGGAAGAGGGGTTATTGGATTGATCCGTCATCATCGGGTAACTTGAGCGTCAATTAAGGGGGTTGGATGATAGACTAATACTGCTACCACCACCAGTGTTTTTTTTAAAGTGTACGTGCACTTTTTGGAAAAAAAATATATACCTAATTCGATGGTTAGATCACTTACCAATCAACCAATCAGGGACTAGGATTTTCTCTCCTAAGGTGGTTTTATCCATATCAGACTTCATCCACCTTCTTTTACGTGGATGCAGTGAGATTAAATTAAATTTGAATGCGCGGCCGCACTTAATCGTGCGCATGTGTGCACTCTACAAGCTGAGCATCGATTGCTTTCATCGATCCTCCCTACCATTGGCTCAGCGGTTGACCAATGAATTTGGTCAAGGAGAATCTTGCCACAAATTTGCAAGAGTTTCTGATAATTAGATCTGGTTTAAAGACCTTTCATTCTTATCTGTCTTGTCGATCAGTCTTGAAGAGGCTTCTGGGGTAATTATGGGCTAGGATTGTATTAAATTTAATGGGCTCATTCCTAATGCTCTTTTGGATTGGAAGGGGATGGTAGGGTTTCTCTGACACCCAAACCAAAGAAATACCCTTTCATTTCCATAGAAATCTTGTCCAAAAAATTCACTAATAGCTGGAGTAGATTCGATAGATTATATTCTCGACACAATTACTTAATTCTGCTGCCCTTATTTTGGCTATATCGAAATCGTATCATGTGTTAATAAAGCAGAGACCTTGCCTAGGGACGTGGTAGGCCCAAACACAGGCGAATAAGAGATTTAAGTAGGTATTAACCATTGCACACCGCTTTGTTTCTTCAAGAAGCATCTTTCAACTCTCCTTCCATGTCCAATAGAGAATCTTAGAACAGGGAAATGGTGTTGCTATGGCAACCGGGTAAACGGAATCTACCTCACATGGTAGATTCAGGGATAAGTTTCCTGTAATTTGAAGCCCGCTATCCAACATCTGTCGATCAAGAGGGAACGTTCTAACTCCCTCTATCGTCCTCTCATGAGTGACAAGTAGTTGTGTCTTCGAGAAGAAGAAGGGGAGCGAAAATGCCTGTCAATCACGTCTGCACCGACCGTTTACCCCTGGGGAGACGGCGTGTGTTGTCAGGCCAACTGAAAATCGCAGTTGATTCACCCATCACACACACATGCACACACGAGCCGTGTCCATCATCAGCATAAGGGCTAAAATGTTTTGTTTCTCGTAAACCACAAGGAAAAGCGCATTTTGTATCTAATGCACCCATGAATGTGTTCTGACATGTTAACACTTTCTGATCTATCCTTGTATATTGCATACTTTCTATGATCTAATCATTAGTGATTACGGAACACACGAGCGCAGGCTTGGCAAATGTTAAGTACACTTAAACAAAGATGGAAAGGAATCCAGCGGAAAAAGGAGAAAAGCATGCGCGAATAAAGTGGCCTCCTTCAATCACCCCGTGGTTTACTAAAAGCCAATTTGCCACTTGGTTGTTTGTTTGCTGGGTGGGTGGATTAACCCAGTTTCTGGACAAATAAAATGCAGACAAAGACACCGATTTCTCCCTAATTTCTGCTTTTTGACTGAGAAATCCAATAAAAATACGCCTTTTTTCCTGGATTTGTCGTTTATAGAGCAAAGCAGCAATTACAATCTTAAGCAATATAAACAACGCTTACAAGAGTAAAAACGCTTTTAAAAAGTAAATTATGGTTTTTAACAAATATTCATTTATTTAAATAATAATAGCAAATTAAATTAGTATAATGATAAGTTCTTTTCAGATGATACCGGTATTGCAGGAGTTAGCATTGTTTCATCAAACACTCGCAGAGGATAGTTTCAAAGTAAGTCCTTTTAATGTCACTCAATTAAGACGCAGCGAATAGTTCCACATGTTCAAAGCTTTTTGCTATCACATTCTTCCGACGCGACTTTGATGTCATCAGCTACGCATCCGACAAATCTGCCTTGAATGAACTTTGAAAGCGACGCGGTAATTTAGCCTTCAACTTAGTACTCTTATTGTATCTGATTTTGAAACCACAATTGCCCCAGAGAATTAATTTCAGGTGTTATATGTTGTATAATTTCTTAATAAATTGAATTAAATTAATTAGGCAATTTAAAAATGTGTCAAGATAATAAATCTCGTTGTTTCATTAAAATGGGAGTACATTAAGAGTAGCGTCGTTTTTGCCTCTCAAACAACTCGTTTATCATTAAAAATCGATATCAAAGGTGAGATTTTTGTTTAAATAAGTTAAAAGTCTAACGTTATACACTTTTTAAATATCCGCAAAAAGCAGCCTTTATTTCAAATAGGCGTATCAAATAACAAAAACAATTAGCAAAAAACATTATAATATGTCAAACTGTGATAGTTTACAACATGTTCAATGAGTGAAATGCCAAAATGTTAGGTGTTTCCATTATTTTGTCTAACCTCTGCGGGTATGGTATCAACAGGCAGCTGCTGTCGCGACGCCGTCCCGCCCCCACAAGCTGGCTCCGCCACCCCAGAACATTTTATCCCTCCAATGTGTGGCACGACTCTGGCGTCACTAAACATCGTGCCGCCAGAAGTACAAAAGCTACCCGGTTTATCGGCAGAACCAAAGCATTTTTGACGGCCATTTGAGAATGAACTAATTGGGGTCATCTTTGTAGAAGTCTTTGAAGGCAACAGTGCAATTTCCTTGCCCACTAACATTCTGTTAAATCTATTAAACCTTGAAGTTGTCAAGCGCTTTTATTTGGCTAAGTGAGAAGGCCAAATTTATTGATATAACCATGTAATTCTGTGTTTTTTCTAGCGTTAATTAACTGATATTACAAACGAAAATGTCATCCATGTGACTCTTAGTATTTATAGGGTGCAATTAGACATTTTAACTACTTAAATCGAGGCTTTTTTAGGTTTTAAATATTGGTTTATGATTTAAATAAATAAAGCCCTTTGAATAATAAACGAAATCAGTCAATGTTATGATTATTAATAAGAAATACAATTTATAAAGATACATTTTTAAGGATTAATAAGCGCGAACATATTTCTAATTATAAATTACTGATGCTACTTTATTTCTTAATATATATATAAATATATATATATATATTAGTACCTAAGAAATAAATATGATTAGATGCTTAGAAAGGTCTAACAGTATTGTAACGATCAGTGTTGTTTTCTGAGTTACACTTTTAAAATTAAATAATGTTTGTTTTCTAGGAGATTAAAACGGACATATCTTTTCCTTTTTAACACAATATTTTATATTCCGCTGTATTATATATAAAATATTTATCCGATCTTGGAATGAGTTAATTTAGAGTGGAAAACTTGGTCAAGGACCTGTTTTCAGTAGAATTCCTTTGAAAAAATGTATTATTGAAGAAAATGATGAGTAAATTTCAATGCTGACCCATATTCATGCTACCGCAAACGAATTTCACGCAACGATTTAACCACAAGACCTATTTTCACTAGTCTTCAACCATCACGATGAAGAAGATGGAGAAGGGAAAAAAGAGAGGGATTTTCTGGACCTCTTGTCAGAAATGGACTGGGTGTTCCCCGTGGAGATTTGTGGAAAGCTGTCAGGGGCTCCCTATGACAGCTATCAAACATTGTCGAAATCTAAGCCGCTGTCTCGGGGTGTGCACTCGTATTTCCCTCAAACAAACAAATAAAAAACCGCATCCAGAAACTGATCCTGGAACCGGATTTGGATATTAACTTCCTGTTCTTAAAGCAAAAAAAGTTTTTTACATTTTATTAGGTTAAAAATATCAGTTGATTAAAACAAGGATCATGTAGGGCAAAAAGGAATAATTTAATCATTTTTAATGCTACAAGATATTAATAGAAAAACAGAGATGTTTATTAAGTTACAAGCGCTGCCGTTAAAATCTCGAAAAAGATCATTTGATTGGCTATACGGCAGCTGATACATAATGGATCGATAATTCCATTAAAAATATCGATTTCTTGCCTAGACAGTTCTGATAACTGTGCCCAACTTAACAAAAAAATTTGAGAAACTCAAAATGACCCTGAAAATTTTCTTAAAATTTTACGATTTTTATTTATTTTTGTTAATAAAAAAACATTATTATTTATGCAAATGACAAAGTAAGACTTTGTACATGTGGAATTTCAATAAAAAGGAACTATAGCATTTGTTTAAATGGTCTAAATATTTATCTACTAAGATAGAGGGAATCTTTATATCCAATATTTGAGGAATCGAATGTAGATGAGGTATTAAGGCACATAAAATCATCAAAATGAATTTCCTCCGAATTTCTTGCATGTATAGACTATTTTGTCGGGAATTGGCGGGCCCAGAAGGGAGACAGGGATGTCTACAGCAGGTGCTTATCACTCTCCGGGTGACTGGGCGTGAAAAATTCCCACACGGCTTGATCAGAACGGCTATTTCACCACAATGATGTCTGCTTGCGGTCAGAAAAGCGACCACACGCAGGCGATATATGGAAAGCAATGCTATTTTCACTTAAATAAGTGATATAAATTGACTCGGAGAATAATGATAAAAGGGTTTTTCGGGGGGAATTTACAAGAAGAGAGAGTTCCGCCTTTTATAGGTTTAAAACATTTTTTAATGTCTCTAAAGAGAGACATTTTAAATGAACTTATTAAATAACAAAATTAAAATATATCAAGTTTTGATTGTTCACTTGTTAAAGCACAATTTTAAACATATTTTAAATTAAGTTGAAATAATTTTATAATAAGGCTTGTTAATTAATATAAAGAAGTCATAGAAAGTGTGTTGATGATTAAAATGTTGAAGTAAGTGTAAAATTTGGCAGAAAGGATTATCAGTTGACACTTTAAGATCCCTAACCCATTAGGGGATGTGGCCAAAGCCTCCAGGGCTGACTGATGCCTATTGGGGATAAATTAATAGCCGCAAATTTACCGCACCGAATCCGAAGAATTTTCCCACACACAAACACACCACGGAATCCCGCTTGTCAACCCCATCAAAATTACCGCCGGACACAAAATAAATAGCTGTCTGTTGTGGCACACACCCAGAAATGATCATCTCTCACTGTGTGACAGTGATTGACAAGATCTTCCCCTTGGTAAGACCAGTTTGATGGTTTTTTTAGAATAAATGTCAAAAAAGGAAAGATATGCTGCTAAACCGAGAATTCCCACAATCCTGGAGAAAAACTGAAGGATTAAACAAATTTTCGTGAGGTTTTTCAGGAATTTTTTGAAACTGAAAAGCACCGACGATATCGCGATTGTCTTCTTGACTGATTTTTGAGTCAGATTTCAGCAAAAAAAACGAATTGAATTTGAACCTGTCCTTGGGTCATTCCTGGAGATACAACCATTCCTGGTTTTGGTAGTAAATCTGAGTTCCATCGCGGGTTATAATGGTCACCAGCAGAAATTGATAAGATGGCATATTCTTTTCCAAGATTCTTTGGGATCCATTGTGTTGAAGGCTTGCTCATTCTTAAATCCCGATCATGGAGAATTGAATTTGCCAATCAGTGTATATTCAGAGGAATCATATTCTTTGAACATGTTACAAATAGTCAAAACGTGACATATTTTAGTGTTTTTGTTAATTGCTATTGCTATTCAGTGGGTTTATTCATAATAGCCGCTTTATAGGTGATTTTCTCTGACGTCCCTTCATGGAAGAAGAATTAACGGGGCTATCAAGCTCTTCATCCAGTGGTCGTTCAAGAACGCCATCTTTTAGATGACTTCAATGCATTACCAATCCACAGAGCTAGAATTGTTAAAGAACCACCAGCTCGAGCCACAACAAACCCCAGACCTTCTCAACCCCTCCACTACAGCGATAATCTGGGGGCTGTTTATCCCTAGACAGGACTCTAAACTTCCAAAAAAGTCCCCTTTTTCCCATTGACTGTGCGACTTAAACATCTGGACTTGTTCGTTGGCAAAAGTATCATTTGCTGTAGGAGGCGGAAGTTCCGACACTCACTCACTCACACACACGCAGATTTGGAGAGGAGATGGGGGAGATAGGGGATGGAGACAGGTGCTACCGTGTCCTCTAACTGGGTCGGCAATTAGAGGCGCGAATAGTTACACTGGTACCCACGCTACTCCCAGATAAGTCGCGAGTTGAAATCGTTCAAGCTCCCTCATTCCACATTTGTGGGGACATAGGGTATCATCGGAATAACCTTCAAAATTTTATAAATTGGTTGGTTATTTCTTACAATTTATTCATGTAAAAGTTGGTGATAATGAGGATAGATTGAAGAGAATACGGTAAATCCTGGAGATGACGATTTGAGATTATTGCATATTCTACGCCTGTACATTGTCCACTACCACTGACTCCTAGTCGAGCTAATGGAACACAAATACCTAAACATGACTCAAAGATGCTCATCTTTAATTAAGGTCCGGAGTACCTCTCTACAGCAATGTATCTAGGTTGGGAGACTGAAGAACTCACACTGAAGCGGACGCCAATGCTCTAAGCCATACATTGAGGTTTAGACTAATATACCTGGCTCCTCTAGCACCCAGAACCGAACCCAGTTTCCACGAAATTGTTCCGCGTCGGGAGCTGTAAATTGAAGCCAGATTCCACTAAGCAAGAGCTGAAATTAGAGAACCTGTTCTCTCAGAGATGATAAATGTTTCAAAGCGTTTAGAGTACGTTTGGGCAGCAGAAAGAGGAAGCACTTAATTCACACTGCTGCCTTCTTCCAACCGTAAAACGTGGCTAGGGTAATCTGGAGCGCAATTTTTGAAATTCCTCCACCGAGACAATTTGGGAATTTAGGGCAACCACGTTCATCCTATGGCCATTCAAGAACGTCTTTCAAGAGAATGGCAATGCGCCAAGCCATGTAGCAGCCAGAATTGCTAAATAAATAGTACATAGTTATTAATATCACCAATATGATTGCAGTCGGTTTTAACCCTCTTCCATGGAAATCAAGACGAAATTGTACCATCCACCGTTGGCAAAAATTCTCACTGTTTTAAGAAGAAATCTACTAGGCAAAAAGATCGATATCTTAGTCCTTTGATCTCCAAAGTTCCAAAAGGAATGCTCTACAAAACCTTTCTTCCTACGCACAGAGGACTGCTAATGATTGTAAGATTTTTTGTGAATCCTTTTTTTATACAGAAAGCAATGACCTTCACCTTTCGTCGCCCATAAGTTATTCAAGACTGTGAAATAACTTCAGATGGGGGAGATTTTTTCAGAGCAAATTATCTTGCACTTTTATTTGGATGATATATCTTACTTACTGCAAGGTAGAGAGTATAATTAAATTAATTTTACTTTAAAGAATATTAAAAAATAAATTTTTGGAGTCAACTTAGCTTGGAAATAAGTTTTGTTTTAGTTATTCAATTCTGAGTTCTTATTCGTCCGACGCTTCAGAACTGTGCTCAAGCTTCGTTGGCTGGTAGTCAGAGGGGCCTAGGTTTATTGCCATTGGCCAACAGTTTTCTCCAAGTGGGGGATTACTATTTTGTGTCTCAGAAATGTTACAGATTGATTTCGACTTCTAGTTAAAAGAGCTCTTCTCTCCGTCTCATGGAATAACTCGAGTACATATTTGTATGAACTGTTTCAAAGCATAAGATTGGATCATCTGAAGCCATCTTTCTCCTCCTCCTTTTTCGATGAAACAAAAGCAGCACAATCGCAAGGGAACAATCAAGCCGTCGGTGTGGGAATCCCTGAGGCGTAATAATCGTGCAAGGCCCCAATTTATCCCATGGATCAGGGAAAATAATCTTCCAGTACGCTCTGTTTAATTATGCCCCTTCCGTCTTCTCCTTTTGGCGTCGGTAACTTGCAAGAGTGGCTTGTTGCGCGCCCATGCAGGCCTGAAATGTCACTACACACACACTCGGAGCGGAAAGTGCTGTTTAAATATATCTATACGCCGGAAAGTAGTAGTTGTTTTGTCTATATAGCATCGCATGTAAATTGTTCTGGGTGCCGGATGCTGTAGAAGCTAGAAACTAGCAAGGAATAGCTATTTTATGCGGCCAAATGGTTGTTTTTAGAGTTTTCTCAATAGAAATTGAAACACTTAATCCGCTGACCTTTTGTGCGTCAGTTGGGCGCTGACGTCAAGGATACTTCTACAAAAACTGCTCCCCAGTTAATTGACGAAAAATTAAGACAGAGGTCTTTGAGTAGGAAAGTTTTATGTCCAGAGAATAATAATAATAATTTTCAGATTATCTTGAACTGTAATTTATTTACTTCTCGTTATTATCTGTATAATATGTACAGTTGTTTAAATCGTTACTATGACATCTTGCACTTTGTTGAATAAACTTTGGAGTTACGTCTCGTGCCCCGTCTCTTGTGGCCGTTATCAAACCATAGCACCTCCGTACTTTACATTATGGCGACGCCCTATTTGAAAATTGTGCTATTTCATTGACTTGTAAATTTTGTAGCACAAAAGCACCTTTTTATTTTATTATGAGCAGCTGAAACTCGTTCCCAACTCCGAAAAAATAGATTTTTCGACTTAGACAAAGGAGGTAAACTGTCGATTCCATTTCATTCGATAAAATCATAATTAAAGTGAGAAATACCTTAGTTTAGAGGATTAATAACGTCTAATTAATACCCACCTTCTCTAAAGCACACGAACACTCATTGAACACGCAAGTAGAGCACAAGTATGCTTAACCAAACGCAACTATAGCGTTTGGAGCATTGGGTCGCTCTGTACTCGTCAGAGTCCGCTCTCCGCCAATATTTGTACATTCTGGAAGAGATGAACTCGGGACACTGATTCGATGTGGTTATTCCTACGGATTTAAAACGACGTAATATATTGTTCGTCATTGACAATATTTTCCATTCCCAGTAGTAAGCGTTGCCAGATGAATCATTGCAATATTTGGACTTTTTCGGTTGATGTAATAAACTAATTTAACTATGACATATTTGTTTACATTCAAAGGGTTGCCACGACAAAATGAGGCATGGAAGCTGGTGAAATGATGCTAGCAAATAAGGCGATTCTCGTGTAAATGAAGAATAAAATATTATTAAAATCATTTATTTTGCAATATTTTTTAATGCTTTATTAAAAACAATAGTTGTTATCTAGTTATTAAGTAATCTTTGCAATTTATCTGCTTCGTATTAAAATTCATTAAGAATTGGTTGTGCAGTGACATAAATGAACCCGGTTTTTTCTAAAATTTTGAGCAAATGTAAAGTTTAGAAATTAGGGCATATGCTATTTTATGCATGTTTTTAGTAATTTAGTAATTTACACCAAGTTTTACTGGGACCTATCTTAGCACTGTTGTGCAACGTGTGTTTAATTATCTAAACATGTGAAAAGTTAAATTACCCTAAGATATTTCAATGAAAACAGTAATGCTTTAATAAATTTAACCTTTAGATTATTGATATTACCGATATTCTCCCGTTTCTATCCATCTTTTACCGGTTGAACTCACGGAGCTAGTAAAGAATGCATGTACCAAGACTCGAAGATTATCCAAATAAATTCATCTTATCACAGACAGCTTCTAGAGGTCTGTCAGTATCAAATGATTCAACCTAGGCTCCCCTCGACCATGACTTTGAGCTGCTGTAATCTCGTGCATTCTCCTCATAAACCCAACTGCCTCAGAGGCATAGATTAGATTCTAATTCGCTTTGTGCACATACCCACATTTACACACCCACACAAAACTACCAGGAAGGGGAACCATCTCCTTTAAAAAGTTGTTCCGCCCAGCATCATTTTTTTTCAGGTGGAACCTCCGAAAATCCAACAGTGGCCACCATAGGAGTCACTGACGCAGGTGTCAGACACGAATTCCGCATCATTAATCATCGTGGGCCCCTTTGACAGATCTTCCCCTCGGGTATCACTCTTGAAAGACGCTCAAATACCATACCTTCAATAAAGAGCACAAGCGTGTTCCTCTGAGCTTGTTTGTTTATGATGATTGTGAGGATTAGTTCCCGGAGGTTTTGATTCACAAAATGTGTGGATTTTTTCCTATGCAATTTGAGCTCATTCTTCAGTTAAAACACCCTCAACCAGTTATTTTAGAGAGAGACTTCTTTCTCTCAGCCAGCAGCTTCGACAACTTCTTTAGTGCCCTAAATGGCTATATCTGTATGCCTTTCTTTTCCGATCCCCTAATAACACTTGGAAATAACAAGGAAATAGTAAAGATTGAGAACCTTTTGGAAGGTGTTTTATGTGCTGTTTGGGCGCTCATGAAAGGCCTGCGGTATTTTCTAATCTGCGTCTCGATTAAGGTTCATTGTATCATCGGATAAATCTGCTTTCTCTGAGGTTCGATCGATTATCGATTACATGAGTCTAGTTGGAACTTATCGGCCCTAGAACCCTAGGGAGAGATCGATTCACCTCATATCCAACCAATGAAATTATAATTACAATCAAAAGATATCAAAGTCTGTTAAGTGTTCTAAGGCATTATCGATTTTCCCAGAGAGCAAATAAATATTGATTGACTTATTTAGTCAGTCGGAGGTTACAATTATTTTGTAATAATGACACCCCTGAGACTAGAAGTGAAACCCTCTGGAGCCTCCAGCTGCGGGTGTTTAGTTAACAAAAAGCAGTTTTTTAATAGTTAAGTTTTTTAAGTGAATTGAACTCAACATCTGATTCCCTGTTTGAATTTCAATAGCTGAATCGGTCAATATTTTTATTACAGGAATCGAAATTGAATAAAGCTACCAAAAGCTTTTAAACGAAGGCTTGTTTGGGTGTTCAACTAATTCAATCAAGATACGACAGTTTCGATGCAAAAGCAATCTCTTAAATGATCTCTCGTTTTCTCAGCGGTTTCAGCAAATTAGCCAGTGCAAACTGGTAAAAATGAACCCGCCTTCTCACAGAGTCCTTTGCTAGTTTAATTCCAATTCCTCCTTTAGGATATCATCATTATATTACCTTACACCCGAGTCCTGTTGGGTTCCAGAATCAGGTAAACTCATCTATAAAAGGGAAATTTCAGTGGTTGCTTTAACGACTGAAAATGTCCCTCAGCACCTAACAACCAAACAGTTTTTCACATTTATCGCCGAAGCTCAGGCCTCTGATTCCTATGCTAAAACGTATTTCTACTTGGTCTTCCAAAAGAACGAGTTTAGTAAGTCGAAAAAAAGGTTTGTGAACACCCCTTATTTTTTGCCCAGGCAAGTTTAGGTTTAAACTACCTACTTAAATTATTTAAGTGGCCATAAAATACAAAGTCGTCTGCGCAAATCATTATCATTATCATCACCGACAAGGGACTATTTACACACACAAACACAGGAAATGCCGACGGAGAGACAGACAAGGCGTTGCCATCGTCGCTGTTGTTGTCTATCGTCGGAACCCCCCGAAAGTGTTGAAACCAAAGCCGAAGGACTTCTTCTGGGAAGCCAGTTTCTCCTGCTCCTCTCGCTTCCTTGCATGCGCCTCCTAAAACAATAAGTAAATGTAAACAAATTAGCCTTGTTTATAGCGTGGTAGATCTCAAAGTAGGGAGAAAAAATAACCCTCGGCTACATGCTACTTAATTCCATTTTAGCAAGGAATGGCGGAGTTGTCAATACCATCTTTTTCACACACACAAGCCAAAATTGAAACCAAAGAATTGACTGACCAACTCAATCAAAGCAGAAATCGACTACTTCGCGGTTCGACGAACGGTACAACGGGGAATATTTACAAAGCACAAATACGATTAGAATAGACGCCACACGAAACAGCTTTCCCACTACTACCGCGATAACCGAGGCGGTGCTGTACAATAAAAAACCTGAACGTCCCCTCTCAAGCTTGTACGAGGTGTTCAGATGCAATTCTAAACGACCGTACGAACGCATTGTCCGTACTTTGCTGTCCCGGGATCTAACGGAAGCGAAACATACCATGAGTTGTTCGTGCTTCTCCTTGAAGGCTGCCAGAGGGTCTTCGAACTGGCTGTAGTACTCCAGAACCGGGCGAACGTCCTCCACACCACTCATGGCCACCACTGAAAAATGAAATGAAGTGACATTGCCAGGTCTTGAAGCAGAGTCCCTCTGAAGGAACGGAGTGAGCCATACCCTCGAAGATATCAGGTTCCCATGATTGGATAACGGCTTCGATTTTGGAGACTACTCGACCTCTACGAGTCTCGTCTTTTTAAGTAATAGATTTTTGTAAGGGGCAACTTGAGAGGTAATTTCAAGTTGCCAAATGTCAATATAAGCCTTAAGGGGCATTATTCCAAAGGTTTCGACGCAATATTGTCAAAGGGGTTAATAATTGGCTACTCTTAAAAAACTCAGGAACCAGGAATTGGGACAAAAAACATGCTAATCAAGAGAAACTCATGATTCCTTTTTGACAGCTATTCCTCTGAATAACACAAACCTTCGAAGACTGCAAATTTGACTGCAAACAGCGGCCATAGCTTTGACCACTTAACAGAGAACGCGAGAATGACAAGGCACAGCGCTCGGTTAGAAGAAATTCAAGGTGTTCGGTAGATATTCTCATGATAACGTTCGCTTGACTTTTTTCATACATGTTAACAGTGTTCAATCACACTGCAATGCCTCATTTTAATGTTTAGAAAAATCTTTGAAGATGACGAATAGAACAAGGGCAGAGACAATAAACACAGTACAAAACAATGGGGCAGCTTGAACTGGAGACTACAAGAGGCTCAGAAGAAGAACGTGTAGGAGGAGAACCGCGGAATTGGACGTCAGGCTCTGGCACTGCGTGAATCGAATGTTTCAGTCCCTAACACGAAGCCTGAGACTATCAATACAAGCGTCAGATTCCAGAAAAACATTTCAATGATTGGTAAACCACTCGATTGAAGCGGTAATATTGAATTCCCTTGAACACACTGAAAAGCAAGGCCGTTAGACGTGTGCCCCTTTCTTGAAGAAATCAGGAAGTAAAGCCAGCACCATTTTAGATTTTCATGTAATCGAGGAATCGTAGCCAAACACAACTAGCTTGAGAAGTACCTCTGCCGTTTCCGGATTTTGATTTTTGAGACTGCTCGGTAGGAAATAAAAAACGTAAAGGGAAACGAGCCCCTTAATACACTGATAGGACCTCCAACGTCTTTCAATCTTGGTGGAGGGTTTTTAGTGGTCCTGCTTAGTCCTATGAGGACCTAAGAGCACCTCCACACCTAAGTGGCTGCGCGCATTGACCTTAAATCCTATTTGCCCAGTAAATCCGGTCAACCCAATCCCAACACATCACTTCCTGATACAAAGGTTCTGGAACAGACGTCTACGCTTCTCTAGGAATTATGTCCGCTCTTCGGCGACAAGAACTGGAGGCAGAGAAGCGGCTGAAATGCCTAAAAGTTACCAGACGGTTTAATTGTGCTTGCACTAGAGAGTTCCTCAGCGAAAATCAGCAAATACATGTTGAAGGAAATAAGAGTGAAATAAGGGTTTCCGCCTCTAGGCCGAAGATGAAACACCATGGAAAAAAGTTAAAAACAGTTGCCAGCCAGTGATATTTGTGACTATACTGGTCCCAACGGTTTACAAAAAACCCGTTTTGCTAGTAACTTCCGAAAAAGAGGGAAAGGAACTCACTGCGAAGGAATGCAGCTAGGTCAATGAGGTCCCTATCTGCGTCGTTTCCATCCCACCGCTTGATGATGAAGGCATTTCGTGGTTGCAGAGAGGCCGCCTCCGGGTTCCAATCGACCAAGATGACACGCGAAAGGTCTCGATTGAGACAGGAGAGATCTTTGAAATGCTTCCCCTTGCGGTAGCGCGTCGATTCACGAAAGAGGCGGTAGTGGATGTACTGGCCCTTGGAGTCGATTTGCGATAGCACCGGCATTCCTGTCTGGAGGACAAATAAGATTAAAAATCTGCGACTTACCATGGCGGAGTCCTGCGTGAACGCGACCACTTCGTAGAAGGGAGAAAGTTGTTGCAGAAAGAGCTCCAAAGCGGGTCGTTTCTTAAAACGCCAACCCGACCTAAACTACGAAGGTAGGCGATAAATACTGAAGATCTTACCTTCCAATCTGGATGGACTAAAACGTCATTAACTTCCAAAACAATGGTGTAAGGAGGTTGGTAGTAGGGTGGTTCAGCGGGATCGGGAAGGAGCTTTTCGCTAATCGGGTCGCGGATGCTCTAAGAAGAGTATTAATTCAACATTCAACAAACCTGGTTGAAGTCCCACATAGTTCGCCAGGCACGACAGGCGTATCCTTTCCAAATCGGCACTACACAAAGTTAGATGGTGTCACAAAGAAAACGTACTGTCGGAGAATTCATCCTTAATCTAAAAGTGCATTAGATACAATAACAAATTTACCTTGTTGCCATTTTCATCAACACCGGGAGGTCCTAGTTTTTCACTTCATTTTTTAATAATTCTTACCCCATATAGTGATTCCACAACCAACTGCAAAAGCGGCAGAAGTTGCCAGACTTATGGCACCAAGTTTCCAAGCATTCTTGCCAGAAAAGTGACCGGACTTCCCTTTCTCTTCGGATCCAGAATTACCACTATTTTGACCAGAAGACTGTGGGTTCAGGACCGTCGTGGAAGACAAAAACCTTCCAGAGGAGAGTGAGGAAAATTTCACATTCGATGGAAATACAGGTTTTATCTTACTACAAATTACAGTCGATAACGTTGTCATGTTTGCTAACATGCAGCGCAGATTTTGACGGAGTCACAGCATTCTTAACCAATCAAAACCCATGCTAGGTAACTTTCAAGGTTACTCAGACTGTCCAATTATTTGTCACAATAAATCCAAATATTTCTCTTAATATATTAATTGCATCATATAACACCAATTTCAAATAATTAATGGATTCATTAAAATTCAAGTTTTTATCATTAATATGTGTCCAATAATTTAAGGGCGAAACCACCGTAATTTGTCCAGCAATACTTTTATTTCTTAGTAATATTGTAGAAAATACAAAAAGAACCTGAATTTGGTGTATCGCGAGTCATATTTCAGCAATCACTCTGGCTTTTTTCACTTATACATTTTTTCAGGATTTTGTAGTGTTCTCTTTCCAGGTCAGAGTGAGGCCATCTTGTTTCAAGCACCTCCTAGAGTACCAAAGAGTTAATATATGTATTTAAAGTAATTGTACTTCTTTTTTAAATGAATAGTAGTACATGCTTACGTGCAAAGGAAATTTGTGATAGATTTCGGAGTCATCAAAACCGTTTGACTATTAACTATGTTTTACAAATTCGTGTTACTTTTCAAATTCTTCTTTATTTCAGGACTATTTGCACCACCCATCGTGTATTCTAAGGAAGTCATAAATTGTCCATTACCTCTAAACTAATAACCGTTTGGAGCCAAATCTACAGTTATTTGATTTCACCTTACTGAATATATATAACATCGTGTTAAAGGAAATTCACGAACTAAATTCCATTCAAAATAATTAAATCCTATATCAACTGTAAAATTTAGTAGAATCCGGAGGTCACAGATAGCTTGTATCTCCTTAAGGTCGTGTGTGGGGTTTTTGCGTTTTTGCTTTCAAAGTAGGGGTAAAGAGCATGCTTTGTTTGATGAAATTTAAGCTACTCATTCAAGTTCATTTTTACTTTTAACCTAGTTTTGCATCCTTTGTTTGTTGTAGTAGTCTTGCAGTCATGAAGGAACAGTCCAGCAAGTTGGGTCCTTGGACAATCAAAACAACAGAAAGCCACATCCTCAAGGCTCTTGGACCGGAAAGAGAGGTATTCGCTCTTTTCCTCTTCGATAATCCTTTTAGCTCTTTGAATCTCAAGTTAATCTTCCTTGCATCCCTGAGATGATGTTTTCCGATAATTCCCTCTCTCTATCACTCAGTGGTATGGTGTTTTCCTTGCCTTCTCCTAACTTTTAGACGACAATGCCAAAACGAGGTTGGAATTCACGGCCCTTGATGCCTTAAATTTGGTGGATAAATCCAAGATCCACTTGACTGTTCCTAACGCAGATGCATGGAGTAGATCCCACACCCAAAGCTACTCCATTTCCAAGCCGTATGACTGGACTTTTTCCACGAATTACGACGGAACCCTCATAGGTATGCCTCTAATCATCCATTATAAATATATTTCATTATTAAGCATTTGTTATTTTGTTTTTTTTATAAATAGGGAACTGGCGTGTTGAGAGCACAACCGAGGGATTGGATTACGGCTTTCTTACCTCTCGCGACCCCATTCTCCTCTTCGGGAACATCGATCTCTTCGAAGACGAGCTGGGTGACAATGGGATATCGTTACTGAATGTGAAAATCCGCGTCATGACAACGGGTTTCTTCATCCTCCAGAGATTTTTCCTGCGTGTTGACGGCTGTCTTTTGCGCCTCTGGGATACACGGCTCCAGTGGAGACTTAGTGACCGGTAAGTAAGGATTTTAATTGCGAAATGAGAGTGGGAACAAGTGTCTTATTTTGGAGATATGATGGGGTTTGTCTCCATTGGTGAATGAGCTCTTGCTCTAAGGGATTTCCGGGTCTTTTCACCAATTTTCGAGGTGGTTTCTGGTCTTGCATGCTAGCGAGGGTCGTCTGCAAAGTCTTCGTCGTCGTCTCTTTCTTCTTTGAATCACTGAATCCATCGTTTTTGGATCACGAGTTTCATAAACCCTAATATTTTTGGCCCAACATTTAACCACTGAATCCCGTCAATCCAAATCTGGTATTGGGGCTCCTGACTTGTTTTAGAGAGAACTTGTGTTTGAGTCTAGATCACGAGGTTTTTGAGGTTTCCTTTTTCGCACTTTTCAGGTATATTCTGCGCGAAGTGAAGCGAATGGACAGTGAAGGGTGGTTACCGACAATGGTTGGCGTGGAAGCCGATGCTGCTGAGCCCCTCTGCACAAACCTAGTGGAACACCGCCTGGAGAAACTCTTCCCCGAGGCACTCCTCTCACCCCTCGCCTGATCCATCGTTGTCTTTGTAAAGAAAAACAATTTTGACATTTCTCAGTTGGACTTGTGCTATCTCAATTGGGAGAGAAACTTTTCTGTGGATTAGAGACTTAGATTACATCGGCTTTTGCTCTTTTTTTGTAAATGTAAAAAACATCAAATAGCAAAAATAATAAGCATATACACACCAAAATATATCAACGTCTGTATCTACTCCACCGCAAAAGCAAAAAAGGGCTTTTAGAAACACGGTGCTGGTGTTTCCAAAGACCGCATTATGCATTTTAACACGCCATACAAAGTGCAGAAACCGCTGTAGGAAGAAGCAGAACGGAACCACACACTCATTCCTAGCAGGGGAGGAAGATGATGACGGAGGAAAAAGGAGGAGTTCTGAAAATGAGGAGGTAGAAGCAGAGGAAAGAGGTACAGATGAGCCCGGTTCTGCGGTGGGATGGAGGACCAAAGGACGCACGTATAGCTACCAGACTAACAGTAATGTCCTAGCAGAGGCCAAGCACACAGGGGGTCTTGTGGAGAAGGAGAAAGAGGGGGGGGTTAGAAAGGGGACAGAATCCCCTCCTGGGATGAGCTGAAAGCGCGCGAGAGACGGGTTCTGCGTTGGGGTATTGGTTAACCGAGGAAGCGGAACCAGTAGGCCCAGTCGAGACAGCAGGTGACGAGACAGTAGAGGCAGAAACCGAGGCCGTAGCCGCAGACGATGTCGCCCAGGTGGTGGCGCCGCATCGCCAGACGGGAGATGCACACCGCCACTGCCCAAACAGAGACGCAGAGGCGCGCGTAGAAGGCCAGGTCGAAGAGCCACGGCAGCAGCCACTGAAGGAGGCCCGCTCGGCTCGAGTGACCTGAAAAGCGAGAGGACGAAAACGAGGCTTGAGATCGATCTACCTCTACGATGGTGATAGGAAACACTTAACTAGTACTCACCTGAGGGAAAGGACCAATCATCAATCGAGACGGTGAGGAGCATATCCTCGGAGATGTTGTTCTCAGGACGTGGTCGTTTGACGAGGAACTTGAGACACCCCACCACGAGGACATCGAGGATGAGTGCGAAGAGCAGACAGGCCGCTCGCCAGCCGTAGAGACCGCCAGCGTTGCGGGAGTGTCTCAGCGCCACGTAGGGGTCCACCAAGGGGGGTCCCACCGCTGGTGGGGGTGCCATACTGGCGATGAGCAGACCCAGCATCCATCCACCGGAAAAGATGAACCAGGGCACACCGTGGCATGACCACTCCAGCGCTAGACCCAAGCACCGCGCTGAGGGAAGCATGCTCTCTCACTCTGCGACGTCTTCTTTGTCCGATTCTTGTCTGTCTGTCTTGCTCGGTAGGTGTACGTGTCTCTATCAAGCTAGCGCGCTAGCCTTGGCGCTGAAATTAACCGGAGATACTTGATCAAACAGCCCGATAGTAAGAATCTAGGAGGTGATATCATACAAACTGGCGGTCTAGAAACGCTATCAAGCTCTCTGTAGGTATCGGTGTGTCTACGACACTAAAGCCACTCACGGAGCTGAAATTAAATGAACTAGGAAATTCTTCATGAATACGTAAACAGACGACCAGGACGAAATTGATGACATCATCTTTGAGTAGTAAAAAACTCCATAAAACTCAAAAGGATTTACTGGGAAGTAGTTAGAGGGCTACTGATACCTCTAAGTAGTCCCAAGCTTTAGAAAGATTGATTTCCGTCGTTCTGTGTCAAGCTGGCTCGCTACCATTGGAGCAACCATGAAATGAGCTTCAGAAGATAGCTAGAAACGAGTGGTAATCACAATGAAAACGATGACATCTCCTATAGGCAGTTCGGAAACGCTGGCAAGAATCGTGGAACGTGAAGAATACACCAAAAACAGTCAGAAAGAGCCCGCTTACAACAAGTCAACAAGAGAATGAGTTATTGATTGGAGGTCAGAGAGCTACTGATAGCTGCAAGCGGTCCAAAACCTCTGTTTCTCTGGCCACAACGATTTCTTTGTCTGTCTCCCGCTTTCTCTTTACCTACATCCAACTGAAATCCTAGGAACAAGGAAATTGGCCGATGAGACCAACGTTTATTGATTAGTGGCTAGGGAGCTGATGATCCTTGATTTGCGTTTGTGGCTTTGTCTGTCTGGTTGTGTGTGTACCTCGGTAATAACTACCAAGAATGATAGCAAGCTCGATCTGCAAAATGGAGCCTTGTTAAGAGTCCCAGAGTGTTGGAGTGGTGTGTCCGTGAAGACACCAAACTGAAAAAAAACGACAGAACAGAAACAGAGCGCTTTTCCAAAACGTTGGAGCAAAAAAGAAACGAGCTTCAACGGATAAAAGCGATGACATCTATAAAAGTTCAAAAACTTTGGGAACAAATAGAACGACTTTGTCGGGAGAGAACACCAAATTTAGTCACTAAAAGATAAATAATTAAGCTAAAGTGTTGTCCGCGCGACCACTGTATTCTAACGGATTAAGAGCTTCACTAACGACGCAAGCAACCGTTTTAAAGAACACATTTCATATTGGAATAATAGCCCTGAGAATGTAGACAAAGAAGGCGACGTTGCCCATAGGCATTTCAGGCTATAGGAACCACGACATTAGCCATTAGGACTTTAAAAGTCTTTCCAAATTAAAGCGATGACACCTACAAGAAGTCTAAAACGTCTAGAAGGCTCGACCTGCCAATTGGAGCTACGAAAACAGTAGCCCTAGCGATTTCCCCGTGCACGCTATCCTTGGCGCTACAGAGATGGAATCAATGAAATTAGCTTCCAAAAAGACCACTGCCACAAGATAGTTTGTGTGCAACATAAACGACCTCATTGCCACTGATAACTCCATAGCATATTCATGGGCAGGTTTAAACGACAGCAAATCTTGAATAAGACAGGTGAAGGTAAGAGAATGCCAATCACGCCAGACAAACGAGCACACACACACACACACCAGAAGGCAACAGTCCCAGCCCGTACGTCTGTATTACCACGTCACAATCATATCGTTATATAAAGGATGAGAGAGGGCGCACTGAGTGGTTTTCCTGTTTCCCTTCATTTCGTTGGAGTCACTACCGGTCTTGGGATACCCCCAGCAGCCCCCACCGACCCCACGAGAGCCGACGAGCCCTGAAGCAGCTTGTGCGAAGTGTCGAAGGTCTTCAACAACGCCTCTGGAAGTGGATCACGTCCTCTGAAGTCTCGGAAGACACTGCGACAGGAGAGAGCGGTCCCTGGGTCGAGAACAGTGCTGCGATAGCGGGCAAAGAGGTCCCGCACCTGAGGCGCATCCCACTGGCGATCGAAACCGGCTTCGGTGAAGGCTGCGACGGCGTCCAAGGCAATGACCTGGCGCCAGACCTCGAAGTAGCGCAGAGCGGGGATCCCACGGGAACCGAAGAGGATAGAGGCGGAGCAGGGCCATTGATCGTCGGGGTGGGGCGCGTAGGGCAGGTGCTGGGTCCAGAGACTCTCTGCCAAGGCGTGCCATGTCTTCCAACGCAGACGGTTGCTTCCTGCCACGGCGGAGGTGCCCCATAGCTCCAGGTCGAAGCGAGACTCGTAGAGCGAGCGAAGGAACGGAAGGGCCATTATCCGGCTTAAGCCTTTGGGGTGATAGAGAGAAGAATTGGACGAGTTTAGGGCAGCCTACTCTTCTCCATACTCCCCTCTTGAATCGAAGTCAAACCTAAGGCCGCTTCGAATAACCACGCGTACCATGGATAGAGTTCGTGACAACCCTCCGATTCATGACATCCGCCGTTGCCTCCTCTACCGACGACGAGGTCTCTTCTTCCTCCACCCCACCGCCGAAGACATGTCGTCGGAGAGGCGTGGAGCGAATGAGGAGGAGTCGGACGAGGTCCTGAGTGAGGAAGGCGTTGTCACGCACCGGCACACCGCTCGTTGAGCCGCCCACGCCCGCTCCCGGCATCAGGGTGTTCAGACCACTCGTAAAACCGTAGGAGGGACCCCGTCCCACCACGTGCTGCAGGCACCGCGCGAAACCCGAGGCTATGTCCAGCGCCTCCTATACCGAGAAAAAAAAAGTTAAAGGTGGAGTAAAGGGCATGAAGAGAGCGATGAACGAACCTTTTCAGTCAGTCCGATGCGCACAGCGTCCTGAGGAAGGTTTCCAAAGAGACCCGCGATGGAGACGTCGGCAGCGACGGCAGACGGCGACTTCGCGGCCACGGGGAAACGCGTCACCAGGGGCAACGCTGTCGTGTTGTCAAAGTACGCCGGGCCCTGTTGATCCCTACAAACCCCGAACACACCATTAACCAATAAACAATTGTTTGGATAATATATGAACAATACATTGTGACTCAGCTCTTATTTCGATATTTTGCCCCCCTCCACGAAATACTACTTATATCCAATTCAGCGACCAGAACGTACTTGGGCGTGACATCGACGAGAATCTCGCCCAGTTTGGTGCCATCAGCCGCGTCGCAGACTTCGTAGACGTCTGCGTGGGGAATACCGAAGTGAGAGGCGTGTCCGGTGCCCGGAGGGAGGCGGGAGACCGAGAGGCCGAAGAGGGCGCCCAGGTGAGTGCAGATTCGCTCCACGGTGCCTCCTGACAGGAGACGCTGGTTGCGCGGGTCCGTGACCACGCTGTAGCCGGGTGCCACCGACATGTTGAAGTTGTACTGCTCCACCGCGTAGGCTATGTCGAAGTGCTCTAGGCTCGCTGCCGGTTGGAGAAAGTTGACGTCTTAAACAACTGATTCCTTTTAGGTTAAAGTGCGTCCAATCAGGAGATGCCAAAACTCACGCGAGATGCGGAGGTTGGGTTCGGCCCACTCATTGAGCAGCCTCCACTCGAGTCTCCCTAGGGGCAGCAGTCGTCGACGGATGGGCTCGAGGACAGTGTCGACGAGTTCGTCGGGGGAGGCGGGCCCTCGTCCGCCGGGTGCCCCGCGGCGCCAGACGACAGCTAGCCAGTTCGGCTCCCCGAGGGCCGTCGCAACCTGGGCGCGCAGACTGCGCTGAGCCTCGATGCGCTCTTCGTTCGCCGCGTGTTGTCCTGAGGAACCGCCGAAGAGGCGAAGGCTGGCGCGTTGGACTAGGGCGGACCACACGGTCTTACGCAGCTGCAAGGGGAGGGAGCAACAACTCTCGTTAGAATTAAGTGTGGTAGCGACGGTTCTCATTTGCAGGGAGCACAGAGTTGTGAATTTTGTCAGGCTCCCGGCCAGAAACCCAGCGTTTTTAGTCTGCCGACATCAGGACCGTCATAGCTGCCAGACCTTCGCTATTAGAGTCGTCTCAGAGGTCAATTTCTCATAGAAAAGAATTGTCATCCGCCCCTCAACCCAACGTTTTGCCTCCGCCGAGCTCTCCAATGCCGTCGAGAACGACACCAATTGCCACCGTGCTGGTAGAACTTCCACAAAACGAAGCAGCTTTTGCGGAGATCCTTATCCTCAGCTTGTTCCAGTTTGCACTAGATTGAAGCTACAGTAGGCGACGCTAATGATGGCGTAATTTTCTTTTCTATCACCACACATGTAACACTGATCTAGCATGAAACATTCCAAGTTGTTTGTTTGTTTGTCGCAAAAGCCTGATTAAAAGGTTACCAACTTTATGAGACTCCGTTTAATATAAGGTATAGAGAAGAATATTTGGTTGTTTTTGTCAGTTGGGTTAGAAGTATTCAAGCGTACGATGCTTCCTCTATTATAAATTCAATTCAAAGGGGAGAACGGATAATGATTGGATTATAAATGGTGGACCACTCGGACTTTCAAAGGCCAAACTGCTTGTCTCAAGAGTAATGACTGCCACCTTTGAAGCAGAGAAGGAAAAACGTCGTCTGTCGTCGTCGTCAGCTGGCCGAAAATCGAGGTTGTTGGCTGAGAGAGACCTCTGGGCTCTCTCAGATCGAATGGTTGGAGAGGATCACAAGACCACGGCTCCTAGAGTCACGGCAGAACGCCTCAATAAACAACTACGGAACCTACTTCCCACAAAAGACACTTCGTCGTTGGGAGCTGCACAAATCTCGATTCCACCTCGGAAAAGCTGGAATTAGAAAACCACTGCTCCCCAAAACGACACATGTTTCAAAGCGTTTGGAGTGGTAGAGTGGAAACCTCCTTGAGCAATGGAAAAATGTGGTTTTCTCTGACGAACGTGCCCCTATCCGCTGTGTACTTCGTTTGGAGACAGCCGAAAGAAGCATTTACTCCAGACTGCCGCCTCCCTTCAACCACAAAACATGTCGGAGGTGACCTGGGGTGCTACTTCTTGGGAATCCGCAGCCGGGCCCAACGAGTTCCCTTCATGGAAGAGGAACTAACAACTGGGACGAGGAGACTACATGCAGACTGGAACACCTTTGCCAAAACAGCTACGAGACGGCTGTGATGACTAGAAGAAACGGTAGAAAACAAGGTGTTTGTGGATCCTGGTATCCGAATTCGGGCTTTTTCGCTGCATGAAGCGAGTTTTTCAGCTTTCAATGAGGCCCACCTTCCCTTACCACTTATTACACAATCGTCGCATAGGTCAGCTTCTCTGTCTCATTTCAAAGAAAAGTTAAAATTGGTTCTTCGAACTCAAAACTCTACTGGACGACAGAACCAAATCAGCAGCTTGGAGAGGTATTCGGATTAGTTCAGTTCCCTTGTCCATCGAATTTCCTTTTTCTTGGCCAATAATGCGGAAAAATTCCACCTAGGGTTGGTTTTTCGCGGTCAAATGCACACGTAAATGGCAGGAAGGAGCGATCAGCCTAAGAACTGAGCAATGGTGGCAGCTTGTGACCACCGGTCCGACGTATCAGTAGGTGAGAGAGCTAAGGTCACAACCAGTGGAGTGGATTCGTGTTAGAACAGGTCAAACCAACTGACACTGACAATGCATGAGTATTACTGTCTGCACTTGACATTTCCACATTATTTGAATTCGGTTTAAGCGTTTCCCACAATGAGAACGGCGTTCCTTAGTTTACACACCATGAAAACATTTTAAGCAACAGCGATTTACAGACACATTGAAACGGACTATCTACAGTCTTGACATTGAATCACTCAAGCGCGTTTAATTAACTAATGGGTTACGTACGCCACCTACGACTTCGCTGAAGACGAGAAATAGTACCACCACACAGGTGAACGGTGTGATTCAATGTGCACTCACAACAGTCTACCGCCGAAGCGAGACCACGCAGCACTTGACGGATATGTTTAGATGACTTGTTGGTTCACGCAGGGTGTTCCAGGCCTGCGCAAAAATAACAGACAGACAAAGACACCAAAAAAGCTTATTCAGTGCTCATACTCTGGATGTGCCTAGCACTTAACCCGAATTTACTAGTACAAAGAGTGGATAAATGAGTTGAGACGTCGAAAATTATAGGCTTCAAGGCAGTAATTAGTTCCGCAACCATGTAGGCAATTAAAGCATTTGCACTGACGAAGTCGTCTTTAATTCAACGAACAGGTAGATGCAGAGTTGTGCAAATTTGACTTTCTAAACGGAGTTAGAGGGTACACAAGCGTTCGATCCCCTTCACAGGATACTAGAAGTGCAATTCCGCTTTATTAAATTGAAAAATATTTACCTGATTGCACCATAATAGAGCAAGAGGGTCTTTATAGACAGGATAGTTGTCGTAACCACCAAGTTATGCGAGTTTGTCTTTTTCTACGTAGATTTAGAAGGCAAAAAGGTGATGGCTCCTCCTGGATTTAGAACAAAAACTGCGGCTTATACGACATCAAAAATAGGCCTAAAGATTACAATAGGCCGGTAAATGACAATATACCGGCAGTTTGGTAAGGCTGAAAGCAAACAGAAGAGTTGGCTTTCATTTTCAAAAGTCTGGGACTTTTCCACACAATTTTAGCAAATTGCTGAATTCGAGGCAGTAGTTATTTCCAAAACCAAGTTGACAATTTAAACGTAAAAAGCGGAAATAAGAGGGCCCTTTACGGAGATCAAAAAGACGTCATTATTTCGAAGAACTGCTTTTTACAACTATCAATGAACAGGAAGTTGCCGAGCTGTACAAATGACTTTTTCTAAACTAAGTTAGGAGTTACACAAGTGTTCACTTCCCTTGCATTTTGGTATAGGAACAACTCTGATATTAAATCGCACGATTATATTAAAAAACAAGCCTAACTGCTAAGATTAGCCGGTCAGAAAAGCCAAGGAATATCACAGCGCCGGAAGAATGGTAAAGATAAAACTGGAATTTTTCGTTTGTGCCATTCAAAACACGCGAAAATGAACAAACAGGTGGAGGTTACACCAGATAGAGGCAAAGCCTGATAACTTTGTGCCTAACTCGAGTTTTCTTTCATTACAAGCCACACATGTGTCCGGTTCCGTTAGAATAAGTAACAAGATAGGGTCGAATTCGATATTTTACCTGTTTCATGCACCAAATGGCAGTAAATTCGAGGTATTTAAGCAAGAAAACAGGGGAAGCGTGGCAAAGATTATGCTAAAACAATTATCGTGTAATCTAAGCCATTCAAAAACGCATAGAAATGAATCTTCTGCAGCAAACAAATGCAGTTTCGGGAGAATAAACCGAAAAGAATGCCTGACTATAGTGAAACAGAGCCACATCGTGTCAGTCTCGTGCCTCGCTATGGCAGGAGAGGAACGAATACGATCATTTACCGCAGGGTTTTTGATCAAGAAAACCGGTCAAATAATCGAAATTAGTCGGAAAATGGCAGTTCTGGAAGCTCCTTTCTTACACAGTGAAAGTCATCCAAAATCTAATGGGAATGAATATTCGGTAACTAACGATTGGGGTTTCGAGAGAATCAACTGAATAAAGCCACTTGGTGTGAAACAGGCAAAGCACAAATAGCCAGCATATTCCCGCCTACAATGACTCTTAAAACGAACCCCCAGTGGTTACACCAGCATTTCCAGGCAACCGCCTCACTAAATCACAAGCCAATAAAGGACTGTTGAGTGTGTGTGAACGTGGAAACACACCCCGAGAGAAACCTGAGCACTCAGAAAACTCACCTCGCGGTTGCTGCAGTGCGAGAGGAAGAGTTGAGCGGTTTTCTCCATCCCCAGATTGACACGCATGCCCTTAAAGTAGCCGCCCTCCTGTTTCCCTCCCAGAGCGTAGGGGAACCAATGAGGGGCTGATGCGGAGAGATCCGACTCCGCCACAGGGATTTGGCCTGAGTTCTGGGGGTTGAGGACGTTAGTGAGGTAGTTGGGCAACTGCGGTCCGATCCGCGAGGCGGTGTCATAGCGACCGGTGATAGAGGCACGGCTGAGAGCATCTGGAGTGCTCACAAAGGCACTGTTGGTGACCATCTGCTCAAAGGCCGCCTCGGACTTCATCAACTCCGCTCGCAGGTAGAAGAGCTGGCTCAGCGCCTTGTGGGAGGCGCTTTTGCTCCCCTTTTGGGGGTAGTGGGGAGTCTCACAGGACTTGCAGGAGGCGGCTTTACCAGCAGCGGCACATGCTAGGCCTGCCCCGTTTGACCAACCTTCTGCGAGAAGCTGCTCAACAACACCTAATTAAAAAAGCGCACATAATACAAGCAAGAAGCCAATACCTCTTCTGAGACGGTCATTAGGATCCAACTGTAGAAGCACTTGATGGAGGGCATTGTAAATCTCAACATTTCCATACAAGTGTTCGCTCTGAGCACGCATGAACTTGATAGCCACGCGACCGGTCAGTAGACGCCACGTTGGGTCATTGTTGGTGGTTCCGAGGTTCTCGAGAAATTCAATTAAGTACTGCACGGGGAAGACAATTTGATCGATGCGAGTGACAATGTTGTCGAAGGTAATGGGAACTTCGCCCGATTTTATAGCCTCAGAGAGCTGAGAAAGTGCGACCTGGTACTCAATAATCTGCTTTGAAACTCCTGTAAATATCTGTACGGCATTAATGGCACCAAGCCTACAGAGGTTAGGATAATACAATAATTTACTTAGGCAAGTTGGTGAAATCCAGCAATGGATTGTTTTGAGCTGAATCAGTGGGGATTTCTGGGATAACATAATAAAACTGTCCTTTAGATTCTGTTAGTGGGTCTGATGTAAATGCACTGCGGGCAAATCGTTTAAGAACACAATGACACCTCGAACGAGGCAACAATCTCAACATCTTACATCTGCCGCAGATGACGTTATATATCAAAACAATTTGAAAATGACCCAGGTATCTCCAACTTGAAAGCTTTTATAAACTTCTCAAACTAGCTAACTAACCTTAGGGATTCTTTCCGCGAATTCTGTAAATGTTAATTAACTTAGAAGTCTTATTTGGGTTGATAAACAGGGATCATATCAAAATACAGAAAGAAAGTTTTCCAATAAAGTATTTCTTCTTTTGAAAATTTTATATCTAGTAATCAAATATGGGACTTCGTGGTTATTTTCATCCACTATTTGGCATAAAATTTACGTAGTCAATAAATGTAAGATAAAAAATTAAACGAAAAATACATGCGCTGTGAATTAATGTACGTTAATGTAAATGGTGGTAGAAATGTGACACTTACTTTAACCAAACTTTTTGTTTTACTAAGTTAATCTGGATTTTATAATTGCGTAAGACGCTCAGAAAATAAGCGCACTAAATGAAATATGTAATAGGCAGGGAGTACATTTCCTTTTTTTATAGCTGTACATTCTCCCAGACCAGAAGAATTACATTTCCCTTTAATTGATTTATTTTAATGGCATAATTAATTTTTTTCAGAAATTCTTAATTGATATTCCTGAAACTCATTATATTTCCACTTTTACTTTGTAAACAATTTACTCATCTTTCTTCATAAATATTCACATTTTTGAATATCTCAAAAACGTTTTTTAACAGTCCATCGTCACACTGATAAACCTTATTTATATAATAATTATTGCGTCTTTCTTCTATCAGATTTGGCGAAATGATGACATCCAACGCTCATCTACCCGGCCATTACCACTCACAAATCAGTAAAATGCCCGGATTCTTTTTCCGCAAACGGATCGAACGCATAGATTGGAAGCGGTTGGGTAAGGCAAATTTTTTAATTATTACCCCTTCACCCTAGCGTCCGTTGATGTTTGCCGAGTTGTCAGTCAGATGGATATCGACGCGCTTCAAGAAAATCTTCCCAGTGTTGCCTTCTGTGACATTAACTCTGAAATCGTGAGTGCAAAATTCATTCTCACACCCACAACCCTGATAGGATACGCGGTATGTCGACACCAACCTCATCAAACTGTTCCAACTGGCCCAACTTCTCATTGAATACCTCCTGGTTTGTATTCTACTTTTCCTGCCCTCATTCTCACCCTCTAGTATTCCCAGGACTACCTAACAAACACGCTGGACACACTTCGGAAGGAGAACGAGGTTGTCAAGAAGGAGAGAGAAGCGCTGAAACTCCGTTTAGAGCAACAGTCAGAGCGACTGACGAGCACACGCAAAGAATGTCACCGTAGACGGCTTCTCCTTTTGGCTCAGCAGCGCCTGATGAACAACGGGCCCCAGTCGTACTTCCGATGCCCGCACTGTCCAAAGGCCTTCATCAACGCCTCCTTCCTCAACGCGCACCTCTTCAGACGCCATGCGGAGGTTGTCTCGGCTTTGACGGCCGTCGATCTCAATCGCGGTGACCTGGGGGCACTGCAGAACCTGGTGACGGATAGGGTTAATCAGGATAACAAATCCAATAAACTGGTGAGATTCCTACTTTTTCTTATTTGGTATGTTCAGTAAAGCGATTATAAGGGAAATTTTGTCTAGAATTTGTTTTTTATTAAATGAAATCAGTTGTTGATCTTTATTTATGGAATTAATTTTATTTTCATTCACTCTACATTGGGTCTAATAATCTGATTGATTAGTGAAATTTGTAATTAATATTTTTTAATGTTAATCTCTAAGCATTTATTATGAAAAACATGCTCGCTGTTAATTTAGAGTATTTTTTATTTTAAGCATCGAATTAGTTTGCGTTTTTTTCAGATTAAAGCCTAAAATCCAATTCTACGTGAGGTTAATTAGAGTGGCTCAGGACTGGCATTAAGCATGTTTTTTGTTATTTTAAAGCAGAAATTTCTTTTTGAAAATGTTTTTGCAGTTTTATACGTGCTTGCTAAAAAAGTAGAAGTGATTCTTACTTTCCCGTGAATAGTTAGGCCAAGCTGATACTAACCAGAAAAAATGTTATACCTCCGTTAAAAAATCCTTTATACACGAAATATCATTAAGAAATCTTTTTTAAGAAATCACATTTGATGGAAATTAGTAGCTTTCTTTTTCCTGTTCTCGTGCGAATAGTGTTTCATTAATGGCCATGATTTTACCGAATGAAACTCAAAAATGTTTTCAAATTAGTTCTTCCATAGTTTTAACTTCGGAATTCGCAATTTTCTGTAGCCAAAATATTTCCCAGAAAAGAAAAATCAAGCTATCAATCACAAATCATAATTTATGTCCTGTGGTCCACCATTAAATTGTAAATTATTTTATGTTAAAATTGTGATTAATTAATAGAAACAACAGTTAATCAGAATGCATACAAATGGATAAGTCAGTATTCTTTATTTTTCTTGTGGAAAATTGTATTTTTTGGTCTTGAGTCGGAGTTGAAAAATTGGACCTTATCATCATAATCTCATTTCCGAAATTCTAATTTTTTTTCAATCTAATTATCCTTCGGTTCTTCTAAAGTGATTATCACTTTAAAGACTTCCAAATACTTTCCAAGTAAGAGAAGACCAAGAAAGAACGTATTAACTTGTATTAGCAGCAATGTCTAACACGTTATGAAGGACGTCTTGCTCGCACGCGGTAGTACGAAGTTGTGTACACTAATTATCGTGACAGGGCACAAATTGTGACTAAGCGCTCTGTGATTGGTTCGTTCATGACCTTGTCTTTACATCAGCGCAACGCGTAAACACCACACTTCCTTCAACATTAACTACTTCCAAATTACTGAAAGCCTATTAAATTCCTTTCCAATTAATGTTTACAAAAATATTGCGATTTAAGTTGTCCGAGGTGGACCGTTACATCATGCATTTATTCCATCAAATCCAAACCCTTTTTTCAAATTTATTAATCTTCGGTTCTTCTTTTAATGCTAACTGTTATCTGTACTAATGAAAGCCATTCACATTTCACCCACTATAAATACAGACCATATACAAATATATATTATTTATATATTATTTTATATAATATACATAATCTGATATTTCTCGCTCATCTTTTTTCGGAAAATGTCATAAATGATTACGTCACTCTATAGTTCAAAAATGAAATTAATTTTCTTCTTCAATGGTCTAATTAAAATACAAATGTTTTTATTATATGATATAGACCGTTGGGCCATTATTTCTCTAAGGCAATTCTGATAGCCCAAGTATAATTTTATTCCTCTGATTCTCTTATTTTCAAAGCATACCCAATTTTTTAAAGCTACTGTCTACAATAATCCCCAGCGAAGATAAACGAGCGGAATAAATTCTTTTGGGCTTTATTAAAAATGATTTTCAATCTTATCATGCAATCACTGCAATTAATTAGCCTAAATAGCAATAACTAAGATTAAGTAGCGAGAACTATCCTCTTATTAATTGTCATATTATTTTCTTAACACAATTTATTCAGGGTAGATAAAATGAGTATGTCTTTATAAAAAGTTATTGATTTGCAGTTGAAATTGCTTCCGTTCCCGGAAGTGAAGAAAAATTTTAAACTTTTACTTCATGTTTCTAGTATCAGAATTTGCTAACGTTTAAAATACTAAGAGCCTATTAGATTCCATCAAATATCTATCTACGATAGTCCCCTGTGTAGATAAACCATCCAACCAGCTGCATTTAGCCAATAAATATATATAGCGTTACATCCATTAAAATGGTTATTTCAAACTGCATTTTCTAAGGAAACATGAAATATTTCCCCGTTATTTATTTGCAGAAATCAATCTTTACATACTACTTGTTCTTCAGCTCCTTCATCAAATTTTAATATATGTATATATAATTATCATTAATAATATGAAACAATATTCATTCAGAATGCATAATATTAGTATGTTTTTCTGTAAAATTTTTTAATAATTTACGATTTTTAGTTGAACTAACAAACTTTTACACCCTGCCTTTTATTTCCGCAAATTTAAGTAACATATTTTCGATTTAATCTTTCTTTGGTTCTTCAAACAAATGTTGTTTTTACCGTAAATTGAAGAAAGGCTCTGAATTCTATCAAATTTCCCAAAATTTCAACAGATACTGCTCTTTTTTAATTATTCTTCCACTCTTCAACGTTTTGTTTTAACTTGAAGCAGTAAAAGCCTTTCAATTTGCATTAAATATAGGTATCAACTAGACAATAACCAGTTGACCAATCACATTTCACCTCTTGCCCCCCCCCCTCCACTTAGACCACAAACCTTGAGCAGCAGATCCACGAGGTCCTGGCGCACCTCAAGTCGCAGGCACCACCACCGGCACCGGCCACACACCCCGCAGCAGTGCAGACGTCGGTCGAGGCGGAGGTTAGTCGTCGGCAGAGCCCCGCTCAGTCGCCCGACGCGACATGGCGTCGACGCACCGCCGAGTTGGAACGACAACTCTCCGAGGAACGCGAGCGCCTTCGCCAAGTTGAGGAGCGAAATCGCACTTGGCAAGAGACCGTCAACTCTCAGCACAAGGTCAGTCGCTTCCGTACTTTCTAGATTAGTTTTATGGTAATTAATCGCCTTTTAATTGCAAGTTTCTCTGAAGAGAACTCTAGTATGAGGCAGTAAAAATAGCTAATCGGGTTTAATAACAGTCCAGGTTTCATTGGATTAAAACCAGGTGTCCTGTTGCTATTGTTAAGAGAAGAGTTTCCAGAGAATTCGGTATTAACCTCCTGTTTGCCACAAAAACTTTTCAAATTTTTCATTCTCTTAAGTTCGAAAAAAATGAGAAAAGATGTAAGGTTTGGTTTATTTATTAAATTTCTTCACAATTTCAGGTATTTATAGCCAGCGTTTCACTTCTTCTTCTTCATGTGTTTTTACTAAAAAATATGGTTCATTTTGATTACACTGATATCAAAATAAAGACCTCTTCCAAAGTTTCAAAAAGGAATAAACAAAAAATACCAAATAAACACAAAAATATCATATAATAACATAAATAACGCATTATATTAATGGTATATACATATATATAGGATAAATCACACACTGAGTCATAATTTATCCAGTAGTTTTTAATTTGCATAAATCTCTGTATTTCATATTATGAGAACATATTTTTATGCACTAATTGGTGTTGATCAAAATCTCTTATCTATACGTATATTTTTGTTATTCAAAAAACGTCCAATTTCAGATCGACGTGGAGAGAGTTAAGGAGATGTTTGAAATGGAGTTGCGCAATCTGAGGGAGGAAAACTTGGAGACACAAAAGGAACTCATGAAGTTGCGACTCAAGAAAGGTGAGCGCATACTCCCCAATCGATATTTTCATACACTCGAACGACAATTCTTAACGCAACTATTTCTTATGCCCTCATCAGCTACTGTTAACGGTTTCGGTGATGTAGAAGATGACGTTCCCAGACAGGTAAATATAGTTTATATAAAATAATCAAATAATGACCTATTTTATCATTATTTAACATTTTTTTCCACTCTTTCAGTTGGAGCGCCAAGTCCGAAGCCTGGAGGTATTAAAGTGAATAGAAAATAAATAATCGGCATAGAAGTAATTTAAGTCGTTGTGAGGCCACTTTTAGGATTCTTTGCGCACTGCGTTGGTTTCCATGGTAACTGAAAACAAGGACACGCCTTAAAGTAACTAAAGCGAGTGACATGTGGGCTTTTCTTTGAGGGAATTATGAAAATATTTCTATTTTTGAATGGAAATATAATTATACTCTACATATGTAACAAAATTAGTGCAATTTGATTGGGAATTGAGTATGCGAGTTTGTAGCGGCTACGTTTAGGTTCTCTCCAAGCTTCTTCTAGCCAAAAAGCCTCCTAGTAGTCTTCAGTTCATGCCAACAGAGTGTTTTCATATTTTTAGAGTGGAGCGTTTAGCAGTCAGTTTCCGCAATCTCCCTATTTTTTGATGATAGATGGCGTGAAGTGAAAACTACGTATACACCTTAAATATATCCGTTAAAAGCAGCCCGATAATCATTTTGTAGAGTTTAATTCCTAGCACTCAGGTCTAAGATACTGCATAATCACTTAAAACTTCATGACCAACTAAGTACCCGTCAAATTACGATTTGCAAGAATGCGAAGCCCCCAAACGCAAAGCCCCCTGCCTCTCGGGGGACAATTTCGACTGAAACCACTGCCACAAACACCACCTCCACTACCCCGTCAACGTTCATTCCATCACCGAACCGAGTTGATCGAAACGCCAACAACGCTGGTCCTTCATTCAGCTCCAGCAGTTGGCATCACCTCTCTGAAGTCACCAGTCTAAATGGAGAAGAAGATGAGGAGGTGGATGAAAACCGGCTTTCGTTCCCAAGAGCTCCTCAGATGCACTCACAGTGTCAGCAGACGAGTGAAGTTGATCGGACCAACGTCTCAATACAAGCAGGACTCAGTGAGAAGCCAGAACCTCGTCGCAGTCGATCTGTTGGTAGCAGCACCTTTAGCTTGAAGAGCGAGAAGCAGGTGAGGGGAAGCAAGAAAAAGAGCAAGGAGGGGATGGTGGTCGAAGGCCTGATTGTGCGGACCGAAGATGAGGAGGAGGTTGAGTCAGAGAGGACTCGAAGCATCCATCTCATCCCCTTCGTCATCCCGACGCCAAAAGCGTCCATCAAATCAGTAATCAGACCCCTGCGTTGGTTGAATTTAAAACAGTTCCTCTTCGAGCGAGAGAGAGAGATAAAGCTGCATTCCTGTTTTCTCATCCCAGGTTTCACCAAAACGAAACTGTGCCTTTGTCTCTCCAGTTAAATCTGTAAATGTGCTCAGCGTTTCTCGTTTCCTCGTTGCGTTTTTATATATTTTATAAATAATTTTAGTTATAAATGTTATATTGTGGTCTTAGGTGTCTCCTAAACGAAGTGGACATATGGTTCAGTTGGTCGAAGAGGTCGATAATGTCGCAGCCAAGGCTAGAGAGCGTCTAAGACAGTCTCAGCCACCGGGAACGCCGAAAAAGAAGGATCCAGACATTTCGCACAAATCCATTCAATCGAGTAGTAAGTGTACTCGTCTAGATCCACAATTCCTGTGAGGGGCTATTGCAACACGATTCTTCCTTTTTAGCTCCGGTACTTAGCATCGATCCCTTGGAAGGCATTCCACACCACAAGGACCAATTGGAAGGGTTCAAAGCCAATGCGGATGCAATGCGACGACTTCGAAGTGAAGTGGAGGCCTTGCTAGCGGAACAGTTGGCCGATCACGAGGTTGAATCCGACGCCAATGGACTCTCCAAGGGTCGATTCAACGAGACGATGGACAGCCTGAGTCAGGAGCGACAGCACCTCCTCAGGAAGTACCCGAACTTTGCTGAGATTCGAGCGGTGAGTGAGCTTGCCTTTCCAGTCAGTTTACAGAATCAGGAGTAGCCAAGTCGATAAACCTATTTTCGCCTTTTTCTGTAAATAAATGAATAAATTCGTTATTTTTTGGAAATATAAGTCGATAGCTCGTAAGGTGGACCGGCTAGCTCTCATCTCACTTCACCGAAAACGTGAGCACAACGAGGTCTCAGTTGCACCAATCAGCGAAACTCAAAAGCGAGCCCGCGCCTCTCGAACTATCGATCGAGTGACCTCCGCCGCTTCCACCGCTAATCGCCCAACAAGCGGACGTCCCGCTTCACTATCCTCTCTGGCCTCCGCTCAACTCTCCCCAATCGTGGAACGCAGACGTCGTAACGCTAACGCTACCGGCGCCGCTATAAACTCAAACTCCAGTGTGAGAGGAGCAGAAGCGGATTTGGCACGTGCCTCGAAGAATGCCCCGTCGAAGAACTCGTTGTTTGAAAACAGTGAGGAGGAAGATGAGGATGAAGAAGGAGTTGTAACGACGGTAGAGCTGAAACGAAATACAGAAAAGCGCACCAAGTAAGCTAAATATCATAGATTTATGAGCTAAAAAATGGGTTCACGAGAGTAGTTAACGTCCATTTTATTGAAAATGGGACTACTGATTGTCCATTATTAATTAAAATGGAAATTTAATTTTAAAATAGGGCCTAATAACTCTCAGTAGCTAAAGCGACATCTGATTGGTTTAAAGTGCATCTTATAATTGTTCCTTGGGCTAATTGGTTGCCTCATTACCCTTCACAACCCTTTCTTTAATTTCATTGGTTGATCCATCGTCCAATAAATTATATCGTTGCAGTTATTGCACCTTATGAAGTGTATTTAATGAAAAATAAATGATTTGTTGTCCAATTAAATTTTATCTTATTTTCTAGCTAGTTAAGGACGAAACTAAAAGAAATATATCTATTGAAAGCTCAATTCATGACAACTACCTTGTTGTCATAAAATTGTGCTCTAGAAAAGGTTCAAAAGTGCAATTAACCTCTTTGTTATAAAAAGTGCCTAGTAAATTTTGTTTTATCGAAGTAAATAGGTCGGTTTGGGTTCAAAAGTTGTCCTAATAGCAGTAAGAAGCAAAGTCAAAATCTGATTTTTTTAAAATACAACTGATAGTCATTCTTGATGCTGATTGGCTACTTCACAACCGAATACACATCTAATTACCTGTCTATTTCCACTGGATGATTCATTGACCAATGAAAATCTCGCTGTAGGCACACTGAATTGTACTTAAGGATTAGTATATATTGATTGATGGTGATTCACCGGTTACCATGCCTACTTCCCATGTCACTGGATTTTTAAAAGTAATTGGCGGTTTAAAGTTCTGCTAAATTGCCGTATTTGGTTAAACTGAAACCTGATTAATTGGAATGTAGGTGTCTCATTTTTTGCTTTAAAAAGCCAAGTACCAAAATCGTGCAACTTGTAATTTTAAATTTCTAATCAAGCAAAATGCGGGCATCAAGCAAGACAAAGTTCCTGACGATTTCATTGGATAGTGGCTGACGCATTAATTACAGGTTCTGGAGTAATTTATGTTCTTTAACTTTGGTTTATAACTGAAAAGGAAATTTTAAGCTATAAACAAGGCCAAACAGCAGTACGAATATAAGTAGAAATTTTATTGGTTGAAAATTCATTGGATAAAGATTCTTGGTGCTGATTGGCTACTTTACAACCTATCAAAACCGAAATGCACTCCAAGTAGTCTTTCTTTAATTCAATTGGCTGATGCACTAACCTTTAAAAATTCTTATGAGTATATTAGACAAACATAATGATGAATTTATGGGAATCAGTCCATAGTGATTGACATTGACTCAACTTGAAAATTTTAGCTTCTTGGTTATCATAACTTTGAAAAAAGTAGTTACTTAATTTGACGGAATCGCTATTATTCGTGAAGCGGTAATCTGATTGGTATATAAAACATCAAAATTACTCTACTGCAGTTTCCTTTGTTCCTTTGCTATCCAATAAAAGTTACCTTTTAAAAGATATCGATAGAGGCCTATTCGGTTAACCTCACGAAGCTCATTTAACTATAGACTTTGCGTTAACTCGAAAGACCTTATGCTCAAACTGAGGCCCAAAAAGTAAAATAAGTTTTTATAATTTTTTAATTTAAAAATCGGCCAAAAGCTGGTAAGCGGTCAGACTGAAATCTGATTGGCTGCCTCATTATCCTCTCATATGCATGACATCGATTTTTTAGCTAACCAACCGACTCAGCATAAACTCAATGGACACCATTCATTAAAGCACCATCGAGAAGTGCGATCATTAGAAATACTTCAATTAAAACCTTTTGTTGATTTCACCCATTCAGAGATGCGGTTGGACTAACAACCTGTGTCGATGTGGAGTCCTTGAGCACTAACACAGTTACAAGTTCCAAAGCACCCCTAAATTTGAGTCCCATCACTCATGAGGCCCAATATATTTCCTCTAAAGCCACTCCCAGTCCAAAGGGCAAGTCTAGTCCGTAAGAGATGTTCGAGTTCGCTTTCGTTTGACGTATACAGTTTTGTTTTTTCAATTGGACTTCTGTGGCATTCAGAGAGAAATCGGTTTCCCCTGAAACTAAATCAAAAGAACTGAAGGCCATTCAAGAAGTTGAAACAGATAGTTCAGTTGAAGCAGAGGCCGAAGTGGTGTATGTTTGTGGATCGTTTGTTGTATTTAACTCACGAGTTTGTGTTTATTTTTACTGTTCCTTTTACCGTAACTGGCTGTATTTCAATGATATGAACCAGTTGAGATATTTGAAAAGCCTCTTAACGATTAATTCCGTCAAGTTAGTTGACTTACTAAAATTAGCAGCAAATGCATTAGCCTACAGAGTGAAAAATCAATAAATCGATGTTACGACCAACCTCAAAAAGCAAAGTTCGAATGCAAACTGTGGCTTAAAATGGACACAGAAGCAGAAAGAATCAATTTTTTTATTTGCTATCAGTCATCTTCGATTATCTAATGAAAAGTTCTAAATTGATAGCGGAAATTATAAGGGATTCGTGTTTAATTGATAGACAGATAGATAGTAAAAGTATATTTCCTGAAATTTAGTGACGCAGTGCAAAATTATGGATTTAGCTATCTTAGTTTCTCGAAGTCACATACAAAATTAAATTAAAATGGGTTTGATTGTGTATTTACTGCTTATTTGCACAATGCGAACAGAAATACTAATATTAATCTCTCCTAAATGCGAATATAGAGAGTCACCGCATCGATCGGTCCATGATGATGACGAGGACAAAGACGATTATGACGACGAGGATGAAGAAGATGATGACGATGAAGAGATGAATGAAGACGTCTTTCCTGACAAAAAAATCTCAACTAACCCCTCAATCAAGTTTTCTGTCGAAAGCATTGCTGGTAAAAGCGGCAAAAACCCCCCAAAAGGTGGGTTTTATACCCCCTTATTCTCATCATTCTTTAAATTTTCGGGAAATGCCAGTCTTCACTTCAGAGCTTAATCTATAAGTTTAATTATATTGCCACGAAACAGTGATTTCTGCTGGCACTCTAACAAGAAGGGAGTGGATTCATTTTTATTTGTCCAAGTTGAATGTTTCAGTGGACATTTTGATTAAAAATTTCACCAATACTCTTCAAGGTTATCAAATTGTTTTCTTTTAAAAGCCAAGCAAGTATTTGCAAGGTTCACTGTAATAGCAGCTACAAATTTGACTACCGAAGTGGCCAATTAAATAGTTTCATTTGTAATTTTATTTTTTCTCGAATTTCATGATATGTATTGTTTTGGCCTTCAGTAGAGGACAGTCGATTTGTGTGGAATGACCTGGACTCGGAAGAAGAAGGAGATGGCTGACGGTTTCGAGTTTGATTACCGAAAGACCAAAAAGGCATTTCGACTTTTGATTCGTCGGTTTGTTCGTTTCCAGTTCGCCGATCACACTTTCATCCCCTGTGATTGCCATTGTAATTATGCTATGATAATTACAGCCTACACACTAATTAATAAACACGAGCACTTATTCCCGGAAATCTCTTCAAACCCCTTATCATATATCTCAGATTTTTAAATAAACACCCTGTGATTCGTCATATGAAAAAGCTATCAGCCTCTTCTAAATAGTTGTATAGAATTTAATTGAATAAATATCTACTTTCTAGCAATAATTAAGAAATAATGCATTCTTCTAGTAGATTAACAAAAAATTCGAAGCTTTTACAATGTAATCGCTCTATATAGTCGACGTTACAATAACAAGCATATTTTGTGTGCTATAATAAACCGTGATTTCTGAACAAATAGTAGGGAGGAGTCTAAATGATATGCAAGAAAGACAGTTTATTAACCTTAAAATTACGAAAATAAATCATTCTAATATATGAGCTTCGAAGGTAAAGAATTTCTACAAGGAATGCTGGAAGAAACAACAGGACAGGACCAAATTGTAGGAATTCACTCATTAATAAATTCGTTCCTGCTTATAGACTGTTCTCATAATTTTTGCTATGCAACGATTTTAAGGAGATACTAGATCTTCCGTCTATAACGCCTCCCCTTCTATCCCTTTCCGTCCTCGCTTGAGTGAACTCAACTCCTAGATCGACGGCACAGTGGGTGGTGCGTAAAATGGAAATATGTAAAACCAGTCGGGTGGAATGGCTGAAATCGTCAGTGATCCGTGGAAGCTACAGCTGATACGGTTGTGGTGGCGGTGGTGGTGGATAGCGGAATGGTTTTGATGACAGAGTTTTAACCAAGAAACTTTTAATTCGATGATCCTGTTAAATAAGGTTTTTGCCAGTCAAATGTTGTCAATCTAATGACTTTTTAATCCATGAAATGCTTTTACTACCAGCATTTTTTGAATAAAATCGACAGTGTAAAACTACCAGCACCAGCATCACACATGCCCCCGCAGCTATCGACGTCTTCTTTTTCGTCGTCGACATTTTTACTGGTCCTCGGTGCGAGACACAGTTTTTCTCCCGCGTTTCCGCCTGAGTTGCCTCAACTCGTGGGAGGAAGGTGGGGGAGAGAAGAGGGACTAGGTGGGGCGTGAAATGCGGGTCTAGCGGAGATTCAGTCGGCTGGAACGTGAGCGCTCAAGCGGCTTGAGCACCTCTTCGGTGGAGCGTAGACGCTACAACTGCTGATGCTGCTACGCCTCAGCTGATGCTCCTGCCCGTGGGACGCCTGCTTCCTGCATTCCATGCACTAGTGGTTTCCCTTCATCTCCCAGAAATCCCGATTCAATGCATCTTTAAGTTGATCTGTTACCATGTACCAGGTCTTGAGAAAAGGTACAAAAAAAGCAGACGATGCAAAACTATTAAAACTTCTTGGATATTATATTTTGATAGAATGAGTTGATGCTGTGGATGGCCTTTGATAAGGGCAAATAGAAGTAATCGATTGCTTACTGGGGTGATTCCCACCCCCAGTAGATTAACCAGCAAATCTTAAAAGTAATGATTACCACCTTTGTTAGAGAAGGAAAAACGCCTCAATGGAGCACAGGTCTGGTCGGAAGTACAGGTCGTTGGCTGAAAGAGACCATCGGACTCTCGTAAATCAAATTTGAAGAGAGCATCGCAATACCAAGGCTCCCAAAACCACTGATGAGCTCCTTAGTGAACGCTTACAGAGCGTAGTTTCCACAAAAACTGCTCGTGAGAGGTTTGCATACGGGAGCTTTTGTTCTCAAAAACGACAAATGTTTTGAAGCATTCAGGGTGGTGGAGTAGAAGCTTCCATAAGTGGTCCCTCGAGTAATGGAATAATGAGAACTTTTGTAGGCGAATCACCGTTTATCTATTTTCGGCCTCCGGCGGAGTGTATTTTTAGAGACAGCCGGAAGAAGCACTTAATCCAGTTAGGCCATAATTTTATTAGATGTAGGAACACAAACAATCCTATTGAGAGTAATTGCAAAATAAACAGTGGACAAACATTATGGACGCTATCAGAAAACGGCATTTTCTTTTGAGTTTTTCCATTCGACTCTGAAATCTGTATAAGTGTAAAAGTGTATGAAAAGACAGTGGGTCTAAGAACTCGTCCTCATGGAGGGTTTCAAGGGTTCGATTAGGCTTTTGCCTAAATGACTGACTTAATAAATTAGATATACTTCTTGGCACCGGGTTTTTTTAGCAACCACTGTTTAAGTGATTTCATTTACTGACACATATATTTAGAATTGCATCCTGAAGAAGAAGTTTCACTGCTGGAAATGAGTATACACCTAGAAAATGAAATTAGAGCGAAAATTAATTGCCATATGCAAATATTTCTTTTTATCAAACGCAGCATAGTGGTTGCTTTGCAACATTTCGTATCCCCAAAGCCTAAATACAACAATTATTCATTTTTGCGAATTTTTAGCAACCTAAGTTTTATAAGGGAGTTAAAAAGTAATGGGAAAATGATCAAATGTTCACCAACTTACAGTTACAGAAAATTAGGCATTGTTGAAGGATCTTTCTTTGCTTATGAATTAATTCTGATTGAAATGTTAATTTAAATAAAACTTTTGACAGTTGCATTTATTTATATAAACGGTCCTAATAGGACTTTGTTTTAACCAATCGAAAGCTTTGATAGATATACTGGCACTAGTAAAATTTGTGCTTATAAATGTGTGCTTTATCTGGCTGTTTCAAAGCAAGCGCAGCGGTAAAATGATTATGTGAAAATTTCTATTTGTGTTTAGCTTTATAAAATACTTCTTCAGTGGACATGTGAAGTTGCTGACCCCTTTACTCTGTCAGATGCGTTAATCTGGTTGAGACGTTATTTCGTGGCGAATTTGAATGATGAATCGAAGGCGGAAAAGTTCCTGACCTTCCTAGGAACCTACGGTTATATCAAAGTTGTTTGTTATGAAGATCGTGATGTGCCTCTGTATTAGTATGTTATTTTGTATATTTGGTAAAGTTTTCCATAGTCCCGACAGGGAACATTTAATCCAGCCGGAAATTTCCAAACCCCTCTCCAAGACTGCTTTCTTAAAGCGTATGAAGAAGGCCGCATTCTATCGTCAGCTAGCCATAAAGATACTCAATAGGATATCATTTTACTGCCGTGTTAATAGGAAGCACCACCTTCATGCAGCAATCCACTACAAAAACTCGTCCGTTGTTAAGGAATTTTCTGAATTCCCCTCTTTCAAGTCCTGCAAGTTTTGTGCGGACTGGCTAACCGAAATCGGAGAGTATGTGTACCACAATTCGACCTGTTCCAAAGTCACCATTAACCCCAGCGTTTTCGCACTAATGGACTATATGGAGAAAAGTAATTTCTAATCCCCCGAAAAACCTTCTTCAGGTATTAGTAGTGTGGTTTTCTCCGCTGCTGACCGATGCAACGTCTTCAGTGATCTGGTATCTCAAATCACCAGTATCTTGGTTTCTTGTGACTCCTTCGACAAAGTCGATCCTAAAACTGTGTCCCTCTTCAAGTTTATTTCACGTAGGCGGGTGTTTCATGTGCTTTTTTGCATCGAACAGTTGGATAAATACTGTATTTTTTCAGAACGACGAGGGTACCAGCCATTTTCTCAGCGACTTCCACGAATCTGGAGGTGAGTTTTGTTTCTGTATCTTCAATCGGTTTCCCATGATGCCAAAATGTGAACCGAAAATTGTTCGTGAAATTGAAACAGTGGATTTGATTGGATTTATTTATTTGGGGATTGTTTCCGCCATTTTGCGTTTATTTAGTGTTAATTTTTTAGTTATTGGTTACATTTACATCGTAGGAAGTAATTTGGACACTTCAACAGACCATTAATGTATAGCACTTACGAAAAATAGCAGCAAGCACGTGAGCCTGAACATGAGAAATCGATAAATCAATGATTTGCCCTACCGCAGAAAAATGTACTTTAATTTTGAATCGAGGTTAAAAATCGATGTGAAAAGTAGAAAATGGGAATTAGAATTACCAAATGGATAAATCTCAGTTGACTGTGGACATTGAAAAGCGGAAGCTTAATCGATTTTTGTGTAAATCATCGGGGGAATTTTCCACTAAGTGGTAGTTACAAAGTAGGTGGCAATCAGCGTCTTCGGACTTGTGCAGTGAAAATCGATAAAATGGGTGTTTCGTTCTAAAAGTCGGTACGAAAAAGCGGGGGAAAATCCTCTACTCTTCTTGTCTTTTAGTCGTTCCATGTCGGTGATCGATTACCAGACAAGTCTCCAGGGCTCCTCCGCGTCATCTACGGTGTCCGAGGACTCTCTGTGGTTAACGGAGGAATCCCCTTCCCCCAGCACCTCCACCACGAAGATCAACGACAGCACCATCGAGGCTCTGCGTCTAGCTGCAACCCTGCTCTGTCCCAACACCTGTTTTCTCCTCACAGAGTTCTCCATTCTCCTTCCACGCATCCAGAGGCTGGGTCAAACCCTGGGGGAGCCCTTCCTCCTCTCCTGTGCTGACCTGATGGTGGAGAAACTCGCGCCAATCTTATTTCCATCCAGGGGCATTCAGCGGGGTGCGACCTCGGCTGATTTGGCAATCTGGAAGGAGGTCCTGACCTTCGCCTTTTTCACGCAGCGCTACAAGGAATGCGAGTACTCGGACGGCGTGTTGGAGGACCTCTTGAAGGGTGTGGAAGCGCCTTCTGAGGACGAGAACGAGGCGGAGGAGGAAGAGGAGAGAACGGTGTCAGAGAATGAGTCGGAAAAGGTTGGGCTTGTGTCGGATCTTCTAGGTCTGCACACACCACATTACGAGAGTTGGAGAGCGCTTCCGAAAGCATCTTCGGGATTGGAGAGAAAGTTATTTGGGAACTTTAAAATCTAGTAGGTTTTAGCGTATTCCTATTCGGGGGATGTGAAGGAATTTACACGGATATTGGCGGATTTTTACTCGAGATAAGAACCGCCTAAGCAGGAAGATTTTGCGCACCCAGTAGGAACGGGTTTGCTCTAACTCTGTTGTCGATTAACTGGGTAGCTTTTGAGCTTCGACCAGTGTCTTGCGGTTTCCGAGATCGCAAAATTGTCCTATAGACTGTATTCTGGAGACTCCCTGCGTCTGATTCCTCTTATTTCGTCTTAGACTCTTGCGGCAGAGCAGACTTCATCTCAGGAGGTTGCCGCTTCCGCTGAATTGACACCGCTGCAATCGGCGATGGCGCGGTTGAATATCTCCGAGGCTGCCGCCTCGTCATTGACGTCGACCCCGCAAGTCAAAACGGAGATGTCTGCGGAGGAGAGGAAGCAAATGGAGCAGGTTAGCACTTTTCTTTTGGGTTTCTAAACTGACGGGAAGTTGGTTTCTGAGGTGTCGTTTTTGTTGTGGGAACAGAGGCTGGCGGAGCTCGGAAAGTCGTATTCGCTGATGCAGCTGCTCAACGCCATCCTTGAGGACCGCAGCATGGACCCTCGGGAAAAGAAGACCCGTCTTCTCATGGTAAGCTCTCCTTCGTTTTCTAGTCGCTTCCATCGATGGTTAACGCGATTGGTTTTTTTCCTCCCTTTGTGGCGCCCGTAGTTCAAGGAGGTCCACCCGGACGTCTTTTGGCTGCGGTTCAACAATAAGGAGGAGGTGTACGAGGCCTACATGTCGAAGCTGGAGCGGCGGATCGCTAATCTGCCACCTGTGAAGAGGAACAGGTTTTTCGGCCTGAAAAGACCCACCATGCTCCTCAAACCCTCAAAGTAGACCGATTGTCTGCAATTCGGTGCTCTAAAGTTGGCGTGTTTCCCTTGTGATTGCGAGTTTTTTGTTTAAGGGAAAATTCGGTGCTGTTTAAGGGATTTAAAGAGGGATAATTGTCCCCGGAATAACCGCCGTTTTTGGTTGATTTAAACCAAGCTTAGTTGCCAATTCCTCAAATAACAAAGCAGGATAAGCTTCTTCAACACCTGCTTCATGAGGCAGCTTATCGTCAAATCCAACTAGACTTCGTGTAGGGTGAAGTCTCAACTTCAAGTGGATTTCGTAAATCATCAGGTGTCAGTGATTCCACTTAGGAGGGGACATTGAGTTCATCCCATAACTTATCACTGTGCCTATTCTAGAACTACCAGATCGTCTATAACATCGCTGACCCTTGAAACTGGATCGAGAGTCGATTTGTGAACCGTTTGAGGGTGGGCATCGAGGTTCTGTCTGCAAACCGGTCGATTAATGGGAGTCTCCAAACTAAATTCTAACCACAGCCGTCTCGTACTCTCCAGTACATGTCGCCACATCGTTGTTTCCATCACAGTCTTCAGCCTAAACAACCATCTCCATAATAAAACTGACTATTTTCCATGCTTAATCAGGTGACAATCCATTATCCCTTCTATCATTCGATATTTCAATGTTCGTGAACACTTTCAAAACCCTCTGCTCAAGCTGGATCCACTGGTTCTCCCACGATCCCGGATCCGGGTATTCACCCTGCTCCCAAGATGAGATCACGAGCCCTCGATAAGCGTGCTACGCGTTTTCTAGCTAAATTCCTTGGTGACTGAAAAAACGCACAAAGTGGTGTTGTCCAGTCACATCGCTACCTTATTTTCTGCTTCTAAAACGACGTTTTTGCCTATGAGAGGCTTCAGCAATTCAAAGAAGGAAGGGAGGACGAGTGGAGAAGATTAGAAACCCCACAAATTGACCGAAAATCGAATTTGCTAAAATCGTAGCAGAAAGAAGGCTGATGACTCAGGTAACTACGTGCCTAGACGTTCCCTCTGGATCGGGAAATTCATTATTTCATGACTTTGAATCGGAGCCAAGCAAGCTTTCAGCGAAATTTCTTCTTAAAAGCCTAGCTAGGGCATCTTCTAAGTGACTGATACTTGACATTAATGAATGAAAATGAAGAAGACGAAGAGCGATTTCATCTGGCGAAATTCGATCGCTTTAATAAAATATCAAAACAAATAAATCCCCATGACTCAGAGAGTTGTTCGAACTTAAAAAGTCGGCAAAAAATGGTAGCCACGATTTAGAGGTTGTGAAGCTTAAAATAGCCATTTCACGTAATGAGAGTTGCAGAAATGTTCATCGGCTAAATTTGAGTCGTGCAGTCGATTTTCAACACCTAGTCATGGAACCGGGCTCACGTTATACCTCGGTTTGTTTAATAATCACCTTTGCGAGAGCCTTTTGTACCTTTACGTTAGGAAATCTTGCTTGTTACTTCAGCTTCACCAGTCTTGAAATGTTAATTTGTATTAAAATCTATTAAATACCGATTCTAAAAATGTGCAGAACTTTTCAAAGCTAGACAATGGAATATCGATTCGTGCCATCTAGGCTCAAAGGATTCAGACATTCTATGCCTGTGTAGAGTTAAAACCCATCACATTCGGGTATTCCTTTGTCTTAGAGGTCTTGTAGCAGTGTTACCTTCTAAACAAAAGTTTGTTTTTGCCTTTGAGGTCAGATTATAAACCCTTGGATTAAAAGAATACTTGAAGTAATTTCTGGTCTATTTGTATCGCCTAGTCTCGTAGAAATCAGACTTTCTACGTTTGCTCTGATATTGAAACTGTTAGAAATGTGCTTTGTTGAGGATGTTTTTCCATCGCTTTTGAAGGCGACCGTCTGTCTCTAGTTGCCGTTATCTAACGTCACCTTTACTGATCAGACTATTTTCGGTAGCACAGCACCTCGAACTCTATAAAATGAACTTCACCACTTCTTTTTAAAACGCCAAAATGTCCTCATTTTAATGACTTGGGGAAACATCGACTAGAGCATTGACCCGCATTTCAACTAGGTTGAGGAATAAGTCCAAACTCTTAATCGTTGTCTTTTGTAAGCTCTATAGTCATTTTTTAATATTTCAAGATCCGGAAATGGCTATTTCTGCTCCGTATTTATTTACACTGCTCAACGTGGTAATAAAACGGGTGAAAGCGATCCTAATTGACCTTGATTTGGTTAGGATTTCCACTCCAGCCTCAAACTTGTGTATGACTCATGACCCATTTCACGACGTGCGATTTATTGACAACTAGATGTTAAAAACCTTACCTGCTAGGAATGTTTGAGTGAGGGCCGTTAGATCTCTGTTATATCTCCGAAAAATTGCATTATTAATTTTCTGACTATCTTGAAATACAGTTTATTTACCCTTGGTTATTATTAGTAGAATTGAATTCTTTGATGCCACCTGTTGTTCTATGGATGTTGCAGTTTACTAGAGAAAGGTCAAGTTATGAAATTAGGTCAGTAATGAAACGGGATTCTGTGCCATAAAGCATTAATTCTTCTCATTCATTGGCCTTTATTTTTGAGTGTTCGGTTGGGGCGCATTAAGATGTGTAATTAGAGTTGGAACTTCATGAATTCAGGGTGCATTTAACGATTAAATACAGGAGTGATTCTATTCTCCAAAGCTTTTTGTTATATTTCCAGAAAAATCCGGTAATATTTTCTGACTATCATGGACTGTAATTTATTTACCTTTCGTTATTATCTGTATAATATGTACAGTTGTTTAAGTCGTTACTATGACGCCTGGCGCTTCGTTGAATAAACTTGGAGTTACCACGCGTCCCGCCGTCTCTTATGGCCGTGATCTAACGCAACATTTACTAATCAGACTGTTTCAGGTAGCATAGTAAATTCGACTTCACATTATGGAGACTCAGGTGAGATTAAAGAACTTCTCGCGGCCCTAACTAACGCATTAAGTAAGCAAACGAAGTCACCAGATGAAATCGTTGATCAGATCCCGATTTGCGGTCCATTCTTGGATAATTTCCAGATATGGATACAGCGGTTCTCAGATACTATAGACTTAATGTCTTCGGACATGTCGGAATCGACGAAGAATCGTTTACTCCTTCGGCGTCTTCATAACAGAGCGTAGGAGCCCTTTATTAATTACATTCTTCCTAGAAAACCCGCAGAGCTATCATTCGATGAGACTATGAGACTATCACAGTTCTATGTATCTTATATTCAGGCGAAAAGTCTCTTTTTAATGCCCGTTTCCAGTGCTTCAAAGTCGCGATGGAGTCTGGCGAAAATATTAGAGACTCCGCTCCGAGTTACTTCAGCCATTTCTCATATCATAACCTACAGTGTCTTATTTTTATATTAGGCCTTAAGAGCCCCGAGTAATCTTCGTCCGTGCCCAACTCAAGGCTCTCCTGGACAAGGACCCCGACGTGACTGTCCAAGAGCCAGCGGATGCCTTCGTTCGACATCGGAATATCGTGGCAGACTCTAAGTTGGTGCTCAATACAGGACCCACATCATTCCTGGCAAGGGCTCAGAACGGCCCAACAAAAAGTGGTAGATTCCACTTCTATCGAGATTCCCCATTCATCAATCACTTGTGCAACAAGTTCAATTATAAAGGCCACAAAGATGGGTTTTGCGATAAAGCCAAAGGATAGAGACCCACTTCGAGCCATCGTACCAGACTCAACGATGTGTAGTCGAATGGCCAACGTGCCAGCCTACTGGTGACATGGAACAGACGAAGATTTGTCTCTTTAGTCATAAGTATGCATAAGATGCACCTACAATTGGTCACGAGCTCAGATGCCACGATAATATAAACAAATGCCTGGATTAAACCCGGAATACCGAAACTGGAGGACGCAAAGTAATATGGATTACGAGGAATAGATGCTATCTAAAGTAATGCGATTAGTAATATTACGTTGTCGCTAGGATAGCCGGACACCAGAAAACAACGCGTCCTAGTAACAACATAAATAACTATACATATTTTACAGTCAATAGCAAATGTAGGATAAATTATAGTCTAAAATAATCAGAAAATTATAAATATAGTTTTCTGGAGTTATAACACAAAGGTTTACATATCCAGTGCTTTCGGTAATCCAACTGTCACATTTAGGTTAATGCGTTGTCGGATTGGCGTCAATAATAAGTCGTGCAATACGACATGCTACGTCTCTATCCAAAGGACAAATCTGCTCGGTCTGGACTTGAGCAACAAATTCAATATATGGTCGGACCTCGGACTGCGGACGGACCTCCGAATGACTCAGTCGGCCAGTTCAAAAGTATGCGTTATGACCGTGTTTAAGGACACGGTCGACAAACGTCACGCACCTCCCTCCACCGTGGAGACAAGTGAAAAGGCTGCCACAATCGTTCAACAGAAGAAACGTGGTACGTAGAGAATCGATCGATTATGCATTACGGCCCAAGTGAAAGATGTGTGAACGACCCAAAACCGCATTGACAAAATCGATTAAGCCTCATCTTTTCCAAGACCAAGAAAATCGTTTTATCGATTATAAAAAAGGGGAAGAATTCATGGATGGAAATCGACGACGTTCTCTGATGACGGATCGACTATGCTACCTAAGCAGAACACCAGTCGGAAGAACTCGAATCCGAAAAAAAGATTTATCCGTGGAAATCTAGTGTTTTCCAGTAACTGTCAAAACAGCCATTGATGGGCATCGGCTACAGCCAAAGAACAACATGGAACAGATTCTAGCCGGTCCTTTGACACCTTCATTTTTTCTGCTGGATCCCCATTTAATGTATTCTGTTCATTGTAGTCCACAATGGGAACGTCCGCCAGACTCACGTTTACGAAAGGAACTGCACTTTCAAATCCTTCCGTATTTCTAACTTTAACTCATTGGAAGGAACCTTTCCAAGAAGAGGAGTGTTATATCTCCAGAAAATTATATTAATAATTTTCTGATTAACCTAAACTATAATTTATTTACCGTTCGTTATTATCTGCATAATATGTACAGTTGTTTAAGTCGATGAATAAACTTGGGGTTACTAGGCGTCCCATCTCTTGTGGCCGTTATCGAATGTAAAGTATATTAATCGAACTATTTTAAGTAGTATAGCACCTTCGTGCGTTACATCAGATTCTCGTCTAGGAGGGCTATGATTTGGGCTCGAACAGAATATAACTTGGGGCTTTCAAGACTGCAGGTTACGACACGAGAAACGGCTGAAGTGGAACTCGGAGTGGAGTCTCTAATATTTTCGCCAGACTCCATCGCGACATTGAAGCACTGGAAACGGGCATTAAAAGAGAGACTTTTCGCCTGAATATAAGATACATAGAACCGCAATAGTCTCATAGTCTCATCGAATGATAGCTCTGCGGGTTTTCTAGGAAGAATGTAATTAATAAAGGGCTCGTACGCTCTGTTATGAAGACGCCGAAGGAGTAAACGATTCTTCGTCGATTCCGACATGCCCGAAGACATTAAGTCTATAGTATCTGAGAACCGCTGTATCCATATCTGGAAATTGTCCAAGGATGGATCAAAAATCGTGATCTGATCAATCGATTTCATCTGGGGATTTCGTTTGCCTATTTAATGCGTTAGTTTGGGCCGCGAGAAGTTCTTTAATTTCACCTGCCTCTCCACAATGTAAAGTCGAAGGTGCTATGCTACCTGAAATAGGCAGATTAGTAAACGTAGCGTTAGATCACGGCCATAAGAGACAGGCGGAACGCGTGGTAACTCCAAGTTTATTCAACGAAGCGCCAAGCGTCATAGTAACGACTTAAACAACTGTACATATTATACAGATAATAACGAAAGGTAAATAAATTACATTTCATGATAATCAGAAAAATATTTCCCGATTTTTCTGGAGATATAACAAAAAGCTTTGGAGAATAGGAAAATTTCTGTATTTAATCGTTAAATGCACCCTGAATTCATGAAGTTCCAACTCTAATTACACATCTTAATGCGCCCCAACCGAACATTCAAAAATAAAGGCCAATGAATGAGAAGAATTAATGCTTTATGGCACAGAATCCCGTTTCATTACTGACCTAATTTCATAACTTGACCTTTCTCTAGTAAACTGCAACATCCATAGAACAACAGGTGGCATCAAAGAATTCAATTCTTCGCAGAATTTTAAACTTCAAGCTCTAAGCCAAACACTAAGTCCAAGGTAGGTCATCTTGTGTTTCTAAATTCCGAAAAATGTGTAGAATTTACGCTCTATATCACGGAATCGTTAAGGGGTGGGGTCACAGCTGTGGAGGACACAACCTAAGACACTGACAAACCAATTATAAAGTTGCAGTCTGCTTGAAACATTTTATATTATAGACAAACAAATCAAACAATTTCGAGGGTTAAAAAGCCGATGTATTAAGAACTCGGTGAAAAGGTATTTTTAAAAGTTAACTTACTCCAAACATCGGATTGTCCCTCGCATTATAGTAAAAGGCCACAAGAAGCACAGCTCCATATCTTGGAGAATTTCACCGAAAATTCACCATAATTTCTAGGATAAATAACACAAAATACCGAGATACCAGAAATACTGAATCGTAATACCGAAGTCATTCCGTAGAGAACCTAGTCGAGTTCCAATTCCACCAACACGACGACAGTCCACCTTGAACTTCTCAATTCCCAAAAACCAGCACCCACATCATCAATGAATCGCTTCTTTATTATCATTATTATTATCCATATCATTATTATTATGCATTCACAAGAGCCAAGGGAAGGAGAGGGTGGGCAAAAGGAGATAGCGACAAGAGAAAAGTAGCCAAGCAACAAATGACCATTATGAACATCATCTTCGCGCGCTCCTGTGGTGCAGCGAAAAGGGGCCGGCTCCCGATCGGGACCCCCCGCTTCCACTAGACGCCGCCGTAGAAGACGAGACAGCGCCATTTCCTCCCCCACCGCCCGCTGTCGCTGTCGTCGGCGCCGACGAATTCACAACAGACGTCGAGGGGGTGACTACGGTCGCCGCCGCCGCAGAGGATGAGGTGGACGAGAAGGCACGAGGGAAAAGGCCCGTGGGTCGCTGATCGTCCGCCACACCTCCGCGGAAAGAGGCCATGGAAGAGGAGGAGGCAGTCTCGACCTCCTGATGGGAGTCGTCTGTCTCCACGGTGGTGTTGCCGACGACAGTGGAGGTCGTGGTGGTGGTAGTGGCGGCGCTGGTGGAGGGACTGAGTCCGAGGCCGGCCGCACTGCCGCGGCACATGGCGGTATCGAGGATCTCTGTGTCGGTCAACTCCCGATCCGAGATGGAGAGGAGGAAGAGCATCTCCTCGTGGATCTTCGACTCGGGGAACTCCACCTACAACAAAAAGAAAACGCTATACTTCGACTATCAGACACACGGAGACGATGACATCACCTACAGAGATCGTCGGACTCTCTCAAATCAAATTTTTAGAGAGTTCCTGTGGATATTAAATATGTTTAATGACATAAAGATTCTTTTGAGGTTTCAAAGCCACGGATATTAAAGCCGCCAAAGAACAAATCGCGTCACATTTAGAAGCCCCGGCCCCAAAGTTTCAACTAAGATGAGAGAGACATCTAAAGGCCGTCGGATATTACAAATTTATAAATGAATAATCAGGCTTATTTAGAGGCCTCAAACCCACAGTTCCAATTAGGTGATTAGACCCCGTGCTCTTAGGGTTTGAGAGGATGGAAACGGGCTCATTATGAGGCTAACAAGCCTCCAAATAGGAGACAAGTAGCCGACCAATGAAAGATGGGGATGTTATGCACCCCAAACTGCAGTCAGGTGAGATCGAATTAACCAAGACATGTCTCCCAGCAGGGCCAGTTTCAAGTGTACCCACGTAGGCATTGTATTTCAGGCGAAGTTGCAGCAGCCAATGGCATTGCTCCCACAGGTGGTGGATACTCAGAATACATCACTAGACAATCAATTATTAGAAGCTACGAAATAATTGTGGCAGCAATTCAAAGCGACTGCCACTGCTACGACGCTCAACATTTCGGTAAAAAAGATTTATTTGTTGTCGACAATCACAAGCGAGAAGATGACGATGGTTTGAGCTAAGCTTAGATAGAGGTCTGTTCTTGAAGGAAAACACGAGATATTCTGATGCAACGCTTCCAAATGACGATCGAAATGCTTGATCTTCAAGGCCCTAGAATCACAAAACCTCAATCTCCTCTATACCGACACTAGAAAAGATGGAGGTGTTAAAATCACGGTGGTAGTCGTGGCAACTGGATGTGACCCCATGGGGTCACAGTCAGCTGAGCCAATCACCGAACTCGCATTTCGGTCTAAAAGTAGATCTGCCTCCGTGTTCTTGAAATTATCCACATCAAAATAAAACTGCTGCCACAAACACACACACACACAGCAGTGAAACGCTTCAAGTACAGGAAAACACATTAAGGACGGCTAAAAATAGCGCTAGTATGCACCGCACTTAGGCAAAAAACCGCACTGATAGTTCGAACAGGTCATCCCACGAAGTGAAAAACAAAGCCTGAGAGCAGAATCCGGCAGGGAAATTTTTGTTTCTACCAGTGGTGGTACCTTGATGAGGCGTTTTTCAGAGGAGTAGTGGATGGCGATGCAGTCGATGCTCTTGAGCTTGTGGCAGCGCCAGTAGAAGCCCCACTCACAGATCTCGTTCTGCTCGCATTTGTCGCGCACGTCCTTTATGAAGACCACTCGTTCCGCGAACATCAACGCGTACTTCTCCAGGCACTCGATGTTCCGCAGCAGGTTGTCGTGCGAGTTACTACAAAGCAGAACCGCCAAACATCATCGCCATTACCTTCGCCACTACCATCACAACTAACTCCATCGTTACCACTGACACCAGAATCACCAGCAGCACCTCTACAGACTCACAAACCTTCAATCTGCTGATTGTCAGCACTGCGGATCACAGCCTCCTACAGGAAATAACCCCCTTAATAGGGCTAGTCAGCAACCACAGACACTACTACCGGTCACAGTCGAATTTTGTCATTCTTACGCCTTCCACTTACACAACTGTATCCATGTCTCTAGTAGCAAAGGTGCAACTAAAGCACGTACACCTCACTGATTTGGAAGCAGGGCACCTCGACGTCAACATATCACCTAAACTGGCTCCGACCAGTCACGCTGCAGACGCCACAGTCATACCTTCAACCCTTGCTAACGGCGGGTATATTAGTGATTCATATTCTTCTTACCAACTCGGGTAACTCCTACGAATCCTAAGTGACCCTAGATCACATGGATGTAGAGAAAAAAGCGCTTTAAGTTGTGTTTGCGCAGTTCAGATGACAGTTCCCTAACAGGAGTACTCGCAACAATTTGGGGAAGAACTTAGTAAGAGCTTTTAGCCGTTCTCAATCCGCAATATAATTCTCACGACCGAAAAGCGTGCAGTTGAAAAAAAAATGCTAGACCTACTTTGTATATGAGAAGACGTTATTGTAGCGATTCATGGTTAACTTGACGATGGGCTAAAATTAGAAAAAAAAATCACAAATGAGAAACTTGGTAGGGATGAAGAATTGGGAATAAACTATCCACAGGACAGAAGTTATTGAGATGAGTCAGGGATGCCAGATGAGGAGAAATTTGGAAAAAACAAACAGAAACGAGACATGAGAAAGCAAACTATTGTAAACCACAAATACTTACGCCAAATTAACGAGGGAATACACCTCACACTAGAGAATGAAACATCATTAAATGCACCTAGGACTATAGGAATTTTAAGATATCAGTCCAAGAAACTGTAAGCACGAATTCCGCCCACATAATAAGAAAGATGAACCTTTTTCGTGGAGGCGAAGATGGCTGTGGTGACTTTGGGATACTTGACAATGTAAATGCTGGCAGCATTCGGTTTGTCCTGAGTTTCCGAGATAATTTTCTCGAGTTTTTCCTCGCACATACGCCTCAGACCTTCGAGGCAGTAGAAGCGCGTTTCTGCGAGGAGTTCTTCAAGATCTTGTCGACTGTCTGGTAGTGGAACGGAGCCATCTCGAAGGTAGTTGAGGATGATGTGGAAGTGTTTGCCACTTCGATCCAATAAGACCCAGCCTAGGAAATAAATAAGTAAACACCTAAATTCTACCAAAAACAGGTGAATGTAAGCCGACAGTCTGTAATTTTATTAAATATAAAATTATCCAAGAATAGTTCAACTGATTATCATACTTCCAAGTGTGAATCACGCTATTATGGGAATAAATAAGTGAAGTAAAATAAGTTCCAAACTAAAAAGGCCCAAAATGGAGCATTTTGTATTTGAAGAAGCGTTAGGACATGGGATTGACTACCATCATCGTCAGTTTTGACATTCATTCGGCCACTGAACAGTGCTTTAAGCATACTATCCTCTCTCGTAAGAGTAGAAATAGTAGTGTAGAAAAGGGAACCTCCAACGTTGAGTTTGACATAATTTCCAAGCCAGTCGCGACGACCCAAACACTCGACCGACATTGGAACTGACTATGGGCTGGAAGAGGGGTTGAAACATTAGGTCGCAGGTGTTACAGGTAGATGAATTAAAGCGCGACTTTTCTACACAGATCTATTAATTTATGAAATTTAATTGGCTATTATTATTGTCAAAAGTAAGCGTCTAAGACTACGCTAAATGAAATATATATTTTAAAAAGTATTTAAATATATTTTATTAAATACATGTTTGATAGCAAATAGTTTTTCGTAAAAATCCAATTCATTACATATTAACTTTTTCATTTTTTGAAACAAAAACCCTTATGTTTAATGATTTAAATGGGAAACCTTTAATACAAAATCCTTTGATTTGTTCTAATTTAGTGTTACCCGACCATAACTTTGACTTTCTCGCTTCCCATGTAGGTTGGCTCTTCCATTCCAATTTCTTAAGTAACGACATGTCGTCTTACATGTACTTATATCCATACCAATATTTTTCCTTACGTCCTTGCTGGCCTCCATTTTATATTTTATTCATTATGGGTCGGTTTTATTTAATTATTTGTTGCACAATTGTAAAGTGGTTGCATGTTAGTGTTGCGCCAGTACTTAAATAATTTTCGGTTAGTATTTCACGCAAAAGCATAGCCTCAAATTTTGTCACAATACTTTCTGTTTGCATGGAGTACATTTATTATTAGATCATTCAGTATATTTTCTTAGTGACCGTGTCGTTTATACTACCATTTCAACTTTTCTACATTTACTTTCAAGTTTTCGCCGTAAACCCATTTTTCCGTCCGTTGGTTATTTTGAAGGTACTGATTTCAATTTGCTAGTGTTCATTGCTCCTGAAAACCTTTGTATCTCGAAAAACATTTTTTGCATTTTTTTGCAACTTTATTCTAATGTTCCTCTTCAATATCTTTTGTGTAGCCAAACCGCTTAATTTCACGCCGTTTAGCTTTAGCATTTAAAAGCACGTAGTAAGCAAGAATCAGTTAGGTTTTTCGTTCATAGGAATAAGCAGGACGTTATAATTTTGTGCACATTGTTATCTTAAGTGCCCTTTCGAACGATTTTATGATTTCCATCCAGCCTGCATCAGAAGAATTCATTATTATTGTTTCATGGCTGAAATAAATATTTACTAATTGGTATGTTTTTCCTCAATATAAGGTGTACTTTTTAAGTCGTAAAATCCGGAAATTGCCGAAGAGTGTATTAGAATTTCATCATCTAGCTTCTAATTATAGGCTCTCCATTGTTCAACAGTGCGTCTACTCAGTAAAACTTAGTAGAATGTTGTCGTGTTTTCACCAACATTCAGATGGCCCTCAAAATTTTTATATTACCCCTCAGAATACTGTGTCACTTATTTTGGGACGGGATCCGTATTTAAACCTTGCTCTTTTGCAGATCTACTGTGTTAATTTGTTTAGAGTTCACCTATTCAAGGGTGCGATTAGGTTAAGAACGTTGGTTTGAGGGCACACCACTCTCGATAAGTGTGCTAGTCCAGTTTGAAGCCTAATAAGATTGTATATTTACAATGACAAAGATGTCACTAGCCTCAGAACTGCTAACATTCGCTGTTACGAAGTCGATTCTCTTGATAAAATAGATGCAAGTTCTTCCCCAGTGTTTATGCCTGTGAGACAAGGTGCCAAATGATCAAGATTTATTAAAAACGCAGACGTTCTCTGAAGGTTCCGGAAAAACGCGAAATCGGGGTTGTGAAAAAAAAACAGCGAATTTATTTTCCTTTTGAACAGAAATTCGGGTTAAATCATGCGGACATAACTTTCTACTGTATAATTAAGAGTAGTAAGTTTGTAAGCTCGGTGTTTTGGCCAACATGTTTATTTGTCCGCTCACAAGTAATTTAACTTCGTCTTTTGGTGCCTGTGGCCCCAAATTTCTTGAGGTTTTTTAATGCTTTCAAATTTACATCGACAACATAATCTTATATTCCTCGTTTCCTACTATCTCCTAATGTGGCCTGTGAGTGTTGCTTTGAAGGATTTAAGAATCTTTTTTAAATTGATCTGCCACAATTTATTTGAACTGAGAATATGGCAAACAACCTAAATTTACTACTGCTAGCGTTAGTGATGAATTGCCAACTCAGGGGTAGTTGTAAAGCATTTCCGATGATTCACCGGTAAACAAAGCGAGTTAATTTAAAAACAAATTTGGGAATAAAGGCGCCAACTGTTTATTCGGTTGCTGGGTGTTCGATTGATGTTTTTTAATAGTAACAACAGGACTTGGTTACTATTAATGCTTCTGGTTTCCATTATCTTCACAGAGTGAGGCCATGCACTTTTCCTTCTAACTACTCTGTGCGCTCATCATGAAATATGTTTCTAAAATATCACAAATGCAGAAAAAATCTGGATAAGAACCGGTTTCGTTTGATGTAAATTGGTCAAAAAAATGTCCTGAGTCGTACGTGGACAAAGTGCGCCATGTGATGCTTTGTCTGGTCTCCTATTGATTTATGATTAGCCGCTGGATTGGCCAACTTCGCAGAATCCAATTGTTCCCTCCTTTGATGTGGCATGTTGCCGTGGTTTTTGCATCTTCCACTACATGGCTTAAAATCGTACCCTATTGTGGTACTGACTTTTTCCAAATACAGCTGCCTCGTTGATCGTTGAGAAGTCCGCCACCAAAATTGAGAATACTAAAGTGAACTCGTTGAGACGTCAGTGGCCTAATGAAAGCAGCATTTGGACTGTTTGTACGATCACTTTTCGAGCACAAAAAAGGTTGTGTTCTTTTAAGCCACTCATTCACTCTTTCTCTTGTGCCACAAAGTGCTTATCACAGTTGTGGCAGATTGGTAGACTTTGATGTACTTTACCAAAGTCAATTTCAATGAAGTCTTACTCGAGGCTGCTAAAATGCATTTATTAATGCATTCTTTGTTGGAGGCAAGTGCGTAGCTCTTCAGCTCTTTTGAAAGTTGATTTGACAGTTTCTCTTCGCATTTCGTGGAGCATTTTCAGGAGCAAACGAATTGATAGCCCTCTTTCTCTCAAATTAGTCACAAAAAGTACGGTTGTGTCCTCGGCAAATTACTGAGTTATCTCAAATTGGTAGCCTCGTGTCTTTGCCTTCATGGTTTGGCGTTGCTGATGCAGTGTCTGTGTCGTTCCCAACTAATTTACCTTTAAGTCTCGTGTAGTTACTAAAATTAACACCTATTTATTTATTAATCCTCTCTTGAAGCAAAGGAAATTACGCGTTTTTGTCATCATTAGCGTCGTCTGCCAGAACTGCGCCATTTCTAAGAGAGTTCTCTCTAATTTATTAGCTCAAAAATTGAATGCCTCTGTTATCTAGAAGATGAGACATCAATTGTTGGTTTACTCTTCCATCAAATGAATCAACAATGTGACAGTCCGATTATCGTCAGAGTTTAACTCAAAATAATAGCTACTCTTGGCTTCCCTAGCGACGACTGGGTCAAACCATACGTAGAGTTTCAAGATCTTGGAGGGTCAGAAGAACCAGTTTCAACTTTTCCTTGAAATGGAACAGAGAAGCTGACTCTGCGATGCTTGTATGATAAGTGGTCTTCATTGGTAGCTGTAAGCTTCATGGTTATGGCTGAAAAACTCGTTTCATGTGGCGAAAAAGCCCGAATTCTGATACCAGGATCCACAAACACCTTGTTTTCTGCTGTGTGAGCGCAATCCGGATTGTTTTCGGCAAAGGAGTTCCAGTCTGCATGTAGTCTCCTCGTCTCAGTTGTTAGTTCCTCTTCCATGAAGGGAACTCGTTGGGTCCGGCTGCGGATTCCCAAGAAATAGCACCCCAGGTCACCTCCGACATGTTTTGTGGTTGAAAGGAGGCGGCAGTCTGGAGTAAGTGCTTCTTTCTGCTGTCTCCAAACGAAGTGCACTTGTCGGAAATAAGGTGGCAAACGATAATTCGTCAGAGAAAACCACATTTTTCCATTGCTCAAGGAGGTTTCCACTCTACCACTCCAAACGCTTTGAAACATGTGTCGTTTTGGGGAGCAGTGGTTTTCTAATTCCAGCTCCTCCGAGGTGGAATCGAGATTTGTGCAGCTCCCGACGACGAAGTGTCTTTTGTGGGAAGTAGGTTCCGTAGTTGTTTATTGGGGCGTTCTGCCGTGACTCTAGGAGCCGTGGTCTTGCGATCCTCTCCAACCATCCGATTTGAGAGAGCCCAGAGGTCTCTCTCAGCCAACAACCTCGATTTTCGGCCAGCTGACGACGACGACGAAGACGACGACGTTTTTCCTTCTCTGCTTCAAAGGTGGCAGTCATTACTCTTGAGACAAGCAGTTTGGCCTTTGAAAGTCCGAGTGGTCCGCCATTTATAACCCAATCATTATCCGTTCTCCCCTTTGAATTGAATTTATAATAGAGGAAGCATCGTACGCTTGAATACTTCTAACACAGCTGGCAAAAACAACCAAATATTCTTCTTTATACCTTGTATTAAACGGAGTCTCATAAAGTTGATAACCTTTTAATCAGGCTTTTGCGACAAACAAACAACGTGGAATATTTCACGCTAAAGCAGTGTCACATGTGTGGTGATAGGAAAGAAAATTACGCCATCATTAGGTTCATTCGATTACCACTTATCCGAGGCAAGAAGAATGCCAATGCTAGTGCAGAGGGATTGGATAGTATATACACAGCTGCTGTGCTTTGAGCGCAATCTTCTAATATCTTCTAGCTGCCTCCTAGTCTTCCGTCCCTGTCACCTGATCGTTTTCAAAGACGACCATTGAGCAGCAGCCACTATAAACTCCTCCTTGTTTTGCTGGAATCACTTTATGCTCATTTTCCTTGGCTCCAGTCGTTAATCATCCTTGTGTGATTTTAACTGCTAAATTTACTGTAATGTGTAAAAACACCTTTGACAGAACTTGAAATACCACCAACCAAATGCCAGTCGGTTGGATTTTGACACGAAAAACATTGGTGAGCCATTCCAATGCGCCATCTCTCGATTTAATAACGCTCAAGGCCTGCCTAAGTAACTCAATTGCCACGTCGACAGTGTGACGACTTCTTCGACCTGCTCTCAATTCTGTTCTGTGAAATTCCAAGTAGTTGAGGCGACTAGAGTCTCTGGAACTCTTTTTATCTTCGTGAAAGCACCCATTCTACTTACATAGTATATAGGTAATATCACCACAATGTTTTCTTCTACAGAAATGGGACTATTGTTCGTTAGGCAATGTAACAATCCACTCATAACCCTCCTCAAACTTTCCTCTTCCAGATGTCAGACCACCAGTTGGACTTCCTGTTGTCCTGGTCTCGCGAGAGGGCCTCCGAGGTGAAGAACTATGTCTCTGGCATTCTCAGGTCACTTCGTGGAGTGCTTGCCGAGGTTGATCCAATCTCACTTCCTCCCCCTCCTCCTCAAAACCAGTCCTTCGCCGGCTTTTCCTATGACAACTGGGACCGTTTCATCGTGAGTTTGAGTCTTCTCTGCATTTTTTACCAATGAAAAACGCTGCTAGAAAATCCTATATCGATTAAATGTTTTATTATCCAACTATTCGACAGCTTTCTTATTTTTGTGATTCGTCGAAACTGCTGTTATTCACAATGCCCTTCCGAGCTGGCAATTTCTTGAGGATAAAGTGGATAGCCATAGGTTTGAGAGTTATCTGCTCAACGTACTTAGTTCCTTAACCCTATCTTTGGCCACCTGTGCTTTCGCCAACTCGGAAGCTGCTGGAGCATAAAGCGCGGGTTTATTGGTTCCGATCCAAATATACCTTGTGTAGGAAACCAGCGAATCGAGTGTGTAGAATTAACTGACTTTGGGATCACCAACGGTGACAGTTTTGGTTTGAACTTATCGATTATGATTCATCTCATTTCATTTTAGACTAGTTGGCACATTGAATGTGTTCCCAAGAGGCTCATTCTAGCTCTCAACGAGCAATTCCTAGTTAAGAATCCTCCATCTTGCCGAGACAAGGAGTGATATTTCGTTTTTTTTTTCGCTCTGATTAACGGAACGGTTCCCCTCTAGAGCCAGTTTCATCGAAATTCAGTGACCTGAGGCGAATCCAGGCCTATCTCGAGACCAGAAACGTGTTTAATCCACCAAAATTCACTAACTCAGCTTCGAAACCTTTCTGGTTTATGGTAAAGCAGTTAATATCTTCTAAATGATGGTACTTTCAACTTGTTTCATCACCTACTCTTTGGTGTTGAACTAGGCTCATGAATAGGATATAATAGGCAATCTTTCTTGCTTTCTAATAAGTGTAAATTCTTTAGAAAATTCAGGAGAATTTAATCAGTTATGTCTGCTACTGGTTGCTTTTCATACTCGTCGTTAACTCCAAAAGTTGATCAGATTAACATTTACTCAATCGACGACACTGAGCTTTGAGTCGATTTCACGATTATTCGCTTGTCTTTTTGGTGATTTAGAGAGTAAACTGTGATTGTTTCTTCTTTTGTTTGTTCTAGAAACGCCAAAAGGGCCTGATAATTATCGCTACCCTGTCCTTACCATTTCTCCGTGTTTCAGAAATGTCATGCACTTGACATTAATGAGAACGATGTTGAAATTGCTTTTTCAAGTTCATCTTTTAATAGAGAAATAAGCTGCGTACTACTTGGGTACTGTGTGTACAATATGGTAGTTATTCTATCATATCAAGACTAGATCACGCTAGATTCATATGCCTTCGAAAATTGAACTTAAAAGTCATTTTGATGGAAAAAGTCGAACTAATTTTGTAAAGGAATATCATCCACAAGTAGGAGATGGGGTAGTGTGTTGTCACCAAGTTCCACACTCGAAAAGATGACTAATTACTGCCGTCCTTAGGATATCGTAAGGAAAGTCTCTGGGCATCGTTTGGTGAATGTCGAAGACATCTGAAGCGGCCTCATTGGAAGGGCATTTCCAAAAAAATAAATCCAGTTTCCTGTGTTTCAACTGCACTTGTCTTTCTGTCTATCTTTCCAGGATATTGCTCGTCTGATGGTGCCCCTGGCTTCGCTCTTCGTGAGTCTGCGCTTTCTCTCTTTCCTGGTGAAGAAGATGAACCCCACTTTTGCTGACAAGAACGAGGCTCGTAAGAGGGTGGGTTTCTCTCTCTCTTGATCGTAATTTTAAAGAATTATTAGTTTCGTCGTTCGGTTCTCTTCAAAACTAATCAACTGCTGAAAAAAAGAAATTCAATGAATAGGGAAATTGTTATATCTCCAGTAAATTATACTAATAATTTTCGATCTTCTGTTGTCGAGAGACTGACATGTTGCTCTTTGGCTGGAGCCGAGGCCAATCAGGAATTATTTCGACAGCCACTGGAGAACACTCGATTTCTTCGGTTAAAATTATTTCTCCAGTTGGAGTTCTTTCGATCGGTGTTCTGATTAGGTAGCATAGCTTTATTTTTTCCAACTAGTGCAAAAAAAATTGTGTGTTTACAACAGGAAGGGCTTATTTTAAGATAGCTAGCACAAGAACCTGTACTCGTTATGGTTTTTATAATGTCTTTCAACCTAGGAAAGCACTTTTATCGGATTTTTTATTCGTCGAAAGTGCTGCAATGTTAGAGGGTGAAACCTACTGATGGGTTGGCACATAATCAAATCTAGGAAAAAGGTATCAGCCTAAATGCTCAAAATAACCGCTGCTGCTGCTATTAGCAACGGAATGGGGCTGGAGCAAGTTGATTCCGCACTTTTTCTAAGAAGGGAGGGTGGGGAGCACTAAGTGGGGATCATAATCTCCTCATTAATTCGATGGCCGACACGAATTCCCTTGATACTGGTTAATCGCTTCTTGTACGATGAATCAGTTTGGCTCTGTTCTCTGCGTTTTCATCACTTCCCTATGAATGACGGAAAATTGTGCTTGGAGACACCATCAATGTACTGGGGGTGGACAAAATAATGGAAACACTTTGAAAAATCAACAAAGTATACGACATTAATGTGGTGTAGGTCCGCGTGTTGCCGCAATTAGAGCCTCAATTCTCCGAGGTATTGATTCATAAAAAATGGAAATCGACTTCTTTTTTGGATCTCTAAAATCCACCGTAAATGCTCACTAGTGAAGTTGACATCTGGGATTGTGGTGGCCAGCTGGGGTGCTGAACTTCATTAGAACGTTCCTCGCATCGTCATTCATCAACAATTCCAACCGCTGTGGAGTTCCCCTCCGGATACCACAGTTCCTGAACTTTCTTAGGACAAAAATGGTCGCCCAGAATTCCTAAATACTCTCGGCCAGACCTGTGCCTTGCTGAGCACTACGTTTTTCCTTCTCTTTCTCTTGAAACGTCGCTAAGCATCTTTGGGGTAGTTTGTGTTACCCTAGCGCTTCTGGAAGGAAACCAAACATGTTTTCTTTTTTGAAATATACCCACTACACTTTGTACAATTAATTAATGGGTGAATGACTTCGGTTTCCTCCTTCCTTAAATTCATATTCATTCTCGCCTCATTAAATCACACCTACTCTAATTTACCATTTTAATTATCAATACTGGTAATCGGTGTCGCGTGCTTTTCAAAATTCAATTCCAGATTAGCACCGTCATCCCCCTCTCTAGACGTCCTATTTTTTCTCCAAAAAATAATCTGAATATTCGTTTTAATCGTATCTTTTTTTAAAACACCCGCCTTAAATCTTTAAGTTGATTGGTTCATTCCCATCTGAGCCCGCATAAAGATTGCTTGAACACAAGGCCAATTGGAGAGAGCACGGCTGTTTATTGCCTGAACCAAGCCACAAGGAGACAATCAGATTGGACTAGTGGCGTGCGAGAGTCCAGAACTGCTTGTCCCATATTTAGAACAGAGGACTTTAAAAAAGACTGATTGGGGTGGCATAGCCCACGTGACGCCGGGAATGCGTCAGCCATTGACGAAGACTGGGACTTAGCCAAACCACTAAAACATCCCTCACCAGCTACTCAGCTTCTTTATCACTGAAAACAGCCCTTTTGCACTGCATATAACGCGGTATTCGTGAAGGCTATTGTTTCACAATCCCTTTGTTGAGTAAGAGGGCGTCGCCTTGCGACTTCTAGGCGTGTACACAATAAAAAGACCACCTAGGGTTATTTGGTTACTCACTTCCTTAGTCTATTCAGCTAGTTTAATGCCCAAAAGTCACCCAGTTTTTCAAGTTGGCTACGGAACATGTAATAGAGTTTGCTCGTTATCATAAAGAGCTTGAGATTACTTGCTAACCTCGAATAACACGTAGGGGTAATTCCTACAGGTTGAGGTTAAACATAGGGGGATGACCGACGTAGACGTCTGTTAGCAGTTGCATCCATCAATGTTTTCTGAAGGTTTTTGAGATGTTGCAAACTTTTTTTTCTAACGCTTAAAGAAGAGACGTAGTGTGCGCGAATACCCTTAGCATATTTAAACAAAACTGCTAAATAATCTATAACCTTTGTTCCGAACACCTGTAGGAATGTGACCGAAACGTGTTTCGATTGTATAAATCTGACATTTTTGGTGCACAAGAAATTTATCGGATTACTTCACACTTACCTGAATTAATGAGCTTATTTTGTCGAAAGCAATTGTAGCATTTTTTCAGCTTCAAAAATATCCCACGAAAAATCAGGTTTCACCCACGCACACACAAAAGTGTTCACTTGGAAATGCGTGGTCGCGTTGTTTATCGCAGCCACGTTCCTGGATTTCCTGCCAGCTGTTGCATGTGGTTTCAAGACGTTTAAAATAGATCTATTTTTTTCTACAATCGTTTCAAATGAAGATTTAATCAAAGGTCATTTTTTGCGCAGAGGTTGGACGAGGTTGGTGAAAACACCTTGAAAATAAAAGAAAAAAATATTAGATTGCAGCTCCACCGATTGCGGTAATCACAGTCTCAGTCCTCTGAGATATTGATTCACACAAATTGTCAATTTTAGACCGTTCCTTATTGACGATGGTGGAAATGGAATTCTTACTTGAATCTTTCAAATCGATGACTATAAATCCTGTTCAATAATGAGGTTGAGGTCTGAGAATAGTGACGGCCACCAGATGTGATGCTCAACTTCATTAAAGTGTTCCTCGTTGTACTGCACTATCATCTTGGAAGATGGTGAACAACCATGGGATGACGAACTAGAGAGACTCGGCTCTTATTTTGTCCATGAAGGGAAGTCGTTGGCTCCGTGGCAGATTCTGATGAAATACCACCCCAGATCGTCTTGACAGAACCCCGCGCCGCCATGTTTTCATGTTTGGGGAAGGCAGCAGTCCAGAGTAAATGCTTCTTTCGGTTGTCTCGGAGGTCGTCATAGAAAATCATATTTTTCATCCACTGCTCAACGAACAGACAACGCTTTGAAGCATTTGTCGTCTTTGATAGCAGAGGTCTTCTAGTTACAGATCTCCCTTGGTGGAATCCAGCTGCCAGAGCTGATGACCAGTCTTCGAAGAACCAGGTGCACTTGAGCCCAGGCTAAATCTAACGCCTCCTCTTCTCCAATTTCCCCGTTCTAGGCCATGGAGATCCTGCGAGTCCTCCAGGTGGATCCCCTGCCCGAGCTGACGGACTACGAGGTGTGTATCGCAGTGAGCCTCGTGGACCTGGGCGCTCTGACAGCGACCACGTGGGCGGACGTGGGTGGCCTGGAGGAGGAGACGCGGGGTCTGCGAGACTCTGTGATCCTGCCCTTCCGCGTCTCTGCCGAGGCGCGAGCCCACTTGCCGCCCTCTCGTCTCCTGCGCGCACCCAAGGGCGTCCTCTTCTACGGCCCGCCCGGCTGCGGCAAGACCCTCCTCGCTCGCGCCACTGCCCGCGCTGCCAACGCCCGCCTTCTCAACCTTCAGGTGCGGTTCTCGTGGTCCCCTACCCTGTCCTATAAAATCATGCTTTTTTAAACAAATAATTTTCCATATCGTCTACTCAATCTGAATGCTTTTGGCCTCTGGAACTCTAGACTACGGGGTTTCATCCCAATTTGGGACCTCATTGGGTTCAAGACCTTAAAAAGTGCCATACTTTTTTCGCTTTTTGGCCTTGTCAAACTCTAGAACGTAGTTTCTCATCTCCTTTCTGTGACCTCATAAATCGATGAGTTCTAAGCCCCAAGTCCCCATGCCAGCGGGAAATGAGGTGAAGACACCTATACAAGACGTGTGTGTTGGGATTTTGTCGACAGAATTCATTGATCAACGTCTGAACCAATTAGATTAAGGGTGCGATGAGTCTCTAAGAAAGTCCCTTGCTAGCGGTTCGATGTCACCATAGAGGAAGTGTAGTATGTTTGAGCACGATCTTTCCAACATTTTCAGGGGCTCATTCACCCAACCAATTACTGATTCCGAGGCCTTGGGAGAAGCCTTGCCTGTTTAGCATTCAACTGAGCAACAGTAGAGCTTGGTGATGTTCTCCATTTGCTCATTGCAGGTGAGCAATCTGGTGAACATGTTCTATGGAGAGTCACAGAAGCTAGCTGAAGCCGTCTTCTCTCTGGCACACAAACTCCAACCCTCCATCATCTTCATCGACGAAATCGGTAAGTAGACTCTTGATTTTGTCAATCAGAAGGGCTCTCGATGTTTCTTCCAGCTCCTCATCGGTTATTAGAAGAGAAGCTGCAGGTAGAAATGACGATTTGGCGAAGAACATTCAGCTTAGTTGATTTGGAATTTCCTCGAGGTTACCGCAACGGACAACACAAGTGGACAGCTGACATAGTCAGCCGAGAGAAGTGGAGGTAGGTGAAAGCTAGGCAGTAGGATCATTTTGCTTACTGGTGATAATTAAATGAACGCCGGGCAAATTTGTGAAAAGGATGGCTCCATTTCTAGCCAATCCCATCTCATCAAACAGTGTACCCGCAGTGCATTCGTGAGAAATCGCATTAGTTATTATCTACCCCCTATTGGGGATGTTCTCAATGCCTAAGAGTTTGAGTCCTACCTCATCGACTCTTAACGCCTAGCTCTCAGTTAAGACCACTTTAGCCTGTTGTCAAATTGCTCCCGTAAATTACTGCTAATTGAAACGTTTGACAAGCACGAGATTTAAGCTAATACTAGTGACTTCTTGCCCTTACACGTATTCTATATCTTCCAAACGAAAGGTAGATTTTAAGTGGGTGATTCGGTCTCTGTTGGGGGTCACAGTGGCAAAGCCCTCTTGAGTGTGAAGTGAAGGATGGAAGGGAAGTTTGGAGCCAGCACAGGGTGAAGGCAGCTTGAGCCTACGGTCAGGAGGTCCTATCACCCTCCCATGACCTTTCCGGTCCTTTTTACCTTAACCTCTGTGACCTAAGAGTAGCTGTTTTTTCTTCGTCCCCAATTTCTTCCCCTTCGTTTGAATTAAAAGAGGATAAAAGGTACCTCCCTAGACTCAGACACGATGATCCCATAGCAGTGTTGGACTTCAGTAGTCCTGCGATAGTAATCTGATGAGAAGGCTCTTCTCTCCTTAGTTTCATGCGTTTTTCTCTTAGTTTTCTGGGCGGAAATCTTTCTCCACTTATTCTCTTTCTCCTTTACTTGTGATCGAGTCATCGTGGTTCAATTTTCTCACAACTGGATCCTTGACTGCAAAGCTCGATACATTTCTCTACTGTTCCAGCTGTCAGCTCACGTCCCTTGGTCAGAAATTTTTTCATGACAGCAAATAAAAATGGGTCTATTCAGTTCCCTAGCGGGTTTTGCCATTGTATCCACACTTAATCGCTCGTGATACTGTCACAGGAAGACCGAAATACGGATTCACGTAACTCCCTTTCAGTAGTTCGCATTAAATTTAGCGTCAAATGGTAAATTTTGGGTAAGAATGGAGGGTAATACACAGATTTGGATTGCGTTTTCGCAGTATTTAACAAACTCTATCCTTCTCGTTTTATACATGATTTATTTACACGTGAATATGACTGGATAGTTGCACTTCTGAACAGTTTGTAGTCAATAATTCATCCCATTTCAAATTTCTACTCCCACCAGAAAAAATCGAGTTTCTGAGTTAGCGGAGGTTATTGATACTTGAAGGAAGCATTGTTTTAAGACTCACAGGCTAAGAGGAAGTGCTTTCTTCCACAAGTACTCGAATGCTGATAGTTGTGTTACAGTTCACCGATTACACCTCGATTTCCCTAAGGGTTTGGTCGAAAGTGTCCTTGAATCTTCTATCAACTTGCGTCTATCTACTTGTAATCGCAAAAATTAGAACGACTTTCATGATAGTGCACCTTACAAAATGCAACGTTCACTTTGTACCCGTAGATGTTTAAATTCTACACAATAATTTAGGCAGATTACTCATTCCTCAGTTGAGGTTAAATTTCTTCTTTTTTCCCGAAATTCGAAGCTTAATTTTTACTTATTTTATGCATGACTATTTTACATTCGAATACGACCGACACTACTTCGTGGGCTCCACTGTGTTGGTGGTTCCTTTGAATGCGTTTATTAAATACTTTTTTGTCTGAATTCTCCAATAGTGCTTTCTGGATTTGTGGAATTTGAGTGTTTTAAATACCACAGGTGATGGGTGCTATTGGCTATTGGCCACAGAAATTACCCATTTTCGGAGAATGAAGGGTAGCGCACGTGTATGGGCCACTTAAGAGCCTCTATAAATTCAGATGACGTCATTTCCCCATAAATGGCATACCTGCCACCACCCATGTGACAATTTAAACTTGTGGTAATGTGTTCTTTTTTTAGCTTAATCCCAAAAAGGGGAAATAAATTTTCCCAAAAGTGCATTGGCTCCAGCTTCCTACTTTTTGTATTTCAAAATAACCACGTAAACGGATATTAGAGATGGCAAAACCACGAAGAAACAACTTGACTTAATTCAATTTTCACGACTGTTGAATAATTCAGAACTATCGGAAAGATGGGAGATGAAGGGAGACGGTTGTTGATTAGGTGTGTCGCCACCAAATCTCGACAGGATTGGCCTCTGGAAAGGGCTAAACTTCACTTCGCTACCACGAGCATTAGTCAGAGCCAAAGACTTGATGAGAATGTTCGTTGTCTGAGGTAAAGAGTTGTTAAAAATAGAAGCTCGTCTGTGCCCGCTTTGTCCACAAAATTGGTCAGACAAAGGGGCCCTTTCAGCAATTCCAAAGCATTAGGCGTCGCCCAAAGTGGTTCTTGAATTCTGGAAAACTTGTGGTAATGTGCTTAATTTACGCCCAAGATGGGAATCTAATTTTCACAAAAATGCATTGGTTCAGGCATTCAATGGGTATTAAGGACAAAATGACAAGGTCATCTTTCGTAGATTTTAGTGCCATCTCTTGTACCTTCTTCTTCTTCTTCTTTCGGCTCTTCTTCATTGTCTATCAACTTTTTTCCTTGTATCAGTTAATGGTTGCACTTCTAAACAACTTACAGTTAATACTTCTTTTGGTATGAAAATTCCACTCCAAACTGAATAACTCGAAAACGTACTTTTTTTAGGCATGGAGAGGGATTCATTTTATAAATTGATGGGCTTAGAGGAAGTGCTATTGCCCACAAAAGTACTCGATTTGGATTTATTTCCCCAAATATAAAAAACGGTCGGGTGTTGACATTTCGCCTAAAGTTCACGCATAACACCTCGGTTTCCCGAAGCGACTACGTAGAACTCGTGTCTTAGTTTGCAAGCAACTTGAGTCTATCCAGTTTCTATTACACATATTAGAAATACTTTCATTAAATTTATCCTTAAAATGTGCCATTTACCTGCCTCAGTGTTTTATCTTCTGATTATCTTGGACTATAATTTCGTTATTATCTGAATAATAATATTATCACTATGTACAGCTCTTTAAGGCATCACTGTGACATCTGGCATTGCAATTACCACGAGTCCCGTCTCTTGTGACCGTGATCTAACCTAACGCTTACTAATCAGACCACTTTAGGCAGCATAGAAACTTCGTACTTTGCATCACTCAGTCAGTAAACTCAACTTTTATACAAGGTAACTGAAAAATCAAGCAATAAGTTAGGAGTATCCATCTTGCATCTATGGAAAGCAAAAGCTAGCTTTTTCTCCAAATGCAACACTCTATCTTATTTACACCTGCCTTAGGAGCATAGCACGATAATTGCACTTCTAACTGAATTACAGTCAAAAATATTCACGTAAGAAATTCCAAACCGATTTTCTGATCTAACGTGGGTTCTCTGGGCGTTAATTTTAAGTCGATGGGCTCTGAGGAAGTGCTTCCCTGTGATGTTTCCTCACACATCAAATGAGCTCCTCGATTTCCCAAAGAGTTGGTTAGCGCCTACGTTTTAATTTGCAGGTGTCCTTGGTCTAACCTCTTCCAATCCCAGCCATTGATGCGTGAAACAATGTCAATCCATCACTTAGCTAAGCTTTTAGCTGAGACCTGAAAGTGTGTACAGCAATATGGGAGTATTGCCATATCTCTGTGATGACTAAAAGTGTCTTTGAGTGTTTACTTTTTTGTTCAAGGTGAGGCGACTAATTTACAACATTTTTCGATTGCGGAAGCGTTTCAAAACCCGAGACCGCAGAAAATGCCCACTTCATTTATGCCTGTGAATTTTGGCGTCTTATAGTAGAAAGAGTTGATGAGAATACAGGGTAATGCACACTCTTGGCCTCAAGTAACAAGATCATCTTCTGCAGAATTCAATGCCATCTTAACCACGGCGAAACAATGTGACTCGAATCACCTAATTAAGCAAATTATGCGGTTTTTATTATAATCTTGGGAGAAGTGGAGAGATTAAAGCGATAACAGTAAACGTGTCTCAGTCACCATCGTGAAGAAGTTTGTAGCTGCTAGCTTCACTAATGATTGTCTCCAAGACGAATCGATTGCGCCTACATAAGATGAGGCTACTGAGAACACCTCTCGTGGGTTTTAGAGCCTTTTATTTGATTTTAAAGGCCCAATAAACCTGTGAGAATTTGATCTCTGCGACAGTTCACTGACTGCTGAAGCCTTCTTGGTAGACGCTGGAACAGCTTTCACCTCAGATCGTCGTCTGCTGTTGTGTTGCTAACTTATTCTAGCCAAAATAGCTGCCTCCAGACTGATTTAACAATGTTTCTCAGTGCTATAAGTGAAGAAAACGGTTTTAGACTTTCAAGGTGAGGCAGCGTACATATTTGGCAATAAAGCAATTAATTATTATTTTCTAGAAGTAATTGTGAACAGCCCTGGAGATGCTGTCATCTAGGTTGACCTTCTCTTTCCTTATCTGACACATCCAGGGACTTCTAGTAATTTCTTCTGCCTGTTGCAAAGATCATATCTCCTCCCCAAATAACTCAACTACCTCTGCCCTGCCGAATTCTGACAGTTTTTGCTGATAAGCTACGATACTCCCTTTTATCTGCATCGTTTAAGTAAATCCTCTTTTCAAAGTATGTCAAATAGGACTAACAGTAAGGGCGTTTATTTGGCCTACAGAATTGTGTCTTCCAACAGCACACACATTCTTTCCTGAGTTCATCATCCTATGGTTCAAGAACTGTAGCCGATATCCAAACTGAAAACCATTTGAATCCACCACGTTCTCAACGCGTCTCCTCCATTCCTCCGCCCTAAAACCAATGTCACAATGAAAAAAAAACAGTTTTGTTTGGTTTAGACTTTGATACTGTCGCGAGGTTTAAACACACACACACAACACACAAACACAACCAGATGAGCACTTTTTAAGGTGGACTGCGCCCCAGGGTTCTGTCAAGTTTATGGACGTTTTTATCGTGGATAAAATTTTATGAGATGGAAAAGAAATTCAATCAATCATCATTCACCGATTCTCTGTCTAATTGTCACGAAATCTGGCCTTGAAACGACCCTCCTTAATTGACAAACCCCCTAACTGTTTCACCGGAAGGCTCGATTTTGCACTAGTGATTGGCACTGCAGTCGGCAGTTTGGCGAAAAACTTTGTCGTGAGAGCGCACAGCATTTGTGTGATTGTGAGCGTCTTCTTCGTGTACAGACAGGCTTGCATTTGCTCTCTCTCTCTTTCTCCAAATCTCCGATGAAATCAAACTATACCCCCAGAATGCTCAGAGAAGCAGTTTGGATCCAATACCAGAGGGAGAATGTACCAGAGCACCTATGGACGTGTGAGTAGTCTAGATTGGGTTGATCAATACAATTTAGGGTCACTACGCTGGTAGCCATCTGATTAAGCCATCTTGCTCCACGCAAAGTCGTTTTTTCTTGCGTGAGAATGCTAATTTCATTTGCCTGTTGTTGCAGCAATGTCGTTTAAGCCTTGTCAATCAATTAGTCGGTTGGTCATGCCTACAGGGGTTTGTGGATTGAATGAACGAGAAATGCGATCAGCCAGTGATGTCGCTGCCTTTTTAGTCGTCACTGAAAAAGGATTCGTGGGACCTATTATTCAGATAGAGGAATTATACAACTCGAAGTTCGTTGATTGAATCGTGAAATGATTCGTCTGAGAATTTTAAATGAGATTTTGACTCTGCTTAAGTCGAAATTGTACCGCTCCTTCACTGTGCCCTTCAGAGTTGACAATTGCAGTTGCCCAGGTCATCTTATGTGATGTTCCGATTAGAGTTTTCTTGATTAATGAAATTCTTTTTAATCCACCAAACAGTGTAGTTAGGATCAATCATCTACCTTAAGAGACTACCATATTTCCGTTACATAATCGCCACTAGGTTCGTGGGAACATGCAGTTAATCTCACGGCGAGGATGGTAATGCCTGCTTATGGGAATTTTACTTCAGACAGGAAAGTTGTGCAGCGCCTATGAGGTGTAATAATTTTAGTAATTAGGATGAGAAGAAGAGAGCAAGAAGGAGAGAAGAGGAAAAAGGAAGATGAAGGTTTCTACTCCACCACTCCAAACGCTTTGTTGAAACATTTTCGTCCTTGAGAACAGAGGCTTTCTAATTGCAGCTCCAGCATTTTAAAGGAAATTGGGTTCTTCTTTGCTTCAGTAACTGTTGAAACGTCACCAAGTTTCTGTCACACGAGCGCCTGTCATAGGAGTACCAACCAAGGAAATGGGAAGAAGAAGAAGAAGGTGTTAGGTGGATTCCAGCTTTGGTTTACAGAGCCCTACTGTCCTCTGGCTATTCATACGCGTTTTTTCTGAGTTATCGAGACGATTTTAACTCGAAGAAGCCACACGTTGCCTCCTCCAGGGCGTCTTATTAATTCCTAATCAACTAGGATCGCTTGTTTTTGTTCCACTACCTCTGTTTCCCTTGTTTATTGATGTGCGCTTGTGCCATGCACTAACAGCTTTGGCAACTGCAGAAAAAAAGACTTGAAACGCGCGCTCGCTTTCTCTCTCTCTAAAAAACAAGGTCTTGGTGAAAGTGACTATCTCCATCGGCTGCATTAGTCACAACCACCAAGGTTTTTTTTACGTGCGTGGCGGTTGAGAACGGTCGTCGTGACAATGAGGAGTTACTAAGAATAGAAGCTTCATCCGGGCAGACAAAGGAGCTAGCCTGGTGGCCCTTTTATTGATTCCAGAGGCAGGGTATTTCCCACACCACTACGCCATTAAATATATTCACCAAATTAACTCCAAGACATGTCTTTCATAAGTTCTGTCCAATACCAGTGATGTGCAGTTTGCTAAGCATGCCTAAAACACTGGTATTTTCTGCCTTTTTTATTATCAGACTCGTTTCTGTCCTCGCGCTCCGTGCAAGACCACGAGTCGACTCGGATGATGAAGACGCAGTTCATGGCCTTGTGGGACGGTCTCCTCTCGGAGGCCAATGCTCGCATTCTCGTCATCGGAGCCACCAACCGACCCGACGACCTCGACTCCGCTATCCTTCGGCGTCTGCCCTACAAGGTGTGTGTTGCCGTCTCTCTTGGAATAATCCACGTTGAATTGTTACCAACTAATCAACCAACAATTGACTCAGATCTACTGCCTACAGTTGTGGCATTTGAAGCAAACTTTGAGGAGGAACAGAAGGTCTCCTCTAGGGGTGCTGTTACGTGTCACAAAACGATCGAATAAGAGTAACTCGGTTGGGGAAGGTTTCCTCATCCACTGTGGTCTCCAGAGCCTGCTCCTTCCTCCAACCACCACTTGTCTTGTAGCTCATGCAATTGCTCAGAAGAAACAGCTTTTACAAGACTGGGGTAGCTTGAAAGCATTAATAAAGTGTTTAAGAGATGAAAGAAAGTTCATTGATGGCTGAAACTTTACTGAGATGTTAAGTTCAGACTGCGTTAGACTGATTTGAGGCATCCAGCCACCGAGAGACGCAGTCAGTGACCCCACAAGGTTGATTCACGGCGCGTCTCTGACTGGGTCATGTGGTCACGCTATTCACTCCCACGGCAAATCCAATTCTCTGATGGCCTTGGGGCCCGATTTTAACCTCATTCGACCTCACAAAAAGGCGATTTCATGTCACCCCTCCACCGCTCCTCCCCCAACCCAAAGAGAAATTTTCGCTGATAACACTTTGCGCAACTCAAAGGTGCAACCATTCATAGCCCATGGTGATTAATAACTAGTAGGAGATTCACCCAAGTTCTTTTCGTGCGTGCGTTTTAATTGTGATTCATTGGACCGAAAACTCGCTCCTCGAGGTGGGGAAACGAGTAAAAATCTTTCGCGAAAACACATCGAAATTTAGAGAGGAAGGTTCTCCAACCAGGAGGGCTTTTGTTAAAAACGTGTCCATCAAAATTTGATTATCTCTCCAGGAAAAAAAGGGAGAACAAATAGTGGAGTTAAAAGAATTTTTAAAGATGGAGTTGAGCTTCTCATCTGACCATCACATCCCAGAAAATTAAATTTTTTCTCATGATTTAAATTTGGGGCTAAAGAAGCTTTCACCGGCAGAATGGGTTTCAAGAGCGTTGTGGCAACCTGTTTAACAGAACCTTCGTCGAAGTTGGAACAGACGATGAGGAATGTCTGGTGGCGAAAATTCTCATCAGTGTGATCTAGAGAATAAAACCGAGACACGACCATCTCCTTGGTGAATTCAGAGGATGTGATAGCGGTAGTTTATGGTCTTGGAAATGGAAGAAAAGTAGCAGGAATCACCCGTGCTGAGACTTCAATGATACTCTTACTTGAACACATCTCGAGCAAGTTTACAACATGATGGATCCCGGAGCAATCAACATGGTAGTGAAGAGCAGTTTCTGGCGGCAAAAAAGAGCCAAAGAAAATGGCTCCCACGTTCGAGTCTCCAAAGTGGACTCAAAAAGTGATGATGGCCACGATTTTCGGAGTTAGGCTCACTGGGAGAGTACTTTGGAAGTGTAAGAATTTTAAGAGGTGTTTTCTATGCTATTTCTGAGTTTGCTCTCCTCACCTCTCTCTCCATTTACCTCTAGGTCCACATCCCCCTGCCAAACGCGCGTCAACGTCTCGCTATTCTACTGATCCACTTGCGCAACGAGCCCCTGAGTGCCGCTGTGACTCCCGACTTCCTCGAATCCATCGCCAGGCGATCCGAGGGCTTCTCGGGCAGCGATCTCTTCGAAGTTTGTCGTGAGGCGGCTCTTCACGCCCTTCGCGAGTGGATCAAGTCAACAGCCGACGCTAAGGAGGGGGAGGAGGATGAGGAGGAGTTCTACGTGGACGCCAACGACGTAGTTGGTTCTGGCGATCATCTACTCAAGCGGTGAGTAGCTCTGTTGGATGAAGAGCAGAGGTTTCTTAATTGCGACTTCCATGGAATCCAGCTCCAGACGAAGAACAGTTGTTGTGGAAACTGGGATGCTCTGTGGGTGTCCTTTGATTAGCTCTACAGGCGACTGAAGACGGCATTCGATTGTGTCTCCTAGTGCCTCTTTGGCTTTTCCCAAAATTATTGGTAGATGAGGTCCCAGAAATGAGATCACTGAGTTGAAGCAGTGAAAGGCGCTTCTTTTTTTCTGTTGGGGATTCCTTCAGATGGAAATTCGCGAGGCCTCATTTTCAGCTGAGTCTCAACACCCCAAGATGCACTATTTGGTTGAAGAATACACGTTTTCTTTTAAGTGTAAAAGAGATTTTAATTGTAGTCTTTCCAACCAATTCATTTGCGGTTTGAATTCGCCTAATACTTCAACGATTTCATTGCTGTCGTCGGACACTGAATGAGTCATGAGGTGCTACTAACCATCCATCACAGTAAAACTCTGCAGAGGGGAGAGCTTGTGGAAGTTGTCCCTCCTTCTGAATCCCTGAACTCCTCCTTCTCTTCCTCAAAGCTCCTTGTCTTTCTCTAGCAGAATTCCCCTTCCTTAGAGCTTCTCTTCTTCCTCCTAGGGACTCCTCTTCCTCAGAATTCCTCCTTCTGGGATGAGTCATGCCTTCTTCAAGTTTACTTACCTTTTCTTAAAACCACTTTGCCGTTCTTTCCCAAGACTGGCCGCTAATTGCGTCTTTAGGAAAAAGTGCACGGTTGGTATATGACGTGAATTTCCTCTTTCTTCCTCAAGACACCTCAGAAGCCCCGTTCTAGATCTGTTCGTGAACCCTCTTGTTGTTTGTTCAGCCAGAAAGTACACCAACGCCACAACCAACACACACGACATTAATGACGTCAAATTTTGTTCCCCCCTCTCCCACTATCACCTTCCCCCACTAACTCCGTGTAAACACGCGAAGGCAGTAGTGCAATGTGCACTTTTGTCAGGAGTCGAAAAAGGCACCTCCCACACAGGCGTATATCTCTTCCCACATGTCCTTAAATTAACGACCGAAGAAGAAGGAGAAGAAGAAGGTGGGGAGGTTAAGCCTTGCTAATCGTGTTTTAAACGAGTTACCTGAGGTTTAAAGTTGCTGAGAGCTGAGCTTTAGTCGATAGAAAATGCGAACTAAGCAAGAAAACCACTCAAAGAACGCACTGGTACCTGGTCATAAATGGAACGGGATCTCACCGTGAAGCCTTGTCATTTTCTGATTCGTAAACAAAGAACCTAAGTAGCGTAGTAAACACCTTTTAAACTTCCTACACTTTCAAAGTACTCTCTCAGTGAGCCGGACCCCGAAAATCGTGGCCATCATCACTTTTTGAGTCCACTTTGGAGACCCGAACGTGGGAGCCATTTTCTTTGGCTGTTTTTTGCCGCCAGAAACTGCTCTTCACTACCATGTTGATTGCTCCGGGATCCATCATGTTGTAAACTTGCTCGAGATGTGTTCAAGTAAGAGTATCATTGAAGTCTCAGCACGGGTGATTCCTGCTACTTTTCTTCCATTTCCAAGACCATAAACTACCGCTATCACATCCTCTGAATTCACCAAGGAGATGGTCGTGTCTCGGTTTTGTTCTCTAGATCACACTGATGAGAATTTTCGCCACCAGAAATTCCTCATCGTCTGTTCCAACTTCGACGAAGGTTCTGTTAAACAGGTTGCCACAACGCTCTTGAAACCCCTCCTGCCGGTGAAGGCTTCTTCAGTCCCAAATTCTTCCCAAATCATGAGGAACAATTGAATCTTCTGGGATGTGATGGTCAGATGAGAAGCTCAACTCCATCTTTAAAAATTCTTTTAACTCCACTATTTGTTCTCCCTTTTTTTCCTGGAGAGATAATCAAATTTTGATGGACACGTTTTTAACAAAAGCCCTCCTGGTTTGGAGAACCTTCCTCTCTAAATTTCGATGTGTTTTCGCGAAAGATTTTTACTCGTTTCCCCACCTCGAGGAGTGAATTTTCGGTCCAATGAATCACAATTAAAACGAACGCACGAAAAGAACTTGGGTGAATCTCCTACTAGTTATTAATCACCATGGGCGATGAATAGTTTGACATTTGAGTTGCGCAAAATGTTATCAGCGAAAATTTCTCTTTGGGTTGGGGAGGAGCGGTGGAGGGGTGACATGAAATCGCCTTTTTGTGAGGTCGAATGAGGTTAAAATCGGGCCCCAAGGCCATCAGAGAATTGGATTTGCCGTGGGAGTGAATAGCGTGACCACATGACCCAGTCAGAGACGCGCCATGAATCAACCTTGTGGGGTCACTGACTGCGTCTCTCGGTGGCTGGATGCCTCAAATCAGTCTAACGCAGTCTGAACCTACCATCTCAGTAAAGTTTCAGCCATCAATGAACTTTCTTTCATCTCTTAAACACTTTATTAATGCTTTCAAGCTACCCCAGTCTTGCAAAAGCTGCTCCTTCTGAGCAATTGCATGAGCTACAAGACAAGTGGTGGTTGGAGGAAGGAGCAGGCTCTGGAGACCACAGTGGATGAGGAAACCTTCCCCAACCGAGTTACTCTTATTCGATGTTTTGTGACACGTAACAGCACCCCTAGAGGAGACCTTCTGTTCCTCCTCAAAGTTTGCTTCAAATGCCACAACTGTAGGCAGTAGATCTGAGTCAATTGTTGGTTGATTAGTTGGTAACAATTCAACGTGGATTATTCCAAGAGAGACGGCAACACACACCTTGTAGGGCAGACGCCGAAGGATAGCGGAGTCGAGGTCGTCGGGTCGGTTGGTGGCTCCGATGACGAGAATGCGAGCATTGGCCTCCGAGAGGAGACCGTCCCACAAGGCCATGAACTGCGTCTTCATCATCCGAGTCGACTCGTGGTCTTGCACGGAGCGCGAGGACAGAAACGAGTCTGACAATAACAAAGGCAGAAAATACCAGTGTTTTAGGCATGCTTAGCAAACTGCACATCACTGGTATTGGACAGAACTTATGGAGGACATGTCTTGGAGTTAATTTGGTGAATATATTTGATGGAATCAATAAAAGGGCCACCAGGCTAGCTCCTTTGTCTGCCCGGATGAAGCTTCTATTCTTAGTAACTTCTCATTGTCCTCAGTCTATAACTTAAAAAGGTGAAAGAAGTTGGCTTGTATATAACTGATTGCAATTGACTACAAGCTAGGTAAACACCTAGGGATGTGTTTTGCCACGCTTTAACTAGTTTACTGCTCTTACTAAAGTCCCTCCAGTTCCTTCCAATTGAGTCTTTCTCAGAGAGGTGAACAAAAAAGGTCCCCTTCATATTTTAGTTAGATTAACAGCCTCCCTTCTTCGAGGTAGCAAATCGAATAGCGCTTGTGTGACCTTCACAGGGACCAATGGGATTGGCGGCCTTGACACTTCCTCGGGATTTTTCCCACACCAAGATGCAGTCCCTCTCAGCTAGCAGCAGCATCAGCTGACAAAGGAATCATTGCTGGAATGGATTGTAATTGGGTCTCCTCACTAAGAGGCCGTCCTTGAAGCGATTGGTTGAAATAGTGAGGTTTTTCTAAGCCAGATTCCCCGCGATTCTTCCCTGTGTTTGTCACAAATTGGGTTCAGACAAGGGTGTTCTAGTCTGGAGCTCGTAAGTGTCAATTGAGCCTTTTAGAGGTTGGAGTAAGCTCACTGTACACCTCTTTCCTAGTTAGTCAGTCTGCAGATTCTCGAAGAATTGGCATTGAGTAGCATCGACGGTAATCTCATTAATTTAATCCTTCTTGTCCAAAAATAAGATTACGTTTCCAAACGCCCGTTCTCCTCATTTTTCGGCAAAAGAGGGTTAAAACTTTTGAAACATCGTGTGTGAACCGCTTCAAACCTGTCCGAAATTAAAAGCAACCAACTGCTATCCCACAAGGTTTATTGCAATTACCCTGAATCTACTTTTGTTGTCCGAGATTAAAACCTTATCTTCAGCGTAATGACTTGTTTTCCTGATGTATGTCTGCACTTTAACGAATCAGGAGCCAAAGTGAGGCTCTGAGGACTTCGTATTATCCCGAACTAAAACGGTCTGTTGCGTTTTCAAACGATTTCCGTGCTTCAGATATCCATAAATGATGATTGGGGAAATTTGACAAGGAAATTGCCCTGTTTAACTCAATGCAGCCACTTCCGTTAACGCCGACAATTGCCGTTCTTGTTGTCCGGCAGCACGCGGCAGCGTTTAGTGTCTTCCTCGACGATAGTTACTCATAGTCTGGTTGGGAAGTTATTCGCCTCTGATTGTAAAAATTAAATGATGATTTCGTCGAGTCTTGAGATGGTTTCTGGCCTTTTGTCAGTGGGTGTCGTCGTCTTCAACGTCATCGTCTCCTCATCCTCCTCCTCCTTTGAATCTACATGGTATTCACTTCCACTATTCCCATTAACCTTCTTCCAAGACGCAACAAGACTCCCGTCAACATGAAGTGGTTTCCACTCCTGTGTTTTAATGATTGTGAACTTCTGAGGTTTAAGGTAATCCTCTGATTTCACCCAGAAAACCGCCGCAGCCATCGAAACTCTTGAGCCGAATTTTGCGATTTGATGGTGATCTTTGGCTCTTGAAGATTCTCATGGAGGGAGGCATCCTTTGATTCATTGATGGAAATCGATTTTGTCTGCTTTAATTTGTCCATTAAAATTCTGTTGATCCTGTCCATTCCAAGATATGCGGCCTGCATAATGGAGCAGGATTTCTGTGGACAAAGTGGAAAAGCCCAGGTTTTGATGCCAGGATCTTCTCTAGACTTCAAGCGCAGCTAGACCGTCTGCTGCTGCTGCTGCTATTGTGTCGTTGGTTTCTTCCGTTCATGCTGTCAGATCGTTGTTTGCAAAGATGGGCTCTGAGCAGAAGCGGCCATGGGGATTTAAAATGTCTATATCAGGAAAACGCCCAACAGGAGTTGAAGTCATGTGAGGTAAAAGGGGTGTGACCAGTTGAGTGACTTCGATTGACGTGATCTTGCCTTAAGCGGTGGCGCCATTACTGAAAGTAAGTCAGAACTGATATGTTCTCTCCTCTGTAAGTTGTTAAGAAGTACAATCACTAACTGGTACTATGAAAAGAAGTTGATAGACAATGAAGAAGAGCCGAAACAAGAATAAGAAGGTTCAAGAGATGGCACTAAAATCTACGAAAGATGACCTTGACCTTTTGCCTTTAATACCTGTTCACGTGGTTATTTTGAAAGCAAAAGAGAGTTGAATGCCTGAACCAATGCATTTTTGTGAAAATTAGATTCCCATCTTGGGAGTAAATTAAGCACATTACCACAAATTTTCCAGAATTCAAGAACCGCTTTGGGCGACGCCTAATGCTTTGGAATTGCTGAAAGGGCCTCTTTGTCTGACCAATTTTGTGGACAAAGCAGGCCCAGACGAGCTTCTATTTTTAACAACTCTTTACCTCAGACAACGAACATTCTCATCAAGTCTTTGGCTCTGACTAATGCTCGTGGTAGCGAAGTGAAGTTTAGCCCTTTCCAGAGGCCAATCCTGTCGAGATTTGGTGGCGACACACCTAATCAACAACCGTCTCCCTTCATCTCCCATCTTTCCGATAGTTCTGAATTATTCAACAGTCGTGAAACTTGAATTAAGTCAAGTTGTTTCTTCGTGGTTTTGCCATCTCTAATATCCCTTCACGTGGTTATTTTGAAATACAAAAAGTAGGAAGCTGGAGCCAATGCACTTTTGGGAAAATTTATTTCCCCTTTTTGGGATTAAGCTAAAAAAAGAACACATTACCACAAGTTTAAACTGTCACATGGGTGGTGGCAGGTATGCCATTTATGGGGAAATGATGTCATCTGAATTTATAGAGGCTCTTAAGTTGCCCATACACGTGCACTACCCTTCATTCTCCGAAAATGGGTAATTTTTTGTGGCCAATAGCCAATAGCACCCATCACCTGTGGTATTTAAAACACTCAAATTGCACAAATCCAGAAAGCACTATTGGAGAATTCAGACAAAAAAGTATTTAATAAACGCATTCAAAGGAACCACCAACACAGTGGAACCCACGAAGTAGTGTCGGTCATATTCGAACGTAAAGTAGTCATGCATAAAATAAGTAAAAATGAAGCTTCGAATTTTGAGAAAAAAAGAAGAAATTTAACCTCAACAGAGGAATGAGTAATCTGCCTAAATTATTGTGTAGAATTTAAACATCTACGGGTACAAAGTGAACGTTGCATTTTGTAAGGTGCACTATCGTGAAAGTCGTTCTAATTTTTGCGATTACAAGTAGATAGACGCCAGTTGATGGCAGATTCAAGGACACTTTCGACCAAACTCTTAGGGAAATCGAGGTGTAATCGGTGAACTGTAGGGAAAAGCACTTCCTCTTAGCCTGTAAGTCTTAAAACAATGCTTGCTTCAAGTCTCAATAACCTCCGCTAACTCAGAAACTGTTTTTTTTCTGGTGGGAGTCGAAATTTGAGATGGGATGAATTTTTGACTGCAAACTGGTCAGAAGTGCTACTATCCAGTCATGTTCACGTGTAAATAAATCATGTATAAAACGATAAGGATGGAGATATGACAATACTCCTAAATTTCTGTACACATTTTCAGGTCTCAGCGAAAAGTTGAGCTAAGTGATGGATTGACATTGTTTCAGGAATTGGCATTTCGAAAATCACATCAATGGCTGGGATTGGAAGAGGTTAGACCAAGGACAGTTGCAAATTAAAACGTAGGCGCTAACCAACTCTTTGGGAAATCGAGGAGCTCATTTGATGTGTGAGGAAACATCACAGGGAAGCACTTCCTCAGAGCCCATCGACTTAAAATTAACGCCCAGAGAACCCACGTTAGATCAGAAAATCGGTTTGGAATTTCTTACGTGAATATTTTTGACTGTAATTCAGTTAGAAGTGCAATTATCGTGCTATGCTCCTAAGGCAGGTGTAAATAAGATAGAGTGCTGCGTTTGGAGAAAGAGCTAGCTTTTGCTTTCCATAGATGCAAGATGGATACTCCTAACTTATTGTTTGATTTTTCAGTTACCTTGTATAAAAGTTGAGTTTACTGACTGAGTAATGCAAAGTACGAAGTTTCTGTGCTGCCTAAAGTGGTCTGATTAGTAAGCGTTAGGTTAGATCACGGTCACAAGAGACGGGACTCGTGGTAATTGCAATGCCAGATGTCACAGTAATGCCTTAAACAGCTGTACATAGTAATAATATTATTATTCAGATAATAACGAAATTATAGTCCAAGATAATCAGAGGTAGGTAAATGGTACATTTTCAAGATAAATTTAATGAAAGTATTTCTAATATGTGTAATAGAAACTGGATAGACTCAAGTTGCTTGCAAACTAAGACACGAGTTCTACGTAGTCGCTTCGGGAAACCGAGGTGTGATGCGTGAACTTTAGGGGAAATGTCAACACCCGACCGTTTTTATATTTGGGGAAATAAGTCCAAATCGAGTACTTTTGTGGGCAATAGCACTTCCTCTAAGCCTATGTCGTGAATCCGCGATAGTCGTTGGAAAACGGTGCTGATTGCTTCCCTAAATTGATTTTTCCTTTCCGTTTCAGACACCCCTCGGGGCTGTCAATTGCGCCAGAGGATTTTGAGTACGCCTATGAGAAGCTCCGACTCCACAAACCAAGCGGTCTTCCCTTCACCATCGATGCCATTCCTGTCGACTAGTTTGCTAACTCGTCTTTGTCTGCATCTGTATTTGAAATTAACCCGACCATCCGACCTACCCACTCACTGCGCGTGTGTGTATTTTGTAGACTACTTTGGTTGCAAATACATCCAACCATAGAGGAACTTCAATTCTTATTTTTTGATTTAAACTGGAATTAGTTAATCGATAGCGTGTAAAACACAGAGGACATGCTGTTTCCCTCAAAAGTACTCGAGGTGTGATCTGTGAACTTTAACGGAAGTGTTAATACCCGCTTAAAATTAATGCCTGCTCCAAGCCTCAATAACCTCCGCTAACTCACGAAATCGAGTTATCCTGGAAGGAGTGTGTTAATCTCATGTCGGAATAAGTATCGACTGTCAGTCTGTTCAAAGTGCAAAAACACCTGACTGCCAACAACACAGTTACACTATTTTCGTCCAAGGGTCTTACTTGAATTAACCGCCGTCAAAAACAGCTTCTTAAGGTGATTAGCACCTTAAGTAGGACTCCCAAAAGCGTTCGAGGATGGAAGTATAAGCCCGTATTAGGAGAAACAACGAGCTCGCAATGGATGTGTTGTTGTCAAACTGCCGCTACGGAACACAAAACATTGACTAAGCGATTTGTGATCGGTTTGTGCCGTTAGTGTCCTGTCATTACTCTTGAAACGCTGTCAGTAAAAAGTAACTTTTACAATAAACATCTCAAATAAAAAGAATGATAGGCAAAAAGTATGAAAATATGTAATGATTTAGTTGTTTATAACATGTCCAAGGAGTATGGTGCCAAAATATTAATTGTTTCCAATATTTCGAGTGTTCGGTGGTGCAAACTATGCAAAGGGACAGGGGAAATCATCGTAAAAAATTTCCTGGCAAGCATTCCCGACTTTCTCTTGCTGTGTGGCTTCGTATTATTGGCGGCTACCCTAGTTATCCTGAGTTTAACTGCAGTGTTCGTCAGCATTTCCACGTAGGGTCACCTGGATTCAACGGAAGGCCCTACTACAAGCCTTTTTCGGTTGAGCTAGCGCTGCTAAGAATACTGTCAAGCTAGGATCCTACTATTTATAGATAATCCATTATCGTGTCAATGAAGGATCTAATGGGTATTTGAACTGTGACAGTAGTGATACATCTAAACCTGTGGAACTAAGTATAGACGAAATCAAGACAGGTATGTAAGCTGCTAAACAAATGGTAGTCTTTGTGAACATGATTCAAGAAATGGATTTAAACAACGGTAGCCAATGTTACAGCAACACTCTAAATTTTCGTAAATAGATAATACTACTTTCCATGCTGGTAGAGCATAACTCAGATTGTTGACATCTTATCGGTGCTCTGATTTGAATTTACTGCTGCCATTGCGTTGCAGAAACACGGCTCATTTTCCCGCCCGATCCTTTTAAACAACTGCGTCCCCTCCGTTATTCCCTAACGGTTCAGCAAAGGTTGTTTCAAATAGGCCGATTAGATTAGTAAATGCGTCATAGTTTCAGAACGCGCTCTTTTCCATTATCGCCATTCATCTTTACCAGCTTACAGAAGTTTGACAAAATAGTAGAAACAGGTATAATCAGCAACAATTTAAAAACCTTCAACAATTTTTCGTGGGAAAAGTCCAGCATTAACAGTTAAAATTTGCTTTATGAAATCAATCCTAAAATCTTCCTTCTCAGTAATTCCCATACATTACCTAAACATTAATTTATTTCGCGTTGAAATTTTCACGATTTTATGGTTAAGCAAAATGTACTATACCTTCATTTTAGAAATATAATTAATTTAGCCCTTTAAACGATGTGTAATGTAATTTATTGGAGGCATATTGAATTTGGTTAACTTGCACCGCAAGTCTGAACACCCGCGAAATTTAGATTTCTATCGAGATTAAAATTTGGTTTTAATTTACGCAAATGACTCGAAGGACAGTAAATTTCCACATTCCTATTGCAACACCTATCATAAAGTCTACAGTTTAAAAAGCAAATTTAAATGCAGCTTGTAGTGAAATGTTACTAAATGTGAATGCTGTAATCAATGGACTTTTTGGAGCTTTACTTTCTATCTTGTTACTAAATTAAGAACATTCAACCAGTTTTGGGACAAATTTGAGGCATTTAAAGAAACTTTTAGTGAAAAATGTATCAATAATTTCTGAATGCCTTCCGAAATTGTACCCTAAGTCCTGTCATTATTGGCAAATTCGTGGCTTTTTAATAACACTATTATTTGGGTGGCATTTTATCATGGATAACAAACGCATTAACTCAGGAAAAGTTAAATTTTCCTGATAACCTAATATTTTACTTACTCATTTTTAGAGAATGCACTTTTAAGCTGTTATTGCGATCTTTAGTTACCATGGTTACGTAGTGTAATTTGAAGGTGGTCCAAACAAAGCGCACCGTTAGTAATGCAATTGTCAATCGACGTTGATGAACGCAAGCGGAAGTCTCTATTGTTTAAATACAAATTTTTTGGTAGAAGGAGAGTTTAAATTAAAATTACTTGTGAGTTAAAACATAGGCACTAGGCAAATGGTTAGGAAATCTAGACATGACATGTGAACTTTCACACAAATGTCAATTCGCGAACTTAATAAATAAATATAACATAAAATTAAGTACTTTTAAGTAATTTCTTGTAAATTTTAATATTTGAACAAACACAGTTGGCAAATGTACACAACGACAAGTTGAATGTAGCGTTAATGAAGCGCGTATTAAATAAAGCCATTAGTCAACTGGATATGATGTTTAATTTAAATCATATTTAAGGTGCATTGTTATATTTCTTTAATTGCGTTCTTATAGTTTAAACGTTGAATGAATGCAACACTGGTACATGATAAATGACTTTAATATTCAACCTATCGCAAAGAATTAAATACATTTGAGTTAAATTAATCGACCATTAAATATTCGGAAGATTGATGTGCTAGATCGCTACTTCTATTTAAAATTATTCTGACTAGTTCTTCTCTTGTATTTCACGCATGCTTTCGGTCCATTTGTTAGTGATATAAATGGCCAAAAATCTGAAAGGAGTGAGAAAATTGATGTTGAAATCAGGAAAATAAATATCTCTTGACAAGGAAATTTGCTGTTGTATTAAAAGTTTTACTAAATTTACCGCAGCCATGAGCTTTATTTGCTACAACCTCAATCTGGTGCAACGTGGAATGAAACTAGATCAATTTGATTTTATAATTTTTCCTCAAAATATTTTTTAAATAAGTTAATTAACTTAATTAATTGGAGGCTCTTTTAATACTGCCAACAGTATGGGGCCACGAATGTGTATTACTCTTCTAATCTGCACCTAACATTTTGTCATTATTATCATTTATCATGTTATAAACAATCAAAACTTGATATATTTTGACGTTTTTGTTTTTGTACGTGATTTTTGATATTTGACATGGTTATTTACGGATATTGAAAAAAAAACGTTATGACCTTTAAAGAGACAGTTGTTGGTACTCGTGTAGGAGACGCTAGTGTAACAGAAACTGCATTTGAAAGCCTGGCGTAATCACAAGAGGCACTCTCTGAAAAGTAATGACTGCCGCCTTTGAAGCAGAGAAGGAAAAACGTCTGGTCGAAAGTCGAACCAAATTCCAAGGAGACAGCTCCTGGATTCCATCATGGAAGAGCTGCAAATAGAAAACCTCAGCTCGCAAAGACGACAGATGTGATTTTATCTCGGAGAATTGAGGCTCTAGTTGCCACAAAAGGTGACTTGTACCACAACAAAGCATATTTTGTTGAGTTTTCCAGGTGTTTCCATTATTTTGTCCAACTCCTGTAGGTGCTCCAACTCATTTGATATTTCGAAATTTTTCGAACTACTACACCACAATAGTTTTCAAGAGTCCGCGTTTCTAGAAGTTTCTTCCACGATTCGTGCCTACTTAACTTTGTCGCTTTACAGTCGTAGGTTTAATCAGACAATGACATTTTCTTGCCGTAAATTGTTATTCCCAGAAAAGGTACTGTATTTAGACTAGACAAGTCTTGTTTATGCAGATCGAATAAAAATTAGGCGATCTAACGCATCTCAAAATGACAGAATTAATGTAAACATTTCAGCTGAATCATCACTCGGTTAGCAAATAAAAACAGCAAACGAAGCATGTTCTTAACTAAAAAATTGCTTGATTTAAAGGAAATTATTCAATTCACAAGTAAGTGACGTTATTTTGAAAGATAATGATTTAATTGGTCCCTATTTTAGCCTGATTTTATTAAGATAGCGACAAACCGGAAAGGTTATTTTTTGAGAATCGGAGGACGACAAAGATTAGGACTAATGCAGTTGTAAAACGCGTCCGAAATCTTTTTTCCCTAGGAGAACTTGACCTTTGTAGTGCCGGCATTAGCGAATATCTTCATTAGTTGTCACAGGCTTCATGGTGGAGGCTGTTTCACAGTCAATTTGCACGTCTATCAAGCCTGAAAATTCGATGTTGAGGTTTTCTGTTTGCATGGTGGAATCCAGGAGCTGTTTCCTTGGGATTTGGGTTCAGTAGATGTTTATTATGAGCCATAATCTTGCGATCATCTCTCACAAATTGATTTGAGAGAGTCTTCAGTCATTACTTTTGAGATTACGCCAAGCACGAGTACAAAATATTTGACCTCTCTGAAACATCAAAATTAGTAAATGCTATGTGTTTCCATTTTTTTGTCCAGCCTCCCGTATACATACCGCCGTATTACTCCCACTCCAACGGTTCGTTGACACGCTGAAATGGGCTCTATAGAAGTCAAGAGTGATATGGGAATTAAATATTTTCAAAACATAACTATCCTCCTCACTGTTTCTCATCTCTGAGTTGAATTTAGAAGTGTTAAGTGTAAATTGGTAGGATCACGAATATCACTAGAGAGCAATACAATACAATGTGTATAGTTTGGGATCTAATTGCGCTAGCGGCCAAATCAAAGTCAGCACGATTCTAAAAACACAAACACAAAAATCGCCGCAGTAGAGTCTTATGATAATGAGATTGCACATGCAAAATAAATCATTCATGTGACCTTGACGAAATATAGACGTGTTAAGTAAATCGCCTGCTGTTGATATGTTGTTGTTCGTGATGACTTGTTTTTGGCGATGTTTATCTGTCCACTTAAAGCGGTAGTGTACTTTAACGAATCACGTGGGCTCTTTTAGACACCCCAGGAATCAAAATAAGGCTCTTCTGGCCACGGTCTAGCCCTCTATGGCTCTTTCAAACGATTTCTATAAAAGGTAACTTAGCAGTCTCTGGTTACTCTTGGATCTTGACAAGGAAAATATCCTGTTTAACTCAAAGTAGCCACTTCCGTAAACCTTTTAGGAATGAAAAACTGTCTTTCTCAGTGAGATTTGTAATAAGTTATTATTTCTGACCTTTATTCTCGCTGGGAGCCGAAGGCATGCGCTAATCGGATTAAGATCTTTCATCCAGTCTAAATTACATTCGTAGTTTCTGCCTAATTAACTCATAAGTCGCTAATTAATACAATTGAAGCGATGCCGAAGCTAAACGATGGTTGTTTAAATGAGGATTTCCTTGTCGATTTAAACAAACACTGAATTGATCAATAGATCGACTTAGTTTCAAGGCTACAAAGATCCGAATAGCTGTGGCCATTTCAACATTGCTTCAAACAGAAATTTCATTTTTCTCAAAGAACTGAGGCTCTTAATACAGACAGTCAAATAAACCACGGATATCTTTATCTAAAAGCGCAGAAAGTAAGAAGCTGCTTGTGTCCAAACTTGACATCATATCGCACACAGTTTAGTTGCTATCTTCCACGGAGTTCAGTCGTGATATGGTGAGGTAATTAGCCCTTATAAACAGCAGAATCAAAGCAAGTCTTTTACTAATCAAGACAGAAAGAATAATTTATTCCACAAAAACAAAACTTATCCTTTAGCATGCTAATGAAGCTACATTTTAGGTCAATGGAATTGCAAAACCAATGTTTTCAGGCCCCAGGATTCTGGGGCAGGTTTTCGGAGCCAAGTAGAGGGCAAAATACTTTGCTGCGCCTTTTTAGTCATCATCACCACCAAAAGGTGAGTCTACACCACCATAATAAAATACATTATTGACGAGGTTCTATATAGACATCTTTACACAGCCCTCCAAAAATGCTCGGGTACATTGTCGCCATGATAAAACAGGACTTCGTGGTTTCCTTTTTCGTGGTTTTTAAGACAAAACAGTGGCAGTTAGGTTCCTTAAAAAAAATTCGCATTGTAAACTCCAGCTATTGTTAATTTTCAAGAAAATCTATCCACATTACGCCCTCTGAATGCACTTAGAAAACCGTGGCCATCACTTTCTGGACCCAAATTTTTATTAATCAATGAAAAAATGAAGTTGCAGAGACATACGATGTAGTCTTGAAGTTAAAACGTTTCTACTTTTTTGTTTAAATCTCTACAATCGACCATGAATGCCCGTTAAGAGTGTTTAGGTCTGGCGATTGTGGTGGAATCCAGATTTGTGCAGCTCTCGACATGGAACAATTTTTTTGTGGAAACTGAGTTCTCTGGCTGCTCATTGGCGAGCTCTGCAGTGATTTCAAGAGCCGATAATGTTAGAACTTATTTTTTTTAATAAATGTAAAAGCACTTATCCTAAATAGCTACTGCAAAAATACTTAAATATGACAATTTTTTGAATGTCTAAAACATGTTCAAAGATTGACACCGGTGTTGTGTTTCCATTATTTTGTCCGAACCTTGTATCTAAAATTACTCTATTTCCAGGCAACTCAGAGCAATGCAAAATCAATTACCGTTGATAACTTCACCGCTATTAAACACGCCTCGATTCCCCTTCATCCCAAAAAATCACCAGAACCCAGAAACATACTAACAACCCCGCGATTATAACTGTTTGAACTTCAACAATCGTGCATAATGGCTACAATAGGCGACAAAGGGAACAATAGGGGGAAGGTGGGCAAATAACATGACTGCAACGATTTTCTCCCCCTCTCTTTCTCCACTAACACTCTCCGCGTTGCCTCCTCTTCAATTCCTCCTTCGTTTTTGGCGTTAACTGCACGGCGCCAACAGGACGAAGACGAAGACGAAGACAAACACGTCGAGAAGATACAAAAATAGACGAGTGGGAGGGACGGGGATGTGGAAGGTGGTGGCTTGGTTTCTTCCCTCTCCCCATCCTGCGACTTTCGACCTTGACCCTCGCAAGTACACACGACCTGAAATATGTCAACACAGTTAGGCCAAAATAAGGCAAAGACGACGACGATGATGATGACGACGATAAGATGCGTGTTTTAGCCGCAAATGGCTTCATTAAAACAACTCCCAAAAGTGCATACGTGGGTTCCCCCTAAGGAGAACGTCAGCAGCAGCAGACGGTCTAGCTGTGCTTGAAGTCTAGAGAAGATCGTGGCATCAAAACCTGGGCTTTTCCACTTTGTCCACAGAAATCCTGCTCCATTATGTAGGCCGCACATTTTGGATTGGACAGGATCAACAGAATCTTGGTGGACAAATTAAAGCTGACGAAATCGATTTCCATCAATGAACCAAAGGATGCCTCCCTCCATGAGAATCTTCGGGAGCCAAGGATCACCTTCAACTCGCAAAATTCGGCTCAAGAGTTTCGATGGCTGCGGCGGCTTTCTGGGTGAAATCAGAGGATTACCTAAAACCTCAGAGGTTCACAATCATTAAAACACAGGAATGGAAACCACTTCATGTTGACGGGAGTCTTGTTGCGTCATGGAAGAAGGTTATGGAAATTGTGGAAGTGAATACCATTTAGATTCAAAGGAGGAGGAAGAGACGATGACGTTGAAGACGACGACACCAACTGGCATAGAAGGCCAGGAACCATCTCAAAACACGACGAAATCATCATTTAATTTTTACAATCAGAGGCGAATAACTTCCCAACCAGACTATGAGTAACTATCGTCGAGGAAGACACTAAACGCTGCCTCGTGCTGCCGGTCAACAAGAACGGCAATTGTCGGCGTTAACGGAAGTGGCTGCATTAAGTCAAACAGGGCAATTTCCTTGTCAAATCTCCCCAATCACCATTTATCGATATCTGAAGCACGGAAATCGTCTGAAAACGCTACAGACCGTTTTAGTTTGGGAGAATACGAAGTCCTCAGAGCCCCACTTTCGTTAAAGTACAGACACATCACGAAAACAAGTCATTACGATGATGACAAGGTTTTAATCTCGGAAAACAAAAGTAGATTCAGAGTAATTCCAATAAACTTTGTGGGATAACAGTTGGTTGACGCAAAATGAGGAATTAGCACTGGAAGCCTTTAAATGCAACCACTTTTTACAACCACCTCAACTCGAACCCAGTAGCTGGAGTTGAGTAGCCAACAGATATCGATTAGTTCGCAGTTATCGATGACCTGGGCGCCGCTATACTACTGAATTCTGCGTCACGATTTAAGTAGCAAACGACCGGTTTTGAAAGTAAATTGTCGGTGGTTTTTGCAACGTGTAAACAATTGCGAGGTGACGCAGGCAGGCCAGCCTACGATCTTGTGTGGGTGCACGGATGTAGTAACGAGGAGAGAATTACTGCGGTTTTGAAAAACAACAAGGATAGTCAAGAATAGACTGTGTGAGTAGAAAAAAATCATGCCAGCTGCCCTAGTTTTACGATTTTACACCAGTCTCCCAGTGTTTAGCCATCGCCAAACTCCCCAGATCACTTTAACACGTCTTAATCGACACCAGAAGTAAAACAGTTGCTCAGAACCGATTTCTCAAGAGCCTTTCTTCAGATTGAAAGTCCAATTTACTACCCAAAGGAGTGTGATTTACCAGCGAACTTGCAGACATGACCTTGACAACAACCAACCATGGAGTTGAACTAATCTGCGCAATTAGGACTCGGAACATTTCCACACACACACAACAGAGAACGCCTTCACATGACAGTGTTTCGAGCACGTTCTACCAGATAGAGAGCCAAAATACCAGTAGAAAAGGAAGCGTTGCTAGTTATAAGTCTCCCAATTTTGGGACAGCCAGCTTGTGGAACTAATTAAGACGAGTGTATGCGGCATACATTATTAATAATGCAAGAGAAGGAAATAGCCAAAACCCTATGGAGACAATGTACCGAAAATCCAGTTGAGTTTGATGACAGGAAACCGCAAGAACTGACAATCAAGTCTAGTTCCAGGCACGTCCTCATCTCCAGAGGCTTGAAAACGCTCCTGAACTTGGAGAATGGGTGTAGATCACAAGATGGAGCCGAAATTCTTGCGCCGTAACAGGAAACACCAACTGAATTGTGCCTTTGATCTACATAGCGAGCGCATGTACCCCTGTTCGGGGTGGGTTAAAATTAACAGTAAAGAGGTGAAGTGTGCGCTGAAAACACGGCCAAACAGCGTCACAAAGTGTAGACCTCTCCATCAAGACAATCGGCGAAATGAGTCATTGAGACAACTTATCTTCCGATGAGGGATACGCTCCTTGTCTACCTTGAACAAAGGCAATAGCCTAATTGATTAGTCGAGAGAATCATACGTAGTCATGGTGAGTATTTTGTGTACACCGGTAAAACGTGATCTTTAAGAATCAAAACCTCGGAGAATTGTGGCTATAATTGCCACAAAAGGTGAACGACCCACAGCACCATATTAGGTTTTTCAAGGTGTTTCCATTATTTTGTCCAACTCTTTCATACAAACATGTAAAGAGGAGAATTGATGATAACTGGGACAGAATCCTGAAGCATTATGGAAGACGACGATGTTATTGGCGTCAACCGTCATCAAAACAAGGAAATTATTGTCCCTTAAATACTCCGATGAATACAACTGAGGCGACTTTTGTGACTAGAAGGAGTTAGCAACAGCATCTACTACAAAGCTTGCAGCACTCTTATCAAGTCGGAAAAAAAGCAATAATCACCAGTACCACTTCTATGAATGTCTAGTTAATCGACGAGTCATTTATCAGAGCAAAACTCCCCACCTAAAATTTTCTTCCTTGTCTGTTTAATCCGGCCTTCCTGCTAATGGGACTTGTCGAATTCCACTTCTTAGGCGGAGAGAAAGTTTACAGGAATTAGGGGATTAAAAAACCTCTTCTAGTCGCACACAACCCATGTCCTTTAGCGCTGCACTATCTCACGCACGTATAAAGACGAGGTGACTTCTCCAACACTCTCTCCCTCTCCTCTCATGACCAAAATATATACTTTTACTCAAGAAACAGTTCACATGTGCTTGCGTGCGTGAGAGAGTGGATATATGGAGTGTCGCACTAATCCGGGGGGCAGCATGTGAAAAAGGCCTAACTCAGCTCATCCCAATAAGTTCTATTCAAAGCAGCAGCAGCCGAAGAAAAGGTCAATAACCTGATATAATTTGAGGCCTTCAAAGCAAGCGCTACTCACCTAGACAAGGGCATTCTCCGCCACCGTGGCATCCTCCTCAGGCATTGGTGGAAGGGGTCTGACAGCCGCTGAAGGCATCGCAAAGTACCTCGGAGGCGGGGCTCGATTCTCCCAGATGCCCACACCCTCCTCAGTGGTGTTACTCCTCCCTCCATCTAACTCAACCACCAGTACAGGTTGAAGTATTCGATCTCCCAACAGACCCACCGCGGAATCCGTCATCGATCCAGCGCTAGATCGTCCCCTTCTCCTCTGGTGGCGTGGAGAAGACAGAGCGAATCGATTGCGTCTGCTGCCACCTCCACTACCGCCGTTTAATCGATCCCTTCGGTGCGACCGATGTCGACTTCTATTCGAGGGGAGAGATCGCACGTCTTGTGGCCTCAAGGGACCCAAATTGAACGCCTGGGGGTGCATTCTGTGCGGTGGAACGAAGCAGCCAGCGGATATAGTGGTCTCCAACTCATCCTCAGCGCTGTAGGCCGGGGGGAAGGGTGGGAAAACCATGGGAGCATCTGTTGGTGAGGGCGAGGAGAGGACATAGAGGAGGTTAGAGGGATGCGACGAGCGAAACTCAGCGTCTATCGGAGCGTTGGAGGCCAAACGTGGCAAAACGTCGGAGAGCTGTGCTCTCAACCGCGCCGACTCCTTGCGTTTCTGGGCTCGTTGAGTTGAGCTCATGGAGGTAGAAGGAGTTTGAGGATGATGACTCCCTGGCACCACGAGACTGGCGACAGCTTGAGCAGCGGCTAGAGCATGTATCCCTGTTTCCGCCTGAGTTAGGATCACAACTCGTCTTCCAGCGCGCGGTAAAAAGTGGTGAGCAGAGGGGTGTAGATCTGCAGGGGGAAGGGGATAGTCGAGCAGAACAGGGGGATCTCGTGAGGGGTCCGCGGCAACAGCCAATAGGAACTCGCTCCCGCCTGGAACGAGGGTCGCTCCGCGATTCTGCAGATAGGCGATTGCGGAGAGTGGTGGAGAATTGTCCGAGGGACAAATTTGGCGACAACAGAGCACAGCACAAGCCACACTGACAGAGGCTTCGAGAATGCCGATAACAAGGAGAAGAACGTGGAGCATGACTTGGTGAATGCGAGGCGGTTGGTTGGTGGAAACCAGACGACGATGGGAGAAACCACCTAGAGGTGGAAGCTCGATGGAAGGAGAGGCACTTGCCAGGAGATAAGGGGAGTTAGCGGCCGATATGAGGGTGATAGTGGACTCAGGCCGAAGTACTCCATCCTCAATCAGACCCGCAACCGACACGCAAGCTAGCAGACAGGCGGAGAGAGCCACAAGGACACAGAAGATGAGGAGACTGACAAGGGTTCTAGGAGTGCATCGCCGAGCAGTCAGGATGCCGTGAAAGCCCGTGGCAAGCATGAGAAGGCCTGACCAGAGTCCAGTGGCCATTTGGTAGAGAAAGACCACCTTAGTGACCGCGACACCTGATAGAACAACTGCAGCCAGTCCGCAGAGTAGTTGGATCATGCTGAGCACAAAGAGGTTCTCATTAGGCATTCGGCGGCCAGTGAGTCGACCCAGTGACCTTGAAAGGGAGTTGAAGAAGCCGCGGAAAAGCGGGAATTTGAGGGAACAGCTACAACAGGAGCGATTCTTCTCGGAGTCATCTTCGCGGGGGGTGGCGGGAGTGCTGGGGGCAACAGAGACTTCATCACAGGCATTGGAGGAGGAGGAAGTGGAAGTAAATCCCCGAGTGGTGGGAGCTGCGTTTTTGCTAGAAATTAGGCGCTTGAGACGTCGGCAAATAAGGAAACGTCGCCGGATACGTCGACCATGTTGGGGACTATGGATTGTACTGTGAAGATCATGGCTGGAGGTCTGGGACGGGGTTTCGACGATTATGCTCTCGACTATGGAGGGAAGGCAAACAGAGACGGTGCGAGGCTGATTGAGAAGAAGTGGCGCGTCATAGTGATCTTCCATAGTGGAAGTCATTTGTCAAAAATAATTCACATCAAATGTCTAAAAAGCAACGGCAGATCATTAAGTAATCAGAGCCACTGCGTAGAAATATCGCAACGTCATAAAAGCACATAAAAGAAGAAAAATAGAGCAACACAAGGTGTAATAGAAAATAGATGCAAGATTATGGAAACTAAAATGGTATGAAATAAGTCCCTTGCAATCAAAAGCTACAAGAAAAACCGACCAACGTAAACCAAGCGACCATCGACTGCAAAACAATAAAGCGCTAGAGGCGAATGTCACTTCTGTGATGCTGTAAAACAATTAAAAGTGTTTTAGACAAAACTTCCACATTTTTTTAAAAATAATAATGAGTTGAAAAGATTTGTAATTTTATAACAATTCAACACTAATTGTACTGTATAACAGGTATATTTGAACTGAAAGTGTAAGGGCGAGCAAACTTATTTAATGATACATTAAATTCTGCAATTGCTCTAGAACATTTTTGATTGTTTTTCACCAAAACAGAAACGATTTACAATGGTAATTTTTAGAAATTGTAATGCCTAAGCATCAAGTCAGTTAATCAGATACTTCACCTTATAATCCACGAGAAGTCTATTTTGCAGATATTGAGGAAAATTAGTTATTGAGGATGAAGGTTAGTGATTGCAAACAATTTGGTGGTTATTAAAATTATTTTGTGATTAGACCTCATTTTACTAAATAAAAACGATATTTAATTAAAGCCAAATTTAGATTATTCTTGTCACAAATCACTATATATAATGGGTATTTGATGGTTAAGCTGTACTATTTTTGTTTTATGGGTAAAGCCTCAAATATTTTCTTACTTTACCCGACTAAGTTATATTTCTCCTCCAATCAGTTTTATTTTACTACCCAACTTTAGAAAAATGATTTGAAAGTTGGCAAGATAGATGGTTCTTTATTGAAATTTTGATAGAAAATAATGTGGTGGCATAGATCAAAAAGAAATTACTTTTGAAAGCAATACACGACTTTTCTTTTAAATCTTTTTACTCTAATATGGAAATTTTTGCAATTTTACTGTTTTGGTGTATATTTAATTACAAGTTTTCAAGGCGTATCATACTTACTATTACTTTTTTAAACTAACAAGTTTTTGTTGTATTTACAACATTATTATCTATGTGTAAAAATTTTGCTACTATTATTAAAGGCGGGAAACTTTTTCAATACATCAGTACATCAACTAATCCTTAACCTTGATAAGCGTGGTAACACAAAAGTGTATGAAGGCAAGTTAAAGACCTGATTTGTTTTATAAATTTTAATTTAATACTAATTTGCAAATTATTTCGTTGCAATAGATTTATTTGATAAAGCTTTAAAGCTCGCTTAATAGTGCGGTTGGACTAGCCACCAAACACAATTTATTGTTTTATCAAAATCTTTTTTAACTTTTCCTCATATTTGCTAATCGTTGTGACGGTTCCAAGGTATTTGTTTTTGTTACCGAATCATTTCTGTCTGTTATTATTTCCTTTTTTTTAAACAATTATCTAAACATCATGCACTGGAGTTAGATGAATAGCACTTTTTATGAAAAGGAGAGGGCAAGTTTGTCAAATGACTGCGGTTAGTTGAAGTTCCGCTCTTACCAATTCTGACTGCTTCAGTTTGTATACAAAAATTGTTTGTGTTGGAAACCATGTTTTCACAATTCCCAAACAAAATAGTTTTTATTCCTTGCGTTATCGAATTTTTAACTCAACCTCTAAGCCGTGCTGAATTAAACCTAATATAATTCCCAAAAATTCAACTCCTATCTTCTAGTCTTGCTCTTCGTCTCCGTAAACACACACAAACACAAACATTTCACGACAGTTCACTGGTACAACGACAATGTATCATGGCAGAGCAGCAGTGACATAATTTGCATAGTCTCAGCACCTAGAGTGGCTAGTTGTCAGTCGAAGATATGTGTGTGTGTGATATGTGCACCCTTTAGCTCTCTTTGTGTGTGTTTGTTTAACAACGCGTCGTGAAAATGGCGTAGTTTGTGCGCGCTGGTGCGTGTGTTTTCTGTCCACCACAACCCCATTCCTCTCTCTACGCTCCGAACACCAGACCGAAACCACGAAGACACATGTGATGTTCCCTGTCCTACCCACCCCCGCCACCCCAATTCATTCCTCTCATGCCTCGTTCAGTCCCCATCACGATGGCACACAATTTTGAGGGCTGGTAGTGGCACGCAGCTGCATAGTTGTGCTTGAAAAAGTCAAACTGGAATCCAGAGAAACGCTGCTAAGTGGTGGGAGCGGGCCCAAGCCCCCTCTTCTCCTTCTTCGTCTTCCGCCTTGTGCCAAGATAACTGCCAATCCCGTGAAATTTTAAGTGTCCCATAGTAGATTTAATTAGCATATATTTAGTGAGAAAACCTTAAATTCGGACAACCAGCCTGCCATGGCCTTATAAATAACATTGTTTATTATAATAAAATTTTGCCGTTTTAGAAAACTTTCACAGATCCAGTGATTACTGTTTCATATTTGAAATAAATACTACCCACAGAATCAGCTACTTTTATATTTTGCTTTAAGTTTCATTTTTTTCCCAGTAGTATCTACCCGAGTTAAATAATCAGGCTAAATACAGTTAAAAATACTATAAATAATACAAAAGGCATTAAATATTACATTTGATTAGCCAAAAAATACTGCTATAGAATGTCCGTTAATTTTTTAAATGACGCTTTAACGAAAAACTTTCCGTTTTGCCCGTACTTGCAGACTAAAATAAAGGAGATAAATCAAAAATTATCCTAAAAGCATAAAATATATGAAGTTATTTTATCAGACTGAATCAGGAATTTAGACGAAAGCGTTTACGGAAATATTTGACCGTTCTCATCTGTCTTAGTGATAGGATCAAAATAGTCATTAAATGCACCTAGAAACCATGCAAAAAAACAAAAATGGTTTCGCTGCTTAGTGGCGCATAAAATGCCACAAAATGCAGTGATTCACGGGCAAATGGCGAGGCTTTTTTTCCAATTTATTTAATCGAGTTAGGGTATTTTTCAACGGTTTTACCAATCTGATGATGAATGAGTTTGAGGGCACAAAAACATCAGGAAATTAATGGCCCAGGAAATGATGCTTTTTACTGGATAATGCCTACGTATCCTAGTTACCCGAGATGCTGAAATGGCTAGTGTTTCTGTGCACGAGTTTTTGTCAAGTGAATGAGGTTGGTGCGTTTATCCAACAATGATGTCACTTAAAAGTAACTCTAAAAATAAATGAATTAAATAAAATCAATAAAAGATAAATAGCTAAACATGTTTTTAAGTGAAAAAAATTATTTCGGAGCCTGCGTTTAATATTCAATATTTTTTCAGACGAATGTTAACTGAGTAAAAATTAAATTTATAAAAGCCTCGATCAACGTTATTTCGAAAAAAAACTGTCCCTAATTGTGCATAAAATTGCAGGAAATTTCTGCCCGAAAAGTGCAAAATTGTCCGTTTTTTTCGTGCTGTCCGGTACACGACTTCCCCTCATGATGGTTTATCTCGATAAACTGTCAGTTTTTTCTTTCGGTTATAAAATCCTCTGCCATATTTCCCAAATCCTCCTCTCAGATTGACTAGTAATCTCCTCCCCTCTCTACTTTTTTTCCCCAATTGCACTGTCCGTTTCTGGAAAAATAACTCCCTCGAATTACCCGAGTAACGGATATGGCAATCGATTCCGAATTTCCAAGTTTATAGGACATGACATCAGCCATCAAGCTAGTAAAATCTGCGTTGTAATTCCAGCAGATGAGCTTGGAATTCGCTGAAGAAAGTAAAACGATAATATTAGAATGTAGGAGAAACTGCTTTTCCCCTTTCCTCTTGCCTTTCCGCACTTTAAAAAAGGAAAATGCGTTCTTCTGTTCAAATATGAAAGAGGTCAGTCTCCCGATTCCTCGAAAAAAAGCATTGAAAGGAGGTGGAGGCGTTGTGTCGGTTGGTCGAGCACGTGTCCACTGAAAGCACATCTGGTGCCGTAGGTCTGTTTGGTTCACTTCTCGGCAACGACTTTCCTCCTATTGCAAGATAACCTCAAGGCCATTCGGATAATTGCTGCTTTTTGTGCATTTTACAAGATGCTTAATGTCAACAACTTGGGTGTGCTGTTCTAATTAATACAGCGGCCCATTTGTTTTAATTAAATGCTGACTAACGTGAGAGGAGGCAATACATCTTCATTACCATAGCTGACGACGACCATTCGAGTGATTGTCACTTCGCGTATTGGATGATTCAGCAGCTTACTTTGGAAGTTAAAAAACAACAAAACGAGATCCTTTAAGAACACTTTTGTTCCCCACAATTAGTGAAATTAAATTAAAGCCTTTTCTAAGAAGCTGTTTATCTCTGGTTTTGGAATTTTTCCCAACTTCCGTGCACCGGTATTTTTAGGTCCGATTACTAATGCATTCATTAATTATTCCGACAGCATGATAAAACGTCCACCTAGGTCTCCGTTTGAATTTCTTAGTGGTAATCTTAAATTCTCCTTTCAAATACGCATTAAAATGTGAACTGGGCTAAAAATGACGAAGGTTTCTTGGTAATCACTTAAGGGAATCGGTGGGAATTCAGTTCCGGCTTGCTATCGAAATAAAATTGTGAGCCAATTTAACCTACTATAATTTAGTTTCGAAATATTTTATTAAAAAAACAAAATAGTACTTATCGATTTACGGGTAAAAAGGGAAAAAATATGGCTGGTTGCTAACAAATCGAAACATTTAAACAAATCAGTAAACGGAGGAAGCTAATTTGACCCTAAAAGTGGCTTCTAGACAGGTTCTATCGGCACACATTTGTAAACGACTTCTATGAGAAGTTGACATTTGCTACGCTTGTACCAATCTTCATACAGGCTACCAGGGTTCTTGAACATTCGTTTGATTAGCGAAAGCAATCATATTGCCGTCTTTGATGGCACCAACTTTTTTGGCCGAAGAAGACTCTGTTTCCTTTTTTTGCAGCACTGAGCAGCGGCCATAACCTCATTCTCCTCCTACATTGGTGAATCACGCGTATTCCCGTCATCATGGGGTCTAAAATGCATTTACAGAAAACAAGCATGAATTTTTCTGTAAGAATTATTCTGAGAAAATAAATAAATAAATAAAATAAATAAAGATCATGTTGAAGCAGAACAGAGGTATTTAAGTATGTCAAATTATAACTGATTACAACATGTTAAAAGATTATCATGCCAAGGTATTAAGTGTTTCCAATATTTTGTCCGACTTGTGTATTCTAATTCTTGTCTTACTAAAATTGTCAAGTCTTTATTGTATATTAAAATTTACCTAATAAATTCTTTGAAGGTTTCAAATTAGCATTAAATGAGGTTAAAAATGTGCTGGTTTTCTTTCTACTCAATACATTTTCTTCTTCGGGTTTATCAATTAACTCTTCTCTTAACTATTCCAGAAACACACAGAGTTCCAGTAGCGTTTTTGCATCAGACACGGAGTTAGAGAGAGAGAGGGAGCTTTGGCTTAACAGCCAACACCTTGAACGGAGAAAGCAGAACAAAAAGCACTCACTTCCTTGACTGCGCATTCGTTGAAAAATGCACAGCGCTCTACTTAGCCCTGGGAGGCTTAGAGAAGGCGCGAATTTTTTCCTGCCCCTTTTGTCAATGACGTAGATGCGAAGTTCCTTTTCAAAAATGCTAGTGGAACCAAACCTGCGTGTTTCTTCAAACAAATCATGGCCACATTTCGTTCGCTTTAAACCTCTAACGACCACGCAGACATCGCTTGTCGAATAAACTTGTCGATTTGGAAGAAGCGATCGTCACTGGTATCAGTGACATCGTTGGTCTAGGACCTGTGTCGGTTGACGGACCTTTCTGACACTGGGAACCACCATTTTTTGCATATAAATTATTCAAGAGCCCTCGCTATCACGTAAGAACTAACTGTCGTGTTTTTCTATGTCAAATTTTAAACAATACAAGGTTTGTGGCACTAAAATATCTATGATTTAAAAAAAAAACATTTTTTTATAGTTCAGTAGTGGTTAATAAATGGTGAACTTATGAGGCCGTTTTATAAGTCAAAAAATTTGTATTTTTTGAAATTCCAATCAGTTTCATCTAGTATTGATTTTTTGAAAAATTATTGATTAATTGCAATGTGGAAGTTTTTTACCGCAATGACAATTAATCCACCTCTTTTTAGTTGAAAATTTGAAATATCATTTAAAGAGAATAAAAAAGACAATTCATTTAGGACGGCACGATAAAAGGGGATGAAAAGAGAAAGTGTGTGTGTGTTTATGTGAATCGTGTGGTTAGGTGGGTTTTGGTGTGAGTTTTGAAGAGCATCACCTGTGTCCATTTAGCGTGGGAGTTATTGACAAAATCCCTTCCTTTGTGTCTGTCTTAAACGTCGAAAAAGAAAACCTTGAGCATTTACCACCGATCGTCAGAAATTAATTTTCAATTGCAAAATTGTTTTTTATTTTAATCCGGAAACGGATTCCGGTCATCACTTGCTTGGCCAAGCTTCACGGTTGATTAATTAATTATCGGCTTGAGGTGAATAAAAACTTATTATAAAATTAATTTTCAACCCATCCTGAAATATGCTTCAAAAATACTAGCTTATTTCAAAGTATCCTTTTTCGTGTTGTCACTAAAGCAAGACTAGTTGAGAAAAAAAACTAGTTGTGCAGAGTACTTTATACACGAACTTATGTTGTAAATATCAGCTCTAGGTAAAAAGGAAGTTGCATAGTCATTCGATGAAGTCGTAGATGTTGTGGCAATGACTAAGGCCTTGCGGCGGTGCATCGGAATTTTCCTACAAGGCAATATATTGTTCAAAACTATACGTATATGGACAGAAACCCGTGGTCATTCGTTTACAAATCTGAAGAATTCACATCTGATGTCTTCAATGCTATAAAAGTGACTGGGAGTAATTAATCCCCACTAAGTGTTCTTCACACGTGCCACACCTCATTCCTCCCATCAAAATGTGGCTAAGGAATGTTTACAGGTGCAAATACCACAACATATTTTTTTGAGGGGGTCCTTAAGAGCTGGATTGCATATTTTTTGGTGTACGCACGTGTTTGGCTAGGAGTTTTGTGCATTACCACTGCCTGGCTTGTATTCACCCTGCGAAAGGGGAAATGTCTGGTGCCTAATATAAAGAGTTTGTTTTAACGCATTTGCCGACGACCTTGACCTTTGCCTGGAGGACTTTTGGTTGTGATACGGTTGTGATGGCAGGCAGATTTTGACGAGTTCAAGGGAATGCTAAGGTCGGCTACGTCAAATGCATTTTCATTACGCTTGCACGTGCTTCCCCTGGCCTTATTAGGGAAAATTTTATTGCAAGTTAAAATTTAACAAATTTTGCCATAAAATGTCAGGGGAATTTCCATGCCTTACTATGTTCCTAAACTGTAAATAAATTAGTCTTTTCGTGCCTTTTTCAGTATGCTAATTCTGACTAATTAAGTTATCGATCGATAACACATACTGGAGCCAAATTTAAACAAAATTTGGTTTCATCAACTCCGGTAGTGCCACCAATTATGGGGGAATTTTGCAGAATAGGGTGCATAAACTCCCTCTGATGATACAATTTGTGGAGTTTAGAGGGAAAATCATACAATTCGAGGTATTTTACGAAAATAAATTATTATAAATCGCTTATGGACATTGGCTTAGACCGAGAGGTCTACCATTTCTATAAGGATTTAAGAATTTTTAAATATCTATTCCAAACAGTTATTTTGAAATAATCATTTTAGATAACACAATTAATAACAAAAAATATTAGTATATGCCAAGTTCTGGTGCCCAAATGTTAGGTATTTCCAATCTTTTACAGTAAAATTTTGAGTTGCTTCAATGTAAATCTAATGTTTGAATTTTATAGCCTTTCTTGAGAGAGATTCGGTTTTAAATTCGTTTTTTTTTCAATATCTGAATCTAGCCTGCTTTGGGACACTTTCCCCAAATCCTAAATTGACTCTATTTAATTCTTTTCCAGTTTTTGTAGAAAATTTGTCATTCGGCGTTATCACAGAAAACCGTGCTTTTTATGGTAAAAAAGGAGCAGATCCTCTTTGCGACTGTCTAAAACAAAATGTTTTCATAAAAAGATATTTGTTTGTGACTAAAAGCAAGTTAAACACACATTGGAGTGATCTGACATGCTTTAAATGTGAAAATATCATTGATATTAACTACAAATTCTACAAACCTTGTAAAATGTCTCCTCTACCCTCAATAAATTGGTGTCCCTGGTTTCAGTGAATGTACTTTAAACATATCATGCCATACTAAAGTGACAGCCTAAATATAGTAGTTTAAGACGAATATTCGATTTAGCAGCGGTTTTGATCTGTAATCCCATATTAACGATGATGCTCTATTGGCTCAATTATATCCGTGGGGTTTTAACATTTGTTGTATAAATATTTCAAAATATTTGTTACAATAACTCATTGTGCTTCTGGGACTGAAGCGATATATTTGCCTCACAGAAGTCACATACAAATGATGGTAGGATAATAAGTGTTTTGATTGTTGAGATTATGAAAATCATTTTAATTAATCGAAAAGAATGTATCAGTATTTGAAAATCCCAAAGGGGAAATCATTGGTACATCAATTAACTGCCAAAAAATTGGTATTATGGACTAATCATCATTGTCCTTCTTCTTTTTCTTCTCTCTTTGTAAAAGCTGTTTCGATTAGCATTTGGAAGGCTAAATTTACAATTTCAATCCAGGCATACTTAAAGCTTTTGATTGCAAGTCCAGGAAAGCTCGCTGCCTAAATGCACAGTCATCAGAGTCAGGCTTTTGTCTGACCAACGGGGAGGTAGAAAGAGAGATGGAAATGCATCAATCCCACTTGTTTTCCCTTTTAATGGAGGTATTGTAACTGCCTAAAAACCCCGCTTTGTTTGTCTGCATCCCTCTCTCGTTTTGGCCTAACTGTGAGGAGCTGCGATGTGATTTCTTTGCTGCACATCCCGGTAAGAGGAGGAAATGAATGTTGCTGGAGAAATAAATTAGATTACATCACTCTGCTTCGCTTCCTCATGAGGGCTTATTTATGCTTTCAACAAGCTGATGCATAATTTCCAGATGTGGGTTCAACCAATCCTCCTAACGACTAAAATCCACATTCTAAATAAATTTTCAGGAAAAATTTCCATTAAACGCACTGAAACTTGTTAAATACCCTCCGCTTGGACAAAAAGAGGCTGTTACTTTTCTCTCTATCTGGAAATACAGAAAGTGGACAAAATAGTGGAAACACCTAGGAAAATGGGCAAATATATTTAAATATGATGTAGGTCCGCATTTTGCGGCAGTTTTTGCTTCATTTCATACACCTGATTCGTATAACCTGATTCGAGAGAAATTTTAGCCAATTCCGTGGTTTAAGCACTCACGCGGAGTTCTGAGGTTGAGGAAATCGACTTCTTACGTGAGTCCTTTAAACCGATCACAAATGTTCCTCTGTAATGAGGTTGAGGTCTAGGGATAGCGGCGGCCGAATCGGCGCTGCATTTGCAGTTTGAAAGACGTTGGCTTTCTCACATAGTCTCAGGGGTTAATTCTTCTTTTAAGAGGGCGGATTTCCAAAAATAGCACCCTAGATCATCTAGACAATCTCTCTCAGACAACTTCGACTTTTGCGAGAGCTGTGTTTTACCGAAGACAACGTTTTTTCCTTCCCTTTCAAATGACAAGCCTTCGCCTGTCAAACGAGCACTAAAACTTTGGCCTTTTCGATGTTTTAAGATACGAATATGACCGTACAATTAGTCTAATTGTGATAAACTAGGCCTATATGGACAGTGAGAAAAGATGAAACTTTCTTTTCTGTCTTTTAATTAGACTTCTCTCCTTTTTACTACGGGGAAACACCCCAATCGCTACCATTTTTTCGTGGGGCAAGAACGCTGTTTTCTTAGGACAATAATTATCTATGCTCGTCCACATTCCGAATTATGATTGATTTGCATGTAAAGATACCAGTACGTGGCTTGGGATAGTCCTGTCGGATATTTCCCAGCAATTAGTCGGTGAATCTCTCGTGTTTGACGTTTTTAGGAAAACTTCTTCAAGTTCTTTACGTCTCTCTAAATGCTTTAAAAAGCTATTTTAAAAATATAAGAGGAAACTAGAAAAATCGGTAAGTTTTATTGAACTCTAAAATACCCTTCAGAAAAAAATCCTTTATGGTTTCCTGAAATGATTTTATAAATTAAAACAAAAAATTTACATAATGAAATAAGTAAATGCCGGAAAAAATAATATTTATCCCGAATTTAATAAGCCACTCAATAGTGTTATAATAATGGGGTTTTATTTTGCATTATATTTTCCAAATTCTTCCATTTACTTAGATAAAGATTTTTATTAATCGCAAATAATTGCAAAGAAAAATGATTTCTTTTCCAAGGTTGCCCTTAAGCAAATTGGGGCCAAAAAACGGAAATTTTTATTAATATTTCTTCATTATGCGAGTTTTATATAAATTATTTTTGAAGAATTCTGGAATAACTTAGTGTGTTGTGATTGATGGGTGTAGTTTGGTGTTTATGACCAAGCTATTAATCAAAAACGGACATCCTGAAGAGAAGAGTTTGAGTTGTACAAACTTTGAAAAAAATATTTCGACAAAATAAAGACCTTGTAATTTTTAGAAATTTCTAGAGTTTGACACTTAAATGGGGAAACCCATAGGTTTTAACTGAACTGAATTTCGCTAGAATCCACAATAGCAATCGAAATTTGTGGGAAAGTTAGGATTAAGTCCAGCACTGGACTAATAAATTTCACGAAAAAACACCATCTAGAACAACTGTACAGTACAAAGTCATCAAGTTTCCAGGGCTGTGATAGATAAATAGCAAACAATTTATATCATAAACACGTTTTTTTGTCAAATTTTAAAAAATAGGAAAGTGTCTCAATTTCTTGAGACACAAATAAAGCTGTTTTTCCCTCAAATGACTGAAAATTTTAATATTTAAGAGTTAATAGTCCCCTTTTTAATAAAAGGAAACATTTCTTTTACTTTTCTTTGTAGTAATTAAGGGAAAAATGGCGTCGCCATTGGAAACCACTGAAACGCAGCCAATTCCTCAGGAGGAATACACGGCCCTTCAACTTTACGACCAGCAGCCACAAGAACAAGTTCAACCAAGCGGCAAGTATTTTATATGTTAGATAATAAATGTTGTTTTTATTGTTGGAATAGGAAGTTGTTACATAATAGAATGAAAAACAGCTGAATTTGCAGTTTTATTAATAACCAACCACTTAAACAGTTGAATATAATTTAAAAAATGAAAACAAATAACTACTCTTCTTTTTAAAGCAATTATCCCCCACATATAACCTGTTAGATTGCGTGGGCAAAGTTAGATAAAACATTTTTTTGCTTTTTCGGAAAATATTAGTGAAAAATAGAGCAAAAAGCTGCATTATAATCAAAATCGTAATTTTCTCCATTATTGTGTTTAAAACGGAAGAATTATTTTGTCATTTCTCAATGGTTCGTTGAAAAAAATTCATGCAAAGCAGAAGATACACTGTTCGATACAAACTACACATGAAGGAGGTATTGTAAATCATATTTTCCGCAAAGTGCACGTGTTATATGGTTTTCAATTGGCATTTAATTTAAATATATCATTTCAAAAAATATTTCAAGCAAAAATATTAAGCGTTTTCACTATTTTGCCCAAACCCTGTATATTTATTATAAAATTGAATTTCAATATTTTGATTCTTTTTAACTAATATTGGGAAGAAAAACAGATAAAAGACCACCTTTATAAAAACTGCGTTTATATCTATCAAAGTTTTGCCAATTTAAAGAAAATGTGGATTATTTTTTCAATTAAACCTGTTTTTAATTCGAAAGTAACTAATGTATGAGGCGGAAACTCAGCCATCCACACAAAATCCAACGTAGGCAGGTGTTTATTAACAACGAAGGCATTAGACTAAATCGAAACACTTTTTAGAGAATAAAAATAGGAATGGCTCCTCATAATATTTTTATTTGTAAAAATAAATATTTATGGTATTTATTGTAATAAAAAGTGAAACCACTAAAGGAAAGAGGATACATAGTAACCTAAATTACTTTAATCCAAATTGAAATGTAAAATTTAATCTTCTTTTTAAATACTTGCATGCAATTTTGAATTCACCGAGATGGAATCATTTTTTTCACGCAGAATTAATTGTCAGCCATTAGTTCAAAAATCGGTAAAATTATGAATACTACTTGTGAGGATATAAGTAGACGTCTGCAGGGTAAGACTAGCCAATCAGAGTGCAACCCCATGTCTTGGTGCCCACGGGGCTGGAGGTGGGGTTGGGGAGCAATCAAGTTATCTGAACTCGCGACTTTGATTGGTGATTCAAGGTTACGCATGTCCAGGTAGCGAACGCCGCTTTGTCAGGATTCCAGCGAACATAAATTTCCCTGCCATTTAGTCGAAATCGAATCTAATCGAGCCAGGTTCCGTGATTATTCTCCAACTTCTTTCAGGTAATAATAGCCTTTCATTTCTTTTTTAGTTACTACATACATTTCGTTGTTTTTCGCTATTTACAAAATAATTAATATAACAAATTAATCACCCAAAAAGGGAGGGATTTGGCTAAAAACTTTAGTGTTCTCTGATTCTACACAAAAAAGTTGGCGTATAAATGAAAGACAACTGATTTAGGTAGCGGGATTCGAAAGAAGCGTTGGAATAGTTTAATACACTTTTTTACCTAAAATATCACTTGAAATAATATATATTTCGATGAAATGCGGCATTATCTCTGTAAAAAACCGCAACCATTGTTACACAATTTTAATTTTTTGCCGAAAAAGTGGAGACATTGGAATCCAGACACACGTACTAGTGTGATGTTGACCTCTGCGACGTCTGCATTAGTGCTGAACCACCAATTTTACCTGATAAAGTCCGATTTTCCATGCTGTCGTGGTTCTAGAAAAGGCTAATTCCTTAACCCCCAGTGTAGATCAGAGCACCTGGCAATAATTATTTTCATCTCGCGGCCCTCTCCGCGCATGTGCCATAGAATGGAGGAGAAACCATTAATGCCGGCACTGCTAGTGGCCTCATGGGAAGGCCTTTATGACAATCCCCCTACTGAAAGGACAAGCGAGCATCTCGTGACAGGACCTACTTGCAGTTGTCGTTTGATACGGCGAAATTTCCATAAAAGTCGCCTTCCAAGTGCTGCCCTCTGTTCCTTATAGAAGTACAACTATTCATCATCTCAGGGAGGCGACATTTTGGGATTCGGCTTTAAATCGAATCCACTTTTTCGCGCGTGAGAAGATTAATTTCAAAAACCTAAACCACACCATTGTTTATGTTTGGAGGTATTTCAGAAAAAAAAGAGACAAAGAGTTTTACGAGCGTCTGAAATCTGTTTATTTCAGCCGTCTAGTCTTCAGTTAATTCGTCTTGGCTTCGTGATAGCGGTCCTATCAACGAATTTTATCGAATAAATAAAATCCCACGGTGACTAAGAAGGTATTTTCGGCTTTAATTCTAGAAATTACATGTGGTATTTCGGTTACTTTGTTAAATTTAAATAGTGTTTTGAGGTTTTAGCGAGAATACGTGCATTAGTAGCTCCACCAAACATTACTGACGTTTAGTTTTGGTTGTTAGTAATTCTCGAATTTAACACGCGTAATTTGAAACCCAACGCTTCACATTAAACAACGAAAAAAATACTAATTAATGCTTTGCAACTATCTTAAATACTATGCTTTATTTTTATAAAAGCTTTATTAAGGTAGAATTTTTTTGCTTAAAAGTAGTCAAATAAAAATATATTATTTTGAATCCCTGAATTCCTGCAGTTGTAAATGTTTTATGATAAAAATATGATTGAAAATAGTATAACGCTCTGCCTATATGAAAAAATCATCAAATATAAATTCTTTTTGTGTTTAATTCGGTGGAAATAACGCGTATCTGTCCAAAATGAGGCAACTATTTAAAATTCTCCCAAACGAAGTACAACCAATAGAGTAGTGCTATTTTCTAATATTTCAAGGCTAAAAACGAAAATTATGGTGTTAAAATTAAAAAAATATATTCTAAATTCGCCTTCGTCTTTGCTCTTCACAAAAAGCGTTTTTTCAGAGGAGTGTATGAAAGAATTCGTTCGTGATGTTTTGTTTATAGCTTTTGGTGTCAAAATGGATAGCGCTTTAGAATTTAATTCTTTTGTTTCAAAGGTGCTAAATGCGTCTGCCTAAAACTCTCTTGAAAGATACCTGTTATATCTCCACAAAATTATATTTAGAATTATCTGATTATCTTGAACTATAATGTATTTACCTTTCGTTATTATCTGCATAATATGTACATTTGTTTAAGCCGTTACCAAGGTACCTGACACTTTGTTGAATATTCTTGGAGTTACGACGCATCTCGTCTCTTGTGGCCGTTATCTAACGTAACTCATACTAATGAAACTATTTTAGCTAACGTGGCAAATTCTATCCTTCAAATTTTAGGCTTATAAGTGCTCAATCGAAATAGGTCATTTTAATTAAATTTGTAAAACAAAAAGCGGTCTAAACCGATAGAAAAATCACCAATTATGTCTGTTTCATGATTATTTGTAATAATTTCAAGGTTCTTAACGAAAAGAGTCATTTATCGAAACACGGCTTAGGTTCAAAGAGCTTTTTTAGCTAAATGGTTTACGGCGAAGCTGAAAGGCAATCAGACCCGCCTAATGAGATGACATTTCCGTCATTTCAGGCGAAGAACTCCTTTCCTCCTGCATAATAACCCAGTCCCCTTCCACGGAGATTGTCAACACCACAACCACAACGTCCACAATCACGGAACCGGACGGCAGAGTGAAGAAACTCAAGACGACGACCACTACGACTCTCCGGACCACTACGACGGTTCGAAGGGTCCGTGTGGTCGCGCCATCTGGCTCTACGGGGGGAGGGGTCCCAGCCCTCCCACCTGGAGCTGAAGTTCTTCCAACTGACGGTGGAACTACGGTGATTCAGGCCGGATCTGCCCTTCCACCTATTCCTGGAGATGGCGGAAGCTCTGAGATGCTTCGATTAACTCATGTTTCGGGCGATGAAGGAGACCTTAATCAACCGAGGAATTTCACACAGGTCACCTTCATGAAACCTCAGACGCAGACTTCTGAAGTTGTCGAGGTAAGAAACACGTTTTCGTTTAAATTTTCAAATTTATTAACAATATAGCTGAATTATTAAATAGTGGTGACACGCTATGGCTTTTAACCAGAAGCAGAAAAAGACATTGTAGGCGTTAATTAATCAGAAGCTTACACGCAAGTCACCTCAGCTTTTCCCATGGATAATCAATTAAAATAATTACCTTCTTTTGATTTTTGGGAAAAATAATGACCCTTTCTTTGGAAATGGGTGTTATGGAAGATTATTTAGCGAGTTATCAGGCTTTTAAAATAGGTGGGTTTAGTAGAATGAACATCGTGATTAATTTTTGTTAGAATATATTCATTGTAATAATATTAGTTTTAAAAATAAATTAACACAAAGATTTCTTGTAAAAATTTAGGATATTTCGTTATATCAGGATGGTTTTGTAACGTTATAAATTAAAAAGGATTAAAAAAGTTAAAATTTAAAGCCTCATGGAGTGTTTATACAATTTTTGACTTCAAACTTGTGCGAATTTATTAAAATCTTGAATATCTGTTGATGATAGACTCCGAGGTGTGACGTTAATACTGACCCGCTATTTTTACTGTTCACGTTGACCACACAAAGTGAAATCGCTTGCTTTTTGTGGATGTTATAAGAAAAGAACCAAGAACTGTTTTATTTTTGACAAACTGGGCTGTGAGTCTGGGAAATATGGGGACAGTCTAAGTTGGGAGACGGGGCATGGCTATGCCTATTTTGCGTCTACAGTTAATACGCTTTGAAAACACGTATTTTGCCCGAATCAGCTGTTAGACCAAAGCGTGATAGTCTTCGAATATCCGACATCAGTACTAAACTCAGTTAGAATTAAAGCCATATCGGCTAAGGTGATTTCAATCGATGTTAAAACAAAACCAGCGCTTTCGGCAGTTTGTTTAAACAAAGTGAATCGATTTGGACCGCAACTGGGTATTCTCCACGGAGCTAACAATCTAAGATACAAAAGAATGGTATATTCCAATCAGGTAGTAAATAATCTGTAAATATTTATAAATATTTACGAAGGTAAAGCTGAGGACTACACGACTGAGAGGCAGGGAAATTTGCATTGAAAACGCAAGCTTAGGCCAGTCTCGTTTGGTCCCGAAAACATTATCCGGTTGGAATGTCTAAGAAATAAAGCTTGTTGTGCGCAAAATCATAGTCTGAGCATGAATAAATAATGACAGAGTTCATGGACACTTATGAAATTTACAAGCAATGCCCAGAGTGACGATAAATCCGCCTAGGAAACGTCTGTGGGGTTAGAATTCGAGAGTTATTAGAGCTCGATTTCTTGAAATGATGATTTACCAAGTAAAGTTCATCCATCTTTTCTTGTAAAAACGTCTGGCTTGTGCGAGTTAGCCGTAGTTATTTAAACAATCTCTCAACCTCGTTAAAAGTATTACGGATTATTTAAAATCTACTTTATCAATTCAAAAAATGATAGTATATTCAAAACTATGAAATTGTGATGGGGAAAGGGATAGGTAATTTGCATCGGAATAACTAGGAACGTGAACAATTTTGTTTTACTTAAATGAACGTTAAATTTGCCGACAAGCCTCTGTGCAATTTTATCACAACAAAATCCCAATGGAGATAAGATTATCGGCGCAATGAATGCAATTTTTTTGGGGGCGAAGAATTCAATTCTCTAAGAGGGATGCCTGATAGCTAAGTGCAGTTTGACCTATAATGACTTTTAACATTTAAACCTCAGAAACAATAAGCAATGCTTGATATTAACGTCAGGTGTAGCCTCGATTCGGGTTGGTACATTCCATTTTCTCTCACCTATATATGGGGTATGTGTGTAGCATTTGGGTTGCGCCAACTTGGCATTAACTGCATTAATCACCTTCCTACAGGTACAAGACGGCGAAGAGGAGTCGGTTCATGGTAAATCGCAGCCGAAAACCACCACCAAAACGGTGCGAAAACGCGTCACCACGTCTGTTTCCGCTGTCTTCGCCTCTCGTCATACGAAAGTCGACAGCAAGGGGTGAGCCAAGTGTGATTTTTCAGACTTCTGCAACCTCTATGGAGGCAATAAGAAGCCCTTCCTTGCTTGTTAGAGTTGTTAGAAACCAGGTGACACAGTTTAAATTGCCACACTTGGGGGATTTAGGCTAGGACATGCCCCAATAGGATTTTAGTGGCTTGACGGTAAAAGTACGTCGTATATAAAATTAACAGTTTTCATAGTGGCACATTATCTTGCGAAATTTAAAAATAAAAAAATTAAAAAATGTTGGCACTGATTTTTGGGGCCAAAATGATAATTTGAATTTACCAAATTATCAATTTTACAATAATTTTTCCCTTTTACTTTCATTTCAGAGCACACAGTAAGTCGAATATTTTATCAAGTGTTACATAATTTTTGTGCTGCATTTTATTAAATTCTTGTGATTTTTGCTCAAAGGTGCTAGCGTAAAGGACATTCAAGGAGCTTCAGCAGATGGAGGATCGTTTTTAGAAGGAAGTGTTGAGTAAGTAACAATTTAGAAAAATTTTTAATAAATTACTTGATTAACTTTCACTAATTTTTGGCAATAAATTAGAAATAATCTCTAAATTTCAAATAAGAAATTAATTTTCGTCTCTGATTAGCAATTTTTTCATATTTATAGACAATTTTTTTTACTTTTTTTAAACAAAGGAACTAAAAAAAACGCTCTCATTTGTTTTTCTTAGTCTTCCGAATGAAGATTCCGCTGCTATGACCGCTTTACGAGTGAGTTATTTCCTCTTCTTTATATTAGGTTGCGAAAGATGTAAAATTGCACATGGGATCACATGTCAAAGTGAGATTTATGCTTTCAGTAGGCCGCCTGCAAATACAAGAACAGCTGTTCAGCTAACAAGAAAGATTATCCGGCCTGAGCCAAAAATACTTTCAAGACCTCGTCGGAAATTCCCCATTAAATTGGCTACCAGTTGAAGCGCAGAAGCTTTGGCTGTCTAAATGCCGTCTTAAATAAACAAAATAACGGCCCGATTTGGAGCTCTAAAATCTCATACTAAGGTGCTCAAAACTACAATAGACACAAAAGAATATTCATGTTTTCGACCTATGAAGGGTTTGTTTTAATTAACAGCTGTCTGGCTTAATATGGTTAGGAAATATTGTTAACCATACGCAGTTTTTGGAATCACCTGACTGTTGCAAATAAAAAAAAGATTTTTGCGTTTTCTGGTCAATACGGTGACCAGAAAGATCTTGCTTATCATTAAGAGCTTGAGTTTTTGAGCATTGATGGATTTATTTTAATAAAAAATGCTTAAAAAACCTTTTGAGAATAGCACCCCAAAACTCGGTTATACTTTCCGCACCGATTCAGTGCGAACGTTTTCCTAATTTCGCATTTATCACTGCCAGCAATGAAATAGGTGAACTAATTACAGAATTAAGTGTGTATTCAGGGATAGTAGTGCAGCTTTGCCAAGCAAACATTCGCACAAACACATACACTCACTCAAACCGGTCAGCGAATAGCCTTACGAAATTGAACGGATTTTCAACAAAAGAAGAAGAAGAGGAGAGGTAGGAAGTACTCCTTGTTTCCCTCCTAGGAATGCGAGCGCCAATTCGCAACCAGACTGGATTTGGCGAGAAACCCCTCTACAACATCTGCTGCCGACGGTTCAACGACAATTGTGGACCGTTTCACCTCGGAGAATGGAAAGACTACGACCACTACGACGACAACGTTGAGGGGCAAGGCATTTCCCTCCCTTTTCGATGGCCTGCCGCTTTACCAGGGCTATGGCATGATTAGCCAAAGGGTAAGTGTTTGGGTGTCCCACGAAATACCATAGATTTGGCAAGAAGACTACGAAGAATGTTCTAAAAGAGCACCTAGGGTAAACATCTAGAAAAATCAAGGGGTTCCCTCATTTTCTAGGTCGCTCTGGCTTCCTTTTCACCTGGTATGATGAACAATCCGCATTAGCTCAGTCGGTAGAGTACGAGACTCTTAATCTCGGAAAATTTGGCGGCGCGACGCTATATTGACGGACTTTACAGCTTGATCAGGTTCTCTTGCCTCATAAAACCAGTTGAGTGCACTACACATCTACATTTGGATGTACAGCACTCGGTTTATCATTTAAAATGGTTATTTGAGGATTTGCCGGCCAATTCAAATTTTTATTAATTCCAGTGCCTAAACGATTTCCAGATTATATGATAAAACTTATTCTTAAAGACAAAAAATAGGAGAGACTTATTTTGAGGAGAATGAACTCATCTCGGATGAAGCGAGCGCATTTAAACAATTCGATTTTGAAATAAGACCGGTTTTAATTTTGCCGCGTTGTACTTTAACCATGAAACCACACACGAATGCTCAATTCACCGCACGTTCACTTAAATTCAACTAGTTTAAAACAGGCTTCTGACAAAAGTAGGTTCGTTCAATCCACTTTTTTGAGGAGGGAAGAAGGAGGATAGGATATGGCTTGTCACTTGCTTGACAGAAGGGTATTATTTCAATTGCCCTCAGCTGTAATGGCAAACGTCAGGATTTTTAATCATTCTTATGGGGAAAATCACTTTGCCCTTCTCGAATTCCATGCGAACTCTGTTGCCTGATTAATTTCTTCCCATGGAGCGAAGCAAATGGGCAATGTAGGTACAATTTATCCAAGTAGGTTCCCGAAAAAAGACCAGCATATGTACGGATTTGCAAATGGGACGAAATGAATTACACTGGCAGGGACGCAGTGTGTATGCCAGACAAAGCTTGACAGGGTAAAAGTTAATTAGAGTGATTTATTCCACTTCGCTTTTTTGTCGTGACAGATTAAAACAAAACAATAATGGAATTCGAAATCTACCATTTTCCATGGCATACACTGGCAGTTTATCCGAATAGGAAAAAACGGTTTTCAGTTTACATAAACAGTCGATCTGTTCAAACAAAATGATCACTGCATTCTTTTTAGTAGCCCAGACAGTGAAAATCAACAATTCACCTCGTTTAGTGATTCAATTTTGCTGATTCCCTGCCTCTAGGCCAAAGATATCGATCCGTCTGAAACCCCAGTGTCGATATTCTTCAATAGCCCCCTGGAACAAATCGATGTGGCCTCACTCACCAAGATGTTTGAGGAGGCAACCAAGAGCAGTCTTATTTCCCATGACCTCAATAGCCTATTTGGTGACATCTCAATCACCCCCAAACCGGCTTTGGAAGGTGAGTCAGGTTTTCTTAATTAAATTAAAATTTATAATCTAAGGCAAACAGAAACTGACATTAGTTCCGGTAAGTTCATTTTCAAATGGCATGCGTCACTTTGACAGAGCAACTTGTGTTCCGGATGAATGTGACATTCTCATCAGGAAATAGTTAAAAAAGACTTGTAACTTATGATTTTAATAAATTTATGAAATTGATTAAATAAGTAAAGCAGTAGTTAAAATATAAATGAATATTTATAGTATTTATAAATTTATATTAATAAATATAATTGTAATATGACAAAAATTGAAATATAAGTATAAAATATTATTTAAAATAATAAAAATATTTCGAATATGTTGTATTTAAAAAAATAAGTAAAGAAGTTGAATGTATTTTCATTTTTATTTTAGGTCAAGGAGTTGAAATTGAAGAAGTCGTTCCCAGTGATACGGAATCAGGTGCTACTGATGCGAAAACTGCTGAAGTAAGTGTGATTTTAGTCTTATTTTTCCAAACAGAAACAAAACTAAAGTAAAACAGTGGATTTCCACTTGGTTTCAAATATCTTGACAGAAAATTAAACCAGCAAATATACGACTTTTCAGTTTCAAATTAAGGGAGGTTCTTAGCTATGCCAAAGTCATCCGAAATGGTGGAATCCATTTGATTATAGGTTAGTTAAGGCTCAATTTGTACTTTGATCATCATGTGATTGCACTTCGCATACCGGAGATATTAAACTCAAAAATGAACTTTTGGTTTGGCAGGTTACTTTTTACTAAACGATTTGATGAAAAAAAATTGAAAATATTTGCATTTCAATAGGAAAAATTATTTTGATTCAGCAGAACTGAAATCTACGTTAATATATTATATAGTGATAATTTAAATAACAATTTAAATGCATTCCACAATTGTCCAATTCATTTCCGGATTTATGGAAGCATAGAATTGTAGAATGAATTTATACAGGGAACTTCTTTTGTGCGAAGGGGAGAATGATAAATTATTTAAAGCAGCATTCAGATCAACGAAACACGGACATGATTCTTTAAAAATACAATATTTCATCATCTTAACAATGGAAAACTGTCAGCAATATGATTAAAATAATCCGATCCCCAAAAGGGAGCAAAACTCTCTCATTAAATATAATTTTTATCCAATAAATAATTAAAAAATTTTTACTGTTTAAATCCTAGCATTATAATTATTTTTTTATCAAATTATATTTCATATAACTGTAGATTTTTAAATTAAAATAGTGCTAAGTTTCATCATTAGGGAGCAAGATTTTATGCGATAACGATATTCCCAATTTATATACTCCTTTTAAAGATATATATTTACACCAATAAATAATAAAAAGATATAGTTGTTAATTTTTTATTAACTTATTGGCTTATAAAAATATCAAATTGAAGCTTGAGCATTAATTTCCTAGGCAACTGATGACCACTATATTCACCACACCATGTAAAAATCTGAATGTCAAAACCTTCTTTCTAGGATTCAAAGCGAAAACCATCGGTGCCAGCTTCACCAGACAAAGACAAAGACGCCGATGCGATAGGCTACAAAAACCAGATACTCATCCAACTGGCATCGAAAACTGGACCTTGTCGCATTGCTTGGTCTGAAATGCCTGAGGTAAGGGAAGACACTGAAATAAACTCTAAAAGACGCACTGCCCTGACGTTCCACGTATTTGGTCTTAAAATATAAATTAATAGAACTGATTTGCAATTGTGAAATTGGAATCGTGTCTCTTACTTCAAGGCAATTTCGGTTTAATGTTTCGGGATCGTCTGAAACGCAATTGCTGTGATTTTGTTTCTTAAAAAGCAAGAAATGTAACTGTGTCATAAACGATTTTCTAGAGTCATGTCTCCACAAATAGGGTGAATTCACTTGCGGTCTTATTAAACACTTATACGCTCATGTCCAAGGCAGATAGTGACTTCGTTATAGTTGTCCAACTTAATACGCAAGTTGTTTATCTACTATGCATCTTGTTAACTGAAATAAATGTATGTTATTTTTTCGGTTCCAGGTTCTTGCAGGCAACATAGTGTCCACCATGTCTCGCCATGAAATTCAATTACAGGAGGTGGGTTGGAAGATAAATTCTGATTTGGTTAATTAAACGCAAACTCGGGAGCTCTTATGGAAAATTGCGTGCAAATGAATTTAGCATTTTGAAATAATTTAATTAGGTCAAATCAACGGTCGTTTTTTACCCAAAGAGGCTTCAGGACATCAAATAAATTCTTCACCATGTCGGCACATGTAATTTTTTTTCAAATTTTATCCAATTTTTCCCCACAAATACATAATTTTATGAAAAATAGATAATCGTGAAAATAAATGATTAGAGTTGAAGCTTTTATGTGGCAAAAAATATATTTTAATTATATAGTTAAACATCAATTATTTTATTCTTATTTATTAAATTTGTAACAACGACTAGTAAATTAATTCCGTAATTTGAAATGAGCAATAATTCATAATGTCTGCTGTCCTTTGGGTAAATTTAAACAAGGGCACTTTTGGCTAATAAAATAAAATTACTCATAAATTTCTATAAAATCCTTCAATCAAGATGAAAGACGCCAGGTAGAGGTCATTTTTTGAAATTTAAATCTTCCTGGAATCCGAGAAGATTTATAAAACAAAGGATTGAAGACATTTAACATTCCGCATATTTCTGGAATAAAAAGGCACAATTTAAATACCTTTAAAAATACTTTTTTCTCAATTAAGGATTGCTTACAATACAAAACTACATTTGTTAAAACACTATTTAAGGCTAAATTTTAGGTAAATTTTTCGGTGGGATTTGTCCTCAGTTTTTGAGATTTTAGATGAATTAAACACTGAACTTATTTCTGAAATGCAAAACTAGCATTTATCTCAAAAACGTTCATATAAATATAGTTTCCTAAAATAAACCCTTACCTTTTAAAGAAATTAACACTAATAAAGCATCTTCTAGCTAACTTAAATTTATATCCAGCGACATATCTTTAGGTGAAACCTTCGACCGATTTCTTAAATGACAAAGTATTAATAACCTCTCAAAAATTGTTCATCTGAGCCACTATGATTCTCCTTAAGATATGTCGGCTATTCAGAGAGGCTCAGTAGAATTTATTTGTATTCAAATACCTTTTATTCCTAAACTTGAGATTTTAAACCAACTAACCACGTAAGATTTCTTAAAAAAATAATTAACGTCTCTACATAAATTTATTAATTTCTACAAAAATAGCACTCCTATTTCTTTATTTCCTCTTGAGATTTCGAATAGATTAAACATTCTATAGCTGTCTGAATCCACAAATCAGTAAAAAACTTCTAAAAATATTATTTCAGTTTCGTATAAAATTCAAAGTTTCCTTTTGACAATTCTAGCATTTTAAATTATTTTTATTCGACAGGGGCTCCTTTATCTTGTTTAATTTTGTCCTCTATTCTATTTCTTAACAGTTTCTCATGACTCCAGAAATTTACTTTGTCTCTATTATCCACTTGAAGGCAATGTTTGAGGTGATAACATCGGAGGCCTCCTATTACCGGAGTCTTCAAGTCCTGATAGAGCACTTCTACAGTGCTCCAGAATTCGACTGCTCACGGTCGGCAACAACAGACACCGTGACACCTGACACAGACGGTGACAGTGTGACATGTCAGACTGGGGCAGCGGAGACGAAAACCACAGCTCCTCTGATTGGTCCAAGTGCTCGGACAGCGTCGATTTCCTCAGCTGCTGAAGTCAGCGTCCCAACGTCTGTGAAACCAGTTCTGAGTCCCACGGAAAAACACCATCTCTTCTCCAACGTTTTGCTCATCTGCATGGCTAGTGAAAGGTGAGTTTTAGAAGAAGATTTCTTTCACTTTAGAGCGAAATTTGGTTAGAAATGTTGCGGTAACTGCAGTGAATCTACAGTTAACTCTAGATTCCCCATCGAAACTTGAAGCTTCTGAGGATTCACGTGGGAAGCCACTTCGGTCTCTTAAGATGAAATTTCGTTGCACGTTTCACTTATTTCCTTCTAAAATGTTAACAGAGCTTTTGAGATCCATTTCAAGTTCATATTCTGAGTAGTTGAATTCGCAGACACATTAAGGTATGTCGCCAAGTTTTTAATTATAATTTTAGAGGCTGTTTCAATTTTATTCCATTATTCGGTTTTTGGGTCGTGAGACGTTGTCAAATCATCTTTATTCCTTTAATATTTCAATTAGTGTTTTTCTCAGAAAAAAAACAAAAAAATGGTGTTTTACCGCATCCGTGACCACTTTAAAAAGTGAACAAATGAGGTGCATATTTTAAAAACGAATTAGAAAAATAATAGCGAGTCCAGCTAAATTTTTGCAGTAGAGTAATTTTGCTTTAATTTCACTCTATGAAAATGACTGTAATTTCTGTTTGATCTTTGTAACAAATTACAGCGGACTTTTCGAGTCCACCCAAGCGCGCTTCCGCGAAGAGCATACAATTTAAACAAAAGGAATATCTGAATATCCATAACTTACTCCTCCTTCTTATACAAAATTACGCCTCAATTTTTTATTTCTTAGAGCTAAATAGCTGGTAACTAGTTCCTAAAATTATTAGCCCCAGACGAGCTAAAAATTACTTAGAGAGGCAGCATTTCGCTTTATTACGAAAAACAAAAATTTTGGAGCTTGCATCCATAAACTTATAATTTATTTAATATTTAAGCTGCATCTTTTTGTGATCATTTAAACAACATACCACGTAAATTAAATTTTGGGGTTGCGAACAAATGAGCCGACGCGATTATGGGTTTTTGTAAATAAAAATCTATTAATAAATAATATTTTAAAATGACAATATTAAGTTTTTCTTACTCTCTTTCTAGAAATGTTAAATACTTAGTGTCAAATGATAATTACTTTGATTTTATCCCTTTAAGTTTTAATATGTTTGGTTGATAAGCAAATTTAATAGTAAAAAATATTTGTCAAGATAAATTTACATGCCTTTAAAACTTTAAGATTTATAATAATGTTCTAAAATATTCAAAATATATGGCTCATTTATATATATTTTTTCCATGTATGCCATTCGCTTTTAAAAAGATATTTTTTTGCTGTTTTTTAATCAACCAAAATTTGGATTGCATAAATTTGATATTATTTTAATTTTAGACAAATCTTTAGTTACCTATTCTTGTTATCTGGATAAGTAAAAATTATTGATTAGTAACCTTATTAATCTTTTGGTTTGCATTTCATAGAACATTAGCCAGACTTACCATAGACAATTCCTTTTGTTTCATCCAACAGATTCTTGAAAGACCTAGAAGCGAGGTGGTCATCGCAGAAGCCGCTGTTGAACGAGGTCTGTGATCTCATCGTCAAACACGCTGGCAGTGTCTACTTTGAGCCCTATCTGACCTATCTTCGGAACCAAACCTACCAAGTTGCTGCCTACCGTCGTCTCAAGTGAGTTTTTACCAAAAGAGTCAACCTTTCAAGCGGAATTTTTAACAAAATCAATGAGTTGTGCTCGAAATAACTACCAGCATTACCAGCACTTGCTGCAACCAAATTCCTTTCTTATAAGTGTATGAAGGCTTAGCATCTATTAGCCTGCTTGTTGGATATTTGACTTCGGAAGATTGGTATTTTAAAATCATCAAATTTAAATGTCATCGTGCTAAACGAAACGAAACCCGCAAATTGAAAACTTGCAGACATAAATACTGTTTTTTGTTTCCTATTTTCAAAGCAATAAACTTTCCTGTCAATTCACTGCTAGGAGGTTTCGGACACAATAAAACCCCGCAAATTCTATGGTGTCGATTTAAACAAAAACCATCAGTGTGGGTGGATGTGTGTTTGTATGTGCAATTTGCAGCTAAAAGCACTATAAAATGATCTTTCGAGAGTCGTAGTTTTCAAGTGTGGGGGTGGTTTTGAAGGGGCAATTTGCTATTTACATTTAGGAACAATAATTGCGCACAATAATCAGGCTGTTACAGCTTCTAACCGGAAGTTGTTTGTTTGTCGTTAAAACAACTCTGATACAAACACGACAACTTAGTAATTAACATGAGGAATTTAACTTCAGACACGGGAGCACTCCAAAAGGTGACTGTTCTGGTATTAGAGTTCCACAGAAAGACTACTTAAGGTACGAAATAATGTAAGGAAGCTGTTTTAAACTCGGCTACGTGTTTGTGAAAGGGTTTTTAACACTCGCTCTACAAACGAACCTATCAGGCGCAGCAGTAAAACGTTCCTTTTCGGTGAAAAGTGAAACTTCTTGGCTAAAATTTCGCTGTCAGAAACATCCCCGTGACCTTGCACCTCAAAACTTGTAAGGGGCTTCTTTCTACACTGAAATTTACAAAAACGGCATTTTGAAAGGATGAGAGATTAAAAAAATTCACCGTTTGGATGTCATATGACATAAGTTATTTCGAGAACTTCACCTAAATAATTTTGATCTTTTTATTTCCATTTAAAAGGACATTTTAACCTAAGTGCATCCGACCACACAAAAACTTTCATTATTTTAGAAAGGTATTTTGACCTGATTGAATACCCTTGAGGTGTTGACAAGGCAAATGGGCTGGTTTTGATTCCAAATTTAATGAAATTAAATATTCGAGGAGATATGCTACCTAAAATAGCATGATTACTAAATGTTACGTTAGAAAACTACCACAAACTCCAAAGCTTATTCGACAAAGTGCCAGGCGCCATAGTAACGATTTAAACAACTGTACATTTTATGCGGATAATAAAGAAAGGTAAATAAATAATAGTTCAAGATTACCAGAAAGTTCTTAATATAATTTCTCGGTGACTCTATTCAGACAGAGATTTATTTTCGCCCCAAACACCATAATTATCCATCTGCACTAGAGCATGTCAAACATTATGTTTGCTGATGTGGTCAAGAGGGAAGAATCATCGGTAAGAACTCATGCCACTCCCAGGCTTTGAAGTAACCTAGAAATGCATCACACTAGGTGCTACTTGGAATTTGCCTTGACGTCTGACAAACCAATTGTTTTTGTCCCAAAATGTCACTCAGTCGTCGAGATGACTTCCAGAAGGCCATAGCGAGAATGCACGCGCTTCCAGCGGTGGGAAAGAACCGTCTGGATTCCTTCCTGGCTCTACCGATGCAGCGTCTCACGCGGCTCAAACTTCTGGTTGAGGTCATCCAAAAACTCCAGTCGGAAGTGGCGAGAGAGGCTGAAGAGAAGGCAGTCGTCAGTTCCACGGAGACAATGACTGCGCACACGGAGGCCGTCACGAAGATGAAGATCACCAAGGAGCAGCTGCAGAACACGGAAGTGGCGTTGAAGGAGCTCAAGAGGGTAGGTATATTTTTGTTTGAATCGATGGAGCTCAAACACGCTTAAAATAAATGAGAGCTTGGGGTATTGTAAAAGAGATAATTTAAAGGTAAATTTCATTTCAATCTGACGGTGAATTAAGTGAATTATTACCAATTTACTTTCTTTGCTCTTTGCCAAATACCATAATTTAATTTCCTGACTGATCACGTGATGTTAGCATTAATTTTGCCCCTCAAAAGCAGCTGAATTAATACAAATATAATATCCAACATTTTTGAAAGTGTTTATCTAAACACCCACTTAACACCATATAAAGATTTCATTTTATAATTGGGTTATTTCTTTGTTCGTAAAGAAATCGATGAGGGGCTCAACAAATCGATAATGCTTGACCTCAGTGGTTAACTCAAGCTGCTATAGATGGATAGATAACCCTGTCAATAATGAACACCTTTTTTAGCCATTGTAATAAGAGAAGTTATCATGACGTTTTAAAAGTTATTAAGTGACAGATATCCAATCATACCATTTTAAAAACGAACTCAATAGTGATTGGTTAGAGTATTGTATTAACAACAAATAGTGGGTAATTTGAAGTGATGAAGCACAGTATCGATACAAACAGCATCTAAGTGATTTTTTATCGTTATATAAATTTATTTTTTGGAAGTCTAAGGGGTACAAGATGTTACCCTTGATGTTTTTTGTCATTATTAACACGACATTGTTACTTATTCTGTTGGCGTGAATGCAAGCTCAAAATTATTAAATTCCGATTTCCAATAAAGATTTCAAGGGGTCAGTTGAAATATTTACAGATCATATAGTTAAAGTTACGTTGTTTTCAATACCCATTCAATCAAGAACATAATTCTATTGGTACAAAACTATAATTTTATAATTGCACACCCTAATAGAAGTAATAAGGAGTATTGATTGCTTGATGGTGATGTTTTTATTGATCAATTAAGTGCGGTACGTGAAGGTACACCAAGCCCAGCCTTAGAAGGTTTATAACCAAATGTACTTTCTCTGTTGAAATATTTGATCAATAATTCGATTTTTCGCGAAGAAGAAGTTTCTTGATCTAGCAAATGCAAGCCAAGTCCGTTTGACTTTGAAATTTTACTCCACAAAGCAACTGGGCGTTAGCGGAGGACCGGAAATCTTATTACTGACATGAAATATTAATTCGAAGAGCAACCAACTACCGCATATATACATCCGTTCACTAGATGCTAGTCGGAACGAACCCACCATTTTTTATGAAACCTAGTTTCTTTACACGCGGGCTAAGTTCGCAGAATATCTGTAAACATTCAAGAAAGTTAAATCAGAAATGATTTATGTCCAGTTATTAATTTTTTCTTTGAAAAGGGTCTATTTTTAATAAATTAAATACAAAAGTATTTAAAAATATCATTAAATAATGCAGGTGGATATTTATGACGTTATTATTGAGGTTTAAAGCACTGAACCCCTTAACTTTGTAAATAAAAGTGGTAGCCAAAAAAATGATATTCACGCCATTAAGAAAGAATTAGTTGAACAAGTAGCTTGAATGCTCCTGCCACTTTTGATTTAACTACGCGACTATGCAGCAGAGAGGGAATTTTTCACAGAATAAGATGATTATGTAATCTTGCAGCTGCTGTCAGAAAGTGAAACTGAAAAGAAACTCATGGAAGAGAAAGCGCGCCTCCTGGCTCTTTCCTCTGGACTGGAGTTTCCCGAAAATGTCAAGGTAAGCGCCTGCTTAATTGAAGTAATTGCGAAAATTCCCTTCAAACACTACAGTCACGTGGTTTGTGAATCAGACAAACTATTCGCATATTTCGCAATCTAATAAGTTAATTAACCCAGAAAAAATTCCTGCAAAAAAGAGGTTAGTTTTGGTTGATTTATTAAGTGTACTTATGCGAAAATTCGATAGAATTTGACCTTGACAACTAGTAGATTCAGAAGACCGATAATCGAAACCGGAATACACTACCAAAATAGGAATAAATTATTCAGGATGACCTCCAAAAATGTACCTCGTGTGTCCAATGACCAATTTTAATTTCTATAAGCATTAAGTATGATCGGGAGGGAATACAAAGCAGGTTATAATTGTCATCCAAAGAAACGTCAAACGCAATTCGGAGGATGCAGCCTTTTTAAACACATAACTGGCCCTTGATTTCCATTGACAGAGAATCGCCATAAGTGACAAACGTCTGATCAAGGAGGGAGAACTGAAATCTGCGAATTCCGATGGCAAAGCGGTTGTTCTACTGAAGAAACTCGGTCGCAAGAAACCCGAAACATTCTATCTCATCCTCTTCCATGACCTCCTCATGGTGACGAAGCTCAAAAAGTAAGTTTAATTACTAAAACTCACCTTTTTTTCAATTTTAATTGCCCTAATTTGATTTTGAGATACAAAACAATGTCTGACGTTTCGGGAAAATTACTAAGTTAATTTAATAAAAGAACACAGAATTCCAAGATGAGATGCAATCAGACTGCTTTAATTAAATATTCTGAAAGCAAGTACATTCTATTTCTTCATTTACAGACAAATCTAAGTATTAATTAGTTCAGAATAGTTCACATTAAGCGAGAATTTATTTCTATTAACCTTCGGAATCCTCAAACTTAACCATTTTGATCGAAACGCGAATTGAAAGCAAGTTTCGATGAAGCCTCCTGACTAAATTTAGTAATCGGAGCTCTTTTTATCGATTTTCTACCCCTGGGAGTGAATTTTGAAGTGCATTTTTTACCTCTAGGAGCGATCGATACCTGGTGATCGATTACTGCCCTCGAGAAAAGGTCTACGTGACCATCGGAAACCCGAGCGAAGTTCTGCTAAACCCTCTACCGGGTGGTCCCACAAAATCCCAGGGCAGCAACAGTGGAAGTAATGGAGGTGGTACCTTTAGGGGTTCCAAGCGTCAAAAGCGTTCCAGCGGGAGTATTTTGAGTCTCCGAGGAGCGCCACGACACCACACCACGACACCGGAGGTGCCAGAAGCCTTGTTCAAGCAGAACCACGACACCCTGTGCACAATTTCCCCGTCAACAGGGGGTTCCTTAAGCTCTGCTTCGTCACATTCGAGTAACATGGAAGTGTGTGAGAATGCCGTGACGCCGTCTTCACCCCCTCTCTCACCCTCTCGTCTGACTTCGGTGCGTCTGAAACGCTCCGGAAGCAGTCTCAGCTCTAAATCGGTTCCTAGTGGAACTTCCTACCCTCTGCCATCGTCAACAATCAATAGAGACTTGCCGCTTCTCCTCTATATCTACCTGACAGAGAGTCAAAGTGGATCCTGTTCGGAGTTTTGTCTCACCACAAACGACAAGTAAGTCCAAAAGGAGTTTATCCAATCTAGAAATAACTGAGAATTCTTGAGCTTCTGCAGAAGAGCTCATTTATTAAATTAAGATTCGGATTAGTCAATTTTACGGTTTAGATTTTTGTCATAATCAGGAGAATTCTCTGAGTTTTTCTTTTCAAAAAGGCATGTTGTGCTTGAAAAAGTAAAAAATAATTCTCCTAAACCTATTTATAACAGCGCGCAAATAAAGCGAGCTTTCAAACTAGGTACAAGTGTTCTCGGGATGTTTTGTAAACAAAACACAAAACAACTGAAGAGATAAACAATTCAGGTTTCTTTTTTGTCTTCAGCACTGACTACGAGGCCTGGTACCGAGCACTTCACTCAAAGGCACTCAAGAATCCAGGCTTGAAAACGGAGGAAGAAGAGAAATAGAGAAACTCAGCGTCGTTGTCAACTCAACGTGTTATTGATAATCCAGAGACTCCACTATATTTTCTTCTTTCACCCAAAAAAATTTTTTCTGCCTATCTGATAACAAACACACCGTCTCTTGGCTTGCAAGCCACGGTTGAAGATTTCCTTTCAAAAACAAGACAACAAACAAGTTATCCAATTCTTTACAACCTTTTTCTCCGTTTTTCCCTTATTCTTCTTCGTTTTCGTCCACGTCCCCTTTCATGTTTCACCTTTGAGAATTCATCTTGTACAGAAAACAACAACATATTTTCTACGTAAAATTGAGCACAGGTCTTCTTCACTTCCGCGTAATGCGTGTTGAAGCAATAGAAACTTAGTATGCACTATTTACAATTGCTAAATCTGATATTACATTGCCGGAAGTAATGTACGCACTTATGCGAAGACTACCACTCGCTTTTAGTTGCAAGATTTTAGGACTAAAACGTTGGAACACTGTCTGGTTTGGATTGTTCTGTATAATATACCGAAATTACGGAGGAAAAGGTGGTTTTGCTTCTTTGATTGGTAGATATGGCATTATTGATAGTGATTTATTTATAAACACATTCTGTAGAGAAGAATTCGCATCTCAGCAATTGCCAGTAAATAGTCCAGCAGAATAGCAACTTTGTTTCCTGTTGCTGTTTTAAACAATGCCAACATATTTTTATGCATCGTTAAACATGAAATACCCACCAGTTTGTCTCCAAATTTGTCGTTTTTCTGCAAGGCAAGGGTACGTTTTTTCAATGCTTGGGTAGTCATTTACAATCTTTAAAAATGTAACACTTATAAAACGCCTTTATTTAGAGATGGCTCAGTGATTATATAAAAAAGTAATCCTGTTCTAATCTGGTATTTTGCCATTTTTTGCAGGACAACGCTTTTAAATTGCTAGAAAACTTTTGTATCACTAAAAGGGACGCATTTTATACTGGACGGATCAGAAGTCCAGTAATTAATAATTGAACAAGACAATTAGATAATGGCTGATAAATTAGCACGGAAATTTAAAAAATCTTTTAAAGTTAGAGCGCATGTTAAAAATGCCAACTCATCCAAATTGTCTGCTGCACATTCTCCCTAACACTGCCTCAAATCCTGTCCAATTTTGTGTACAGAAGGGTGGAATTGCTGTTTTCACTTTCGTACACTCAAATCATCAGGGTTTCCTCAGAGTTCAAAACAGCCTTTCCATGTAACAACCGCCAATCATGAGGGAACGGCATTAGTCCGCTTTTCCATTCCTTTTCCCAGACCAGACTGCCTAACAAGTGCACGTACGAATCTGATCAACATTTGGCCATTTATGAGCAAACTTCTTTCCAGTAATTTAATATTTTTACAAGTAAATACCGTAAACAAGCAATTATTTTAACTAAAGAAAATCACATTGATGATTTCCTTTTATTAAAACTATATTTTATTTCCACTTCCATTAATAACGGTAGGTTATGCAAAATTGTTTAAGTCAGTGATATGACGCTATGTAATTCGCCGAATAATCGCTTGTAGTTACGACGCCTTCGTCACTGGGGACGAATTTATTAATAGAAATATCACTTAACGCATAACACACGTTTTGCCAGGGTAACAGATAGATTCGAAGGCTAACAGTTTTTTAATACTACTAATTAGTGTAAGTAACCATTTAACTAGCCTGACGGTCATTAATCTAATATAACCACTTTTAAGTATCTGTAACAACAGTTATTTTAAATAAACATATTAAACGAAAAATATGTCAAAGTTTGATAAACATGCTGGGTGTTTCCACCACCAGATCCAGAAAATCTCTAGTTCCTTATTTAGGTTAGTATTTAAAAAGAATACTCTCTATATCTAATTATAGAAATAAATCTGTTAAATCTCACTGCATTTTTTAATCAGTCAATATTTTTTTAGCTTTTCTAGCATTGTTTAAGAATATCCAACTACAAACTTGTTTTCGTCGATAATTCTGGAGCTTTATAAACGTACTATACAAGATTTATATTTCTTTATTTTGAATTCCAGTTGCCTAGCAACAGAACCCATATTTCATTAGTTATTTGTGATTACGCTTCTTCCTTTTCTAACAAAACCTGGGGTGTATATTAGGAACGCTTGTGTCGAGATTACGTTCACTGGATTTATCGGCAAACGGGGTTTCCCTTGTCTCACGGTGCATTGAGAATAAGGGCCAAGTCAAGACTCTAAAATAACCTACCAAGAGCGGAGACCGCTTCCTGGTACTTCTTCTTTAAGTGTAGTTGACTGAGTGCCGGAATAATCTGTAATGATGGCAAGAAGGATGTCGGCCAATCGTAGGTGAGCTGCCTTCGAAGGACTTTTGGGGTTACGGACTTCTTTGAAACAAGGAGATCGTCTGCTTATCAAAGATCGGTTTCTGGGTAAGTTTGGGAGGCCATTGGTTGTCGATCTGGTAGAGATGCTGTCAAGATTCGGAAATGTCAGTGGACATTCTACGTTGAAAAGAATGCCACTTCAAGAAGAGATGTGGAATTTTATAGTGGCTGGGCATTAATGCTAAGAAGAACCCTCGATTAGTATTCCTACCAATCTCCAGGATTACTATTACCCAACAAATAGAAATTTTTGATAGGAAAGTGTTAAATTTTGATACTTCAACATTGATTTTTTGTATAATTTTCATTACTACTGTGTAGTCATTTCGTTTGTCTCAATTTAACGGAGAAATCAAAATTTACTAATATTGTAAGCATAAAATATTAAAAAGAATTTCAAGCTTGCATTGACTAACAAATTAATTTTTAAAAGATGGAGTAATCTCATACTTCTTCTTACAAGTGAACAGAAAGCTTGATAAATGAAAAAGCTATTAAATTTTTTTAAATAAATGTTGCTCATGTCAAATTAATTGTTTATTATTAGTGCAATTACGCTAAAACTGTCTTTAGTCTTGTGATGTTTGACCATTTTTGCCACGGAATTAACATTAATTTAACAAATAATATTTGTTATACTTGAATAATATAAATATTTCAGTATTAAACTAACATAACTATCCCATATATATTAATATGTAATATAAATTAATAATATACGTACTCTGGTTAATAAACTTTACAAAAAATATTACAATCTGTATAAAAACTATGCAAAAGACTTAACTTAACTTCTTTTGATTAGGATTAGGAATAAAATAGCTTGCAATAGATTACGGAATTTTAAATAAATAAATCCTTTTTGCAACCAAATGAAAAAGTATAACCTAAATTAGTATCTCTACTGATAAATATTAAGTGGAAGATATATTTACTAACCGATCGAATTAATTTTCAATCAGGAAACCGAAGTGAATGTGCCAAAGACCATGATCATTCAAATTCAAAATTCCCACCTCAGATAACCATAAGAGAGTGAAAAATAAACTGATTTGATGTTTTTATTATATACTTAAATATAATATATATATAATATAACAAATTTATAATAGATATATTATAAAAATAAAATATAAATATAATATTTATAATATAATTAAATGAAATGATTTGTTATAACGTGAGCATTTTAGCGAGCCAAATTAATAAATTATAGACCTACTCACATCTTATGATTTCAAGTTCACAAAAGCTGCCATCAGATATTAAACTGTCCCTCTAAATAGCTGCCTAGTGATTGCCTGCCAAGGAATACTTGATATAGTAACCTAATGTTACATCTTACATAGTAACCACACCCTAATTCATGTATTAAGGTGCAAATTAATTATCAAGGTTCCCTTCATGCCTACCGTCTTGAACACCAAGTAAAAATTAATAAAAAACTCACTTCATTAGTGCTATTTGTCAAAAACAGTTGTGTGCAATATGAGAGTAGAAAAGCTAACTGCGGCGGAAATTGCCTTCAATTGCAAATAAAAAGGGAAAAGATTTAGAGTGTAATTTTTCCTTTTGGAAATAACTATGTATAACTGTATACTTCTTTTCAAAAATAATCGATAGCAAATTCAATTTCTTCCGTAAGATTTTATCAACCAAGTTTTGGGCATTTTTCTAAACCTAGATACCTGCAAACCGAAAAATGTAGCCATTTAGTTTATTATTAAATGCTTAATAAGTGTTTATATATATAACAGTATATTATATATATTCTTTGTATTTACCTAAATAGTTATTGAAATTTATAAGTACTGTTCATGGGCTAAATTCTAATTTATTCGTTCATCTTTTCAAATTTAGTTGTGCCTGCTTTAACCAAAAGTTATTATTGCAGTTTTCCTTTCTTCAAAAAAGGATCATATTTATTGATCAAAAAACGGAATGTTGCCTTGGCAAAATTTATCCACAATATTTTAATCATTTTTGTTAAGAAATTGTGAAAAGCCCGTTGACAGGCAAACTCGATTGTATGGTGTATTTTTTAGGGGTATTCAACAATCCATCCATTCCTTCGACTAGGTGTGAGCTTCCAACTTGGTTCGCTCTCGCTGGGCACTTGTTATTTCAAAATCCATTGATAAATTCGACGAAATTATGACGAACTCACAGAACAGGGAATCTGATTATTCTTACTTACATAAAATCACCAGAAAATTTGAGTTATTCTGTTCTGCTTCCCCGAAATGAATTAATATTTAAAAATTTCACAGTGAAAAACGGGAAAGCTCTATTTAGCAGAATCGTGATGTCCCTTGGGGCAGCATTGAAGGGTAAAATGAGGATTGCTTATACCCCTTGAGTTTAGATAATTGGTCACCATCGCAGTAGAGTTCCTAAAAGCAAAAATGTTTGAATAAAATAGATAATAAATGGCACTGACAGTGATGGATGGCGTTGCACTTCAACTTGGTCCACTCAAGGAGTTATCGATCTACACTGATGAAGATGCCTCTTGTGATTTCAAATCTGCAAAAGCAGTCCTAGTTTTTGAGTTTGTCATAAGCAATAAAATCGATTTTTTTATTTTGAAATAATGTGTTTTCTAATAAAAAAATTCGACTAAAACAAGTGGAAATGTCCGACATTGTCGGTGCGTTTTTTTTAAAATGCTATCCTTATTAAATGCTGAAGCGTGCTGGCTCAACCTAACGTAGAAATTTGCTCCTCTTTTATCTCTGGTGGCAAACTTACACTAAGCTGAAAGAAGGCATATAATTTTGCAAACTGGTGACCCGACCAGAACAGATCCATCTACGAATCCTTAAATACAAGTAGACTTCTCAAAGCGGCCAGCCCGCTGCTGAATCGTAAAACGCCTCCAATGCCAACTGAGCCGGTCCTATCATTTTTCTAAGTCTTGGAGATTGGTGTACTCATCTACCAGTGGTTCTTCTAGGAATTTAAGTCCCGATAAAAGAGGAATCCACCTCTCCTGTCAAACTGCTTTGTAACACGACATGCTCTCGTCTCCATTAGTCACATTTTTCCACAAACTGACTCAAAAATGACTCTGCAATAATGTCAGTGTCTGCTGACCCATCCTCAAACTTTCCAACAAAAACAGCATTACTTTCTTAAGGTTCAAGGTTAAGACACGGGCATGATCCCATTTATAGACATGCTATGAATTTACAACTGACCAAAAACGTCTTCAACATAGTAATATGATTCGTAGACATCTTGAGCGATGTATAGTCCTGTTTTTACTTTATTATATACATCTTCAATGGGTTTTTCTGCTGCTACTTCTTCTTCGTCCACGTCTTCTGATTCTTTATTGAGGTTTTCTCCGTCATTTCCTATTTGGTTTTCTTTTTCATCGTCTTCCGATTCTTTCGCTTCATTTTCGTGCTCTGCCATTTTACCAGATTCTTCGTCATCTTTTGAATTTCCTAAATCGCTGTCCACCTGTTGTTCATGTTCTTCCTCCGTTTCGTCTTTATTGATAGCAGCATCCTCTGTCACTTCTCCTTGTACTTTCTCTTCATCGTTATCATCCTCTGCGCCTTCTGGTACTTCTCCTGCATCTTCCATTTCACCATCTTGTTCCTTTTCGTCTCCTTTTTCAGCATCGGAATCACCTTTGTCTCCTGATTCTACTTCACCATCTTCTGAGCCATCCTTTTCCATTTGTTCACTGCTACTTTCTTCTTTTCCACCTTCTTCTTCCTTTTCGGAATCACCCTTGTCTCCTGTTCCTTCTTTAGGGTCACCAACCGTTTCTGAGTCTTCCATTTCACCCTCCTCTGAGTCATTTTGTGCCTTTTGTTCATTGTCACTTACTTCCTGTTCTCCTTCTTCTCCATTGTAATCACCTTTGTCTTTTATATCTTCTCTAGGGTCATCCGCATCTCCTACATCTTTGTTGTCTTCCATTTTAATGTCTTTCACGTTCTCTCCAACACTGCCTACTTGCGTTTCTTCTTCTTTAGGGTTATCGACATCTTCAGCAACTTCTATCTCTTCCACTGCAGCACCTTCTTCACCCTCTTCACCATCTTGTTCCTTTTGTTCATTACTACTTGTTCCCTGTTCTTCTTCTTGGTCGGAAGCACCTTCTTTGTCTCCTGGTTCTTCTTTAGGGCTATCAGCATCTTCTGCTCCTTTGTTCTCTTTCATTTCAGTGACTCTTACCGTTTCTTCAGCGCTATCTACCTGAGTTTCTTCTTTGAGACCATACCAACCTTTTTTGTCTCTTGCTTCTCCTTTAAGGTTATCCGCATCCTCTGCATCTTTGTTTCCTACAACTCCCTGTTCTTCATCTCCATCTTCACCTGTTTCTTCTTCATAGTAATCCTCCTCTTCTACATCTTTATCATATTCTGCGTCATAATCATCATCTTCATCATGATCACCTTCTTCGTCTCCATAATAGTCATCGTATCCATAATAATCTTCATAGTCCTCCATTTCATCATAGTCTTCATCATAATTCCCTTCTTCTTCATCGTCATAATAATCATTGTAAAAATCATAACCATATTTGTAATCTTCCATTCCATCATAACCCTCCTCAGCGTCTTCAGCGTCTTCCCATTCAGTGTTGTCATCTCCTTCTCCACTTTCCTCGACATTATCACTTATTTTCCGCTTGTTTGAATTGACTCCCGCAAAAACCAGCGTGAACAAAATGAATAAATTCAACGGATTCATACTAAAATACAAAAAATATTGCTATGCTAGTCATGAATTTATAAAGGAAAGGTGGATACCTTAGATCGTCCAGCTGAAACCCAAGAAATATTCAAAGTCACAAAGTGCTTCCCTAAATACTTTTGTGAAAAAATTAATTACAGTCGCCTTTTGCGCAGTTCTTGCATGCAACTTTATCGAAATTGTTTTACTTGGAATAGATTTAATATCGATCCACAAATATGTGCTTAACATTAATAATAAAACCGCACATATCCTCTTAGATCATGTATTCAACATAAGATACTTATTTTCTAATCAATTTAATATATCTAGCCTTACATTATTTCCGTATTTTGTGAAAAAGAAATTTGAGCCGTTTACGCTTATTTTCCCTTTTGCTTAATTTAAAATTCGAGTTTAATATTTTTAATAGTGCGAAACTGTCCATAATTGGAGATGTGAAATTTCGGAATAAACCTAAAGAAACGATCATTATAGGGTTTTTTGACATTTTATATTTAGTAATTGATAGAAATAATTAAATCCGTTTTCACTTAAAAAGGAATTGGGTAAATTTATTATTGAAGATTATATTAGTGGTAATAGCTAGATAATAAGATGAACATTCAATTCAGTAGTATAGTATAGTATACACCAGTTATATCTTCAGAAAGTGTTATTCAGAATTTTCTAATTATCTTTAATATCTGTGTAATATGTACAGTTGTTTAAATCGTTACTATGGCGCCTTGCACTTCTTCGAATAAACTTTGGAGTTACTTTGTTACTTTGCAAAAACACCAAACAGTGATCACTTACTAATAAGCAACGATAAATGCAGGTTAATTAAAGATTAAGTTCATATTTACCTTAAACAAATCTAATGCTACTTATCAAGCTATCTTTTGGGGAGACTTTCAGCACTTCATTGGCGAGAAATAGCTCTAGCTAATCTAACAACCAATTATTATATTTCTTCGCCAGTAAAATTAACACCGCCACCACCACCACGGTTTGTAAAGAAGGGAAGCGAAAACGGCAAAGTGAACCATTGCAATGTGAAACTCCAGTATAGTTTGGTAAGACGAAGACATGACAATGAAATCAGTGCTGCGGTGACTAGTGCTACGACCTGCCACCACTGCCTTTGCTCGACACAATTTCTTCAAGCTTTCTCTATGTATCGGCCTTCAATGCGCCTCATCCCTTGATCGTTATCTAAGAAGAAATTGCTCCCACCTACGACATTCACCAAAACCAGCTTGGATTTCGATACTGAAGTGTTATTGGAAGTTCTCAGCACTCAGTGTATAACTAACATGGGTTTGAAAGGAAAATAACTGGCTGGAATGCCATTTTAATCATCACCGACGATTGCGAATTGGTTTATAATTTTAAATTTGATGAAATTACTATCAAGGTGTTTTTCTCCCGGTTTCAAGGAAAGTTTTAATGGAATCTAAAGGCGGTTAATTTTCAGCAACAATATTTGTCCATAGCGTACTTCCTTACCAATGGAAATTTTTTATGTGTAAAGCAAGAATCATTTCGTAGTGGATAAATTTTGTCTTTTCCCTATTTGGACGAAAACAGCAATTTAAAACACTTACATTTTGTATTTGTCGGTCGAAAGTGTACTTGTTTGGCTCTCATTCCCTACACATTTTATATTTTATTTATTAATAAATACAAACTTATTTTTAATTATTTTTTTATTTAACAAATTTGTAAAAGATAGTTTCATAATAGTCTTACTAAATTACTGTTTGCTTAAGTTATAAAAACTAATATAGATTTTAAATTCAATTCCAATTTCACACTTATTCAATGCATTTCAACTAAATGTTATTAGATTATTGCATTCATTTTGTATGCGTTAATTGGCTTTTTAAATCTGCAAAAAAATGCACATAAGATGTCATTGATTAAATTATGTTACTACTTAATTACTTGAAACAAACAAAGTTGATACCTACCGTCTGGAACAAATTTGTGATTAAGCTAAGAGTTGTGTGTTTCCAAGTTAACCCGAAATGTATTTTAAATTTTTCAAACACAAATAAGTTATATCCCTTCCTCAATGCTTAGATCTTGTAGTACTAGGATGGCCTGATTTAATCCTCCAACTGTTTAACATCATTGCTGGCAATGGATTGCAAATTGTTCAGTTCCTCTTCCAGTTTTAACTGCTCTTCTTTGATTTTGGCCAAGTCATTCGCAATATCATCATGCTCTTCGCTAGTGGGAGTTTCATTCCTATCCTTCTTCTCCTTGGCCAACTCGTTTATTCTCTCCTTGGTTGATTTTGCCTTCTCCAGAATTTTTCGGAGTTCCTTCAAGTGACCTAACAGTTTGGAGTTGGCCTCCTCCTCCTCTTGGCTCGCGTAGGGATCAATGGTTTCAGCATTGAGATCCCGTTTTGTGCCAGTGAGATCTTCGAGCTGCTCCAAGATTATCAGCTGTTCCTGCTGGAGAACCTTCAGGAACTCTTCCAGGCTCTCTTCTGTGGGCGTTTTCGCGCTCTGAAGCTGCTCAATCTTCCAGAGGGTGTAGTTCATCTCGCCCTGTTCTTTTCTCATGGTTGGCAAGTCCCTAGCTAGTCTAAACATCATTTCTAATTTCACCTCGCCTTTTGCAATCGCAGTGCTCATTCTGCTGATCTGAACGACGTTGCGTTTGATGAGCCTTTCGAGGACTTGGATATCGGCTAGTAGATGTTTGATGGCCTCGTGTAGTTGACCATCAATGTCACCGTTCTTCGCTTCGGTGTCTCTTGCGGTTACCGTCTCCTTTATGGCGTGTAGTCGACTCTGAAATGACTCAGACTGTTTCCACATATTGTCGGCAGCCTCTTTCAGACAGATGGCGCCCTGAGTCAATGCATCTTGAAACAAACCAAGCATCATACTCCTGCCGGTAACAGAACGCTGAAAAATGGCTCCCAGGAAAAGGATTAGAAGACAACGCATCATATCATTCATTTCTAAAAATTAGATTATAGCAACGAATCAACCCAACCTGCTCTCTGGCCTACTACTCTGTTACAACTAAAAAAGGCGCATATTTATTGGAGTAAAAGCATATTTTGTTATATTTTTGCAAACATCAATGTAACATTTACACTACACGTTTTTTTTGGAATTATGCACATGAAATAACTGTGATAGTACAGAATTTGACAGGCAAATATGTGTTACATTTGATTTGGCTATGAAGACAACTGCTCGCAACTTAGAATATTAATAAATTCTTTTAAATAATAAATGAAATAAATAATAAAAAGTTTATTTATTTTTTTGATTTTGAGATGAATGTGTCAGATTTTTTATGAAATTAGTATTTGTAAAAAAATAATCAAATTGACGATTTTGAAAAGTTGAAAATGTAGGCGCGCTTTTTGAAGGGGCCGTAAAAAGTGGTCTTGGATTGCCAATTTACTATTAAATTCCTATTTTATGATGTAAGAATAAATGTCAAGGTGTAGGACAAGGATTTTAAAATAAAGATGGTTAAATTTATTCATTTTCTTTATTTTTATTTATTATTAAATATAATATATATATTATATTTAGTATATTTATATTATATATAATATTATACGTATATATACCGTATTTATGAATATAAATATGATATAAATATAATTTATTATTAATTTTTTTATTTACTTCATTTTATTCATTAGTAAGCATTTGTTCAACTTTTGATTCTTTCAATAAAACGCCGGCAAATGATACTCATTGGAAAAATTGAACTTATGCCACTCCTAAAAAGTATGATAGATATTATTTGTACAATTAATATGGCAAAGATTTATCTTCTTTTATTTGAACACCGGATTTTTTGGCATTGTCGTAGAGAAAGACACTAAACGCCTCCATAAGACTAATTCCGCTTTGGCCGTTTTGAAGTTGTAAAAACACGCTAAAAATCGTGGTCGTATTGATTAAAGTACTTTAATTTCCCTTTAAATCCAGGTACTTTTAGATTTTCATGATATATTCAGTATTTGCAGTGTTTTTGTTAGTTAAAAACGACCTAAAATAGGACGATAAGGGAACAGTGCCTCTGTTTTCCTTCAAAGGATTCTGCAAATAAACGTTTTGCGTCGTATTAATGACTTATACCACTAATCAGCGTATATTCATGGCAGTTGATAAATTATTCATTAATAAATTGTCTTTATTCATCTCTAGTACCAGCCAAACGCGTAGTTGTGTGATAACAAAGTGAAGTATGTTACAGACAATTCAAAATACGAATTTCTTACAAACAATGAGTATTTAATAAAAAGAAACTTACATTTCTTAAATGCCTTGCAAATTGTACACATTAATGTGATAAACGAGCTCAATTTTTCTGGTTGATATAACGTCTGCGTTAAAATAAAAAACTCAAAATTAGCAAATATTACCAATCTATAAAATTTGAACTAATTAATTTATTAAGAAGAATGCATATTATCCCTTTAAATAAAGTGGTGATAAATTCCTGTTTTCAATGTTGAAGTGGAAATTTTCGAAGAATTTACGAATCAAATTAGGAAGACATGAGAAATGGATTTGTGATCGTCTTTAAAAGCAAAGATCAAATATTTCAAGTGTGTCTTCGTGAAATAATTAATATTTCACCCCTTAAAGGCTGCACTTTTAAGGTTCTCTTAAAAATTCACGAAACGTCACCGTTGTGGGGCTAGTATCTACAAAAATAGCCCAAACAAACCTTGAAAAAGACGTATATATATAATAAACTATTAATAGTAAAATAGTAGTTAGATGAGTGCTTTCCTAGGCAGTTCTTTTGATCAAATCACCGAGACTGAAATTTGGAACAACTAGACGGGTTTCAAAAGCGTTGCAGCTACCCGATCAACGAAATCTCTATTGATGTGTAATTTGACGAAAAAGTATAAGCATTACTTCGAAATTCGTTCAAAAAAATTTGAAATGTCACCCAGTATTACGATGAAAAATCAACAGTTTCTTTGCCATTAATACAAGTGTCTTTTACTGCTAATTAGCGTATTCTTATAGCAGTTGATTAAACATTAATGAAAACATTCACAATTACCTTCAGTGCAGGCCAAACTGGCACTTCTGTGATACCTAAGGAAAGTATCTTGTTGACCAATTTCAGAATGCACTATTAATACAAAAATGGAAAATTTTTACAAACGCAAATATAATTTTTAAATGTCTCGTAAAGTAAAATATATAATTTTCATGTTATTTTAATATGTTAAACAAGCCCTAATTCTTTTTATTTTGCAAATTTTTACTAGCTGTAATAACAGAGAGAAAACTAAAATTTGACGGCCTTTTTACTAATTTAAAAGAGGTAGAATTCGTTTCAACTGCCAAATTTTTACACCTTGCCCACAGTAGAAAAATAAAAAAATGCAAAACATGTTTTATTAACTACAGAGCAAAAGTTATAACCTCTTGTTTTGTCAACCGACACTTGATATTTGAGGAAAAAATAAGTAAAATTTGTCATTAATTTTAAAAGGTGGAATTTGTATACTAAAATAAAGTAGAAAATAATTTCTGTACTTAATATTTCAATAGAATTTTTATATAAAATACCCTTAATTCTAAGTCTTGATGAAATAATAAATATTTCATGCTGCTCTTGGTGTAAAACAGCCCGATGATCCACCAAATACCGCCTATGTAGTCATTATCTCCAAAAATATCTCCTTTTGCTGCGTGTTAGCTCAGGAGAACAGTTTTCTGATGTTCGCTAAAAGCTTCCTATGCTGCTTCGTTCGTTTCCCAGAACGAACAGGTTGCATGGTATCATTTATATTTCAACATATTCAATCAATCACCGAAACAACAAATAAATTCAGCACGATCTTTTGAATAAAAATAGAACTTGTGTTCAAAAGTAATGCCTGCCGCTTCTGAAAGAGAAGGAAAGACGTACTCTGAAAAGCGTAAGTCTAGATGACGAAAGTCGAAGTTGTTGACTGAGAGACACCGTCGAACTCTCGTAAATCCACCACGGAAGAACTACAACTGGAAAGCCTCTAACTCACAAAGACGACAAATATTTCAGTGTGTTTAGAGTGGTGGTGTAGAAACCTCCAGCAGTTTAAAAAATGAGACCTTCTCTGAGGAATCAACTTATTTCCGAGTGTACAACGTTTTGGTACAGCTGAAAGAATCATGTAATCGAGACTGCTGCCTACTCCAAACCGTAAATCATGGTGAGACTCTGTCTCGATGATCTGGTGGTGCTGTTATATGGAAATCAGCTAATTTTTCCCCTCATGGAATTTCGTCTTGGACTTTTGGGCCACCAAGTTCCTCATCTCATGCTTGTTCAAGAACTCTTGTTGGAGTGATCTCCATCTTTCAAGATGATGTCAATGCAACAATCCATAAAGCAGATAGAATCGTTAAAGGATGGCGGCACGAGGAACATTCTGCCTCCGAATTCTGTGCCTCAGAGCACTAAGTATCAGTTGTCATAAAACCAGATTCCTCATACTCACGAAAACTCTTTTTTTAAACACTATTTTCAAGGGCCATTTCAACAAGCAAAATGCTATTTTTATAAAATTTTAATTAGATATTCACCATTTTAGGGAATTTAAATAAGGCGAGAGCACCTTAGGATCAACTTTTGAGAGGATTTTCGGATCAAATCACCATTTGGAAATAGTGCATTTGCACAAAAATATATTTCCAAGTCAACTTCAAAGTTGTCCATGATGGCAGCGACAGATCAAATGTGTCTCCTTTTTTCATTTCACCAAAATTGAAATATGTTTCCCTTAGTTGTCAAATTAAATTCATCTGAACTTACCTTGATTTGGTTTTGAGGAATATTTTGTGTTATTTTTGAAAAAATCATAAAATTTATCCATTTTTGTTGAAAGACTTTTATGATTACATTTAATAAATTTTGGATCAAAACTAGATAGGAATTGTGTTGTTGATTTCTGAGGCCCTACGCTCACTAAAAGTCATTCTTAGTGCAGGTTTTAATGCCAGGTTATTTAACTTTGAGTTTTATTGGAATAAACATATTTTTATATCCCAATTTACTTTAAAATAATTTTCAAAATATTCGGATAAAAGTTTCTATATCACATTTCTATCTTAATTCCTAACAGAAATTGTTTTAGCTGACTGCATAAAATCCCACTCGTCATACGCAATCTCGGGGTATAATATTAGCTAAGTCATTTTTATCCCTACTCTGAGTTGTAATTTATGCCCTTTTTTAAAATAAATCAATTTTGAAAAGGAGACTTTAGTTTTACAAATCTCAACAAGTCTTAGCGAAAGGAACAGGCGGACGACAACCCATTGCTCCAGACTCCATATTTGGAGATGTCCAAATCAACGTGCTCTCTAGTACTATCAATTCTTCCATTTTTGTGCCCTTCTCACTGAAATTCTTTTTAAAAGACCGCCAGAGAACGCGCTGGTGCGTGCTGGTGATGATAAAACAGGACCCACTAGCAGCTACTATAGTATCGACTAAACACAGACTGATCAAATATAAAGACTAATTAGCAAATTAGCCCCTGTGTTACCAGCTCTCTCCGAATTGTGTCTAAAGCATTTGAGCACAAATTATCAGCTAACGCAGCTTTACCTTTATTGGTTTCCTGAGAGTGTCAAACAGCAGTTGCGACATACCCTATTTGTCCAAGGTACACGAAATGCAAAATCAGGTTGAGACGATAATCCAAAATCCTAAGCGAACGCACCAGCATCTGCCTGTCTGTCTGTCTGTCTGTCTGGACGGTTATGTGGTTAGGATACTACACGAGAGTAAATTCAAACTGGCATTTGGAACGCAGAAGTGCCTTCCGTCGCACACTGAGTCCAACTAATGTGCCACGAAAGCAGTCGAACCGTAACCACGAAACAGGAAGAGCATCCGGCGATGCTACAGCTGCGTCATGTTTTGTCATGAAAGAGCATCACTAAAACTGTTGACAAGGACGAGAATGACTTCTACGAGTCCAGCTTGACAATAAGAGCAGAGTCTGAATAAGTCAATCTTGGCTGCGCCTTTGACAAGGGAGATGTCGGGAAATGTGGACGAGATCGCATGCTCTCCCTTGCATTTTCACTTTTATAATCACGAATTTTTAATTGACCAATTTTCGGGGTTCTACGATACATCCTGCATGCCATTTTTGTGGTGAAACGCCCCCAACCCACCATCATATGCTGTCCGATACGTGAACACTTACAAGCTTTGAGGTATATAAAGTGGAGGGGCGTTAGTGAATAGCCAAATAGCCTACTGACTAAAATTCGTCATCTGTAAGCGTGATGGATTAGTTGAAGGTGACACACTTTGGCGTGGAAATCAAGGGTAACATCGTTGAGTACGAGGAAACGCGATACATCACTGCGAGATTCCCTCTCAGCACTCGGACCATGCAGTAAACTCAGTAGCATTTACTCGGCAGAAGGCGTTCAATTAAAAAGGCCTGTTTTATTTTAACCCAGATGCAAAAGACCCAGACACAGGATTCACAGAATTACATGCATTTAAGAAGAGAAGCCGCAAAAACGGCATGAAGCGAAGATTTAATCAAAGAGTGCTTGCCTCACACAACCAGGAGTAAACACGAAGCTAATGCCATGAAGACGCATTGCAGGCAATCTGTCATATTCCGAGAGGAAACTACTACATTCGTAGTAAAGCCAGAGTCGAGTCAGCGTTTCCAGTGGTTTCTCACGTCTCGACATGGGACAGCAAACAATGATGCGCTTCTACGAAAGAATCGCTGCCAGCAGTGCTTTTAGAAGCCTCTCAAATGCTTTGGAAGACTTGCGTCTGCCAATGCAACCATAGAGTAAGAAAGACGAGGTGTCATCCACCTGTTTCGAAATCTCACGCGTCAAAGGCGTGGCCCAAGACGATATATGCAGATGGATGAGTTCCATATGCTCTTAGTCTCGACTGAAGCCTGCCATGTACAAGTTGCCGTCGCCCGCCACTTCACTAGTGAATTGTCTCTCAGTGAGAAAGCACGTGACCTGCTTGTTGTCCTGGACTCCTGAACCGCGTCTGACGGGTCCTCTCTCTACCTTCTCTTGGACGAATCCAGCTTTGGACTCCATGTGCCAATACATGCCAACACAGACGCTGTATGGTTCCAGGTGTGAATGTCATGTCACTTTCTTCAAGGTTCCCAATCATGTAAGAGTCCAGCAAGTGGATATGATGCAGACGCCGGAACATCTCCTTGCCGTTTGTGATTTTGGCCTGCAACGTACTTCTGCCTTGGCTAAATTCCCCATGTCTGGATTGGATTGGCAGAAAGTCACTAATGTGATGAACGGTGTGAGCTGAAATCACTCCCCTTCTATTGGTTCTCCTGGCCTCACTCTAAGTAAAGCACTAGACATGATAATATTCGTCACTTTTAATTTAAAGAAACCCACCAAGACAAACTCACATTCACCATCTCTGAACTGGGTCTTTTCTGGGCTTCCTGTGAATCGTCAAAAGAAATGACTGGTTAAGGGACCATCTTTAGACATCTCCAACATTTAGGAAGAGCTGCGACAACTCACCGTGTCTTGGCGTGCACTAATTCAAAGTGGCGCCGTAGTGAGGGGTCAGTGCCTAATAACCTCATTGGTCATTAAATGACTACGTGCCGATTTAAAAACTCATGCGCGGTTAATACTAATTTCTCGTTCAAGGTCATTGAATTCGCTTTCCCTGTAAATAATAATGAGTAGAATTAAAAGTGGCTCAATGTTTTGCATAAGAGGGAATAATATCCGATCGAATGTTGTTAATACTACTAAATTCTACCAGTGTTCATAATCGAGGCATACTTGTGCCAAAATACACAGAATTTCTCGAAAAGTTAGACTATAAAGTCGGCTGATGAGTAGGTGCGATATGGGGATTAAAGGAGCAGTTATACTTAAAAGTTTTTACTGCACAAAATATAGCTGAATTTTGTGTAGGTCTACACATAACTTAATTTGTGATTCATGCAAATTGTGAATTATTATTTCCAAAGGAATTCTAGTGCATTCTATCGCAATCAAAACGCCCTTAACCAGTTCGTCTAGAGACGATTTCACCAAAGGTCGGAATCGACTTCCTACGTGAATTTCTAAAATTCGGCATAGGTGCTCATCACAAATGTTGAGGTGGTGGTGGCCAGATGATGAGGTGCTCAACTGCATTGGAATGCTCCTCGTGCCGCCATTCTTACAAAACAATTCCAGCCGTTTGGATTGGTGCGGCATTATCATCCTGGAAAATGGCGGCGTTGTCCTCCGGAAACAGTTCTTGAACGAGCAGAGGATGGAGAACTCGGTTATTTGAATGTCAATTCTTGTTCCACGAAATTAAGTAATTGCCTCTGCGGCTGATTTCCCAGAAATAGCAACTCAAATCATCATCACGAGCCCTCCCCTCATGTTTTACGGTTTGAGTTAAGTGCCTCTTTCGGCTGTCTCCAAACCTGTACTCGATGGTTGGTGGTGGGAAATAAGATAAGCGATTGAGGATGATTCGTCAGACACCCACTATCAGACACCACGCTGTTTCACTTCCCGAGGGACTGGTACACGAGGAGGTTTCTAACCACCACCACCACCACCACCACCACCACCACCACCACCACCACCCCCACCACCACCACCACCACCACCACCACCACCACCACCACCACCACCACCACCACCACCACCACCACCATTATAATTATAATTGACAAAAAACATTACATAGATTCGGTTTTGATTGTGTACAACATTGTGTGCAACTAATTAGATCATGCCTATTTAGCAATAATAATAATTGTGGCAGATCAATCAGGATCCTTTATCACAACCGTAAGGAGCTCATTATCGAAGGACTTTAAATTAACGTCTTTTTCAAGAAGAAATACTGAACAAACGTTTAGAATTTTAAAAATTAAATCCTCAAATTATTATTAATTTAAACTGAAGAAAGTGTATTAGCGGATACGCGTTTCAAGGACATGACGCTAATGACCACGAACCAATCACAAATCGCTTAGTCATAATTTGTGTCCCGTCGCCAGAATAGGCATACACAACTCCGTACGGCAGCGTGCAAACGACACATCATCCATCGCTTGCTAGTTGTTTCTCCTAATGCAAGATTACACTTTTATCCTCGGTGTTCTCTTACCTTGGACGCATTTGGGAGTTCTACTTGAAGTGCTACTCACTTTATACCCACTGTTGCATTTAAAAGTTCAAACTATCTTGTAACAAAAATGCTTAATTTCTTAAAATGCACACACAAATGTGTAGATCTCTCCGGTCCAGCATTTCCAACTGTTATATTTTAAAATGGTGATATATGATGTCTGTAAATGGAAATATTAAAACACCCAAAAAGTCAGTAAAGAAACCATTTAATATTCATGTTTATTGAAGAGAAAATAGGGCTTTTCGTTAAGTAGATTAATGCAGTGTTTTCTCAATGTCTGTCACACGTTCCAAGAAAACCAACTGGGCATTGTGAACACTCTCCAGTCCAACCTGCACACACATTTGTTGCTGTTCTGAACTGAGTCCAGCTGTGTGCTCCATTAGTTCAATAGAGAAGTCAATAATTACTATTTGCCCCATAACGCCGTTCAGTTCGGTTCTCACTCTCTTTCTGATGCCCGCACCCATGTCGGTGAGTCTGCGACGAAGCTCGACCAGTTTCGAAACCAGGAAATCGTTTAGTTCGAGGACTACTTCAAATACGTCGTCTCTATTTTCGTAGAACCTGAGATAAGACATATCATCAAGTCTATTTCCTGCCTCCGACTCACGGGTTTGAATTCCCTTCAGTCGATAGCCAAACGACTTCAAATCCTCCTCTAGGAGCCTTATCTTTGTTTCCGTGGCATCGCCGTTCGGTACCAACACTGCATTTTCATATAGAGCGTTGTCGAGGTGCACTTTAGCTTCGGTCATCCTGTCTACAAACACTTCTAACTTGGCAGAGAATATCTCCATCTGTGCCAAACTATATTCATTATTCATTATGAACTGAAGTTCCGTAACTGCCACCTCTAGGTAGATCATGATATCCGCGGTATTCTGCACTTCCTCAGAAATGATCTCCATGCGTTTTTCGTCGGCACTTTTGAGCAATCTTTGAATCTTCTCTAATTTGGAAACCATGCTGTTGGAATCCCCTGCTAACCGACGAAGGTTGAGGTTGATTTCGACTTGAAAGTCATCATCCACTAACCCAGTCTGGGTTTTGTCGTTTTGAAAAGCAACAATGTTCCCCTTGAATTTCTGAACTTTTGTTTTAATTTTCTCAATCAACTCACTCAAAAATTCAGGAGTTTCTCCACTGTGAGCATAACGTTCACACGTTTTACCCTCGGACTTAGGGCAATGCTCAGGGACTCCGGTTAACGCTTCGTACTGCTTCACAATAATTTCTTCGATTTGAATTAGGGTGTCCTTAATGTTGGAATTATCACCGGAACTTGATGCCAGACGTTCAACTACTTTTACTGAGGCTTCAATTGGTTCAAAGTCCTTCAGCAAGTCCTCAATACCTTCAATGTTATTCTTTTTCCGAAGTTCTTCAAAGGTTTCCACGATCATTTCGTGCTGAGATTTGACTGTTTCAAGCAGTTTTTTGATTCTTCCCTGAACTTCTGAGGCTTTGAACGTCTCCTTACTTTCGATTTTACTTAGTGCTTCTTCAAAATCATTTAAACTCTTACTGAGAGCGTCGCTAACATTGGGTATCTCCGATTCTTGCTCATCTGAAACGGCCTTATGGAGTTCTCTTTCAATCCTGCGCAATGTCTTCGCAATATCATCAAGCTCCTCCTCTATGACTTCTTCCTTTTCACCATAAATTTCTCCGTTTTCCAGCATCTCGATGGCAGATAGATCTGCTTCTACCATCGCCTCCAAACCTTGGAGTTTAGCCAATCGCTTTTTCATGGCTTTTCGCCTCTCCGCATCGTCAGTACCTTCGGTTCTTTCCAAGTTATCCACCTCCATTTCGGCATTTCCTTCATGCCTTGTCAGTTTGTCGATATCATCCAGAATTTCTGACTGAATGCTAATGTTAGAATTGATTCTCGACTCTCTATCTCTAATATTAAGTAATCTTGATTTGATGGAACTGAGTTCATCTTCGAATTCCTGTAGTTCATCTTGTTCCTCGTCTTCTTCAGATTCTTCATCTTCGAACGAAGGCTGTGTTTCTCTCCTCTCATCCGAGGTTTCGGGGAAGGTGATAAAATCGAAAACTCGAAACAGAACGCCCTCCACTTTGAAAACATCCAACACGACTTCCCTCAACCTTTGCTTAATTTTACCCACATTTTCTTCCCCTAGTTGGAGGATATTTTCAAGGTCCTTTTCAATGCCTATCGCGGTCGAATGGAGCATTTCCAAGTCGTTATGTGGAAGCCGTTTCAGCTGTCCTCGATTCACTCTCTTCATCCTGTATTCCACTGCGTCTAGTCCCGTTAGAACTCGTTGACAAATCCCGCCAATTTGGTTAACTTGCTCTAAAACATCCTCATCATCACTTTCAATATTCTCCAAGAGAACAAGAATATATTGGAATTGCTCATGCAGATAGCGAATTTCATCGAGGTATTTGCTGAATTTTTCACCCACAGCCATGTCTTTGCTTGGTGCTTTCTCTCCGGGCACTATTTGGCTCTGCAATGGTTCTATAATGACGCCAATATTAGTCAACTCGTCTTTAATTCCCAGTACTTCCTGTTTGAACATCTCTTGGTCTTCTTCCGAGCCCTCTTCTCTTTGGAGTTTCTGAATTTCGTCAAGTCGACTCCTGATATTGTCCAACAGAGCTTGGATTTCCTCCAAATCCCCTTCTGAAGCACCAATATTGCTCACGTATCCTAGGGCCCTCAAATCTGCTTCAATTT